>JAHXMU010000481.1:3069-133096 GCA_019455685.1 Philornis downsi
CTTAACTTTGTCAATTTGATGCTAGAGCGGTTCAACAATTTCAACAATATGATTTTTAGTGATGAGGCCAATTTTCACCTTAATGGTCATGTGAACAAGCAAAATTGTCGGTTCTGGTCCGAGACTAATCCCCGACGCTTGCATGAACGTCCACTTCACAGCCCTAAGCTTGTCGTGTGGGCTGGGATAACGTCAACCGGTATTATTGGACCATACTTTTTTGAGGACGAAAGAGGGCATGCGATGACGGTTAGAGCGAACAATTATTGCAACATGCTAGCAGACTTTTTGGTGCCAGCTTTGCAAGAACTTCAAGGCAATACCTCGAGGATGTGGTTTCAACAGGATGGGGCCACATGTCATACGACTAGGGTATCCATAGAGCTGCTGAAAATGTTTTTCCTGGAAAACTCATTTCGAAAAGGGGGGATATTGAATGGCCCCCACGTAGCCCCGATCCCTCTCCATGCGATTATTTTCTATGGGGCTACCTCAAATCGGTAGTCTACGAGAATAATCCGACCAATTTAGAGCAGTTGAAGAGGAACATTATTCAGGAAAGTAACAAAATACCGAGAACAACTTTTCAACGAGTTTTCCAAAATTTGCGACTTCGGTTCCAAGAGTGTCAAGCAGCCGAGGGAAGCCATTTGGACAACATTATTTTTAAGTCTTAAAAATTCCCATGCTTCTACTTTTTAAAAATACAAATATATTTTTTTTGTTTCGTAGTTTTTTTTTAATTGAATATTTAAACCGCCAACACCCTTATGGCTCACCCGTTATTAAATTTGTGGTGGCATGCGCAATTTCTTTTCTTATAAATGTGTAACATACCTGAGCCTACTTTGTAATGGAAAATCGGCGTCAATTCAAAATGTTACAAGTTTTTAGAGTACGCATTTCATGAGTAATGGGTAAGCACACTGCCCATGGGAAATGAGTTACTGCCGGGGGCAATATGGGCCGTTGTATGCAGTTGCCCACGATGATTACATGTGTTAACTGTCGCCAACTGTTTTTCTACCTGAAAAATCAAATTCTTTACAAGGAAAAACCTATTTTTACAACTAATTGATGGTGAAAGCAGATTTAAATGAAAGCATGCAGCACATTCACGTACAGCTCATTCGTAATATAATGAATCCTTGTGAAAAAAAACGCAAAAGAATACATATATCAGTTGCATATTAAAAATATTTTACCCATATAACGTATTCATTAAATTGACGATTTTTGTTACCATATTATTTTCGTGGCCATTATTTGCCGCTGCTTACAATATTTTTCCTTTTACTTCTCGGAACAAAACTCCTATTGTCATATTTATTTTTTTCTGATAATTTCTGGAAGAAATTGCCGCATGTTAATGAAATTTGTACGCTAGCCTTATTTCAAATAATACACTATGCATTATTTCATAAATTTCTTTATGAAATATTTTTAGAAAACTAACATAATCGTAGTTTTTTGCGAATGTATTTTTTTAAAACTAACAATATTTTTCGAATGTAATTTTTTTTCGATATTTAGTTAGTTTTTTCCAAATATCTAGTATAAAAAAAAAATAAATACACAAAATTGAATCACTATAGATTTGAACAATTCGATAAGAAATTAAAAGAAATGTGAAATGAGCATGAATTCAAAATTCCAAATGTCTAAATTTAGTATTAATTTGGGGTTTAATTATTTACATTGTTTTACTTATATTTTATAACTTACTTATATCTTATAATTTATATGATTTAAAAAAATACTTTCAAATTATTCATCCCTAGAGGATATATTGCATCCTTACAAAGATGACAGGAAATTGTTTGAACGTATTATAAATACTTTAAATTCAATTTCAGTGTCCAATGGAATGGACAATAATCTCAAAAACAGAAAAAGAATTGCAAAAATGGCTAGTTCCATTTTGAAAGAGCACAATTCTTTGAGAGTCTTCACTCCAAACTCAATTGTTTCAGACAAAGAAACAAATGAAGTAATTCATTGTGTTTCCGGTATCGAGAAAAGAAACGTGCCAAACGATGAAAATAATTCAATTTTAGAACAAAATACCCATTCAATGCAATTAAAGCTAGGAGATGAAATAGAGGAAATATTAATATCAGTTTTACTATCAGATTGCGATAACAACTTTGATATAGATAATATCTTTGAAGAAATAAGTGACACATCTCTAATTGAATCTATGTTAGAAAAAAACATTACTAATCTTGATACGGAAACAAAACATGAAGTTAATTTATTATCATTTTTAGACAACAACAACTCCGATTACAGTAATGGCTCGAACTTGATTTCACACAATGTTAAGCGTGAAAATTGCACTGAATCAAATAGAGATGAAGTATTTTCAAAGACAAAAATGTCTGAAAGTAAGAACTTAGGCCCAAATAGCCCAGGGTGCAAACTTACTAGTTCTTTTGCAAATTACGAGGATGGATGTATAGGTACACCACAAAATACTTTCTCTCTTGAATATTTAAAAGTCTTTTATGATGATTTGAAGTCCAGCCTTCAAAATTTTATATTTGAAATGAAAGCAGATTTTAAAAGTACAATAGATCAAACTTTTGCAATGCCACTTCGTCACAAATTTATAGTGATGTAAAATTTCAGTATTTCGGTAAATATTTCAGCGTTTCTGAAGTACAGAACTGAAGCTGAACAAAACACAAAGTGCAATAGATCTGTGATACGAAATATGCTAAAGGGAACAGAACCCAAGCGTATTTTTAAGAAAAATATATTAGATTGTAAATTTTTGATAGATTTAAGCATACTTAATAATCCCCTAAAGTTTTCTGAAAAAAAAATTGTTTAAGATATACTAAGGGAGGAATTTGCAAAATATAATAATGTACAGTAAGTCACAGTGAAAATGGTCCACCTGTGACCAACCACTTTAAAGTGTAAAAAATCTAAGAAATCAATACAAATACCAATTTTTTTTTGTTAATTCAATAAGTATATTTTATTTCACTAATAATTACAGAAAAAATTCATTAATTCCATTACGTTTTTCTTAAAAATAATGATAAGGCAAAATATGAGAAAAATTCATGTCACAGTGAAAATGGTCCACCTTTAAAAATCGGCAATAATTATAAGAACTTTTTCAACGCCTTCTTTTGTTTTGTTCTGTTTACCGTTATTAAACCTTTTGCATTCAACGAGCACGTTTTACATCGATTCATTCCGTTGTTTCATTCTAAATTTGACAATGGGCCGCCATACTACGCTTGAGTTGCGAAATTTAATTATTAAGCACCATCGAAATGGAAAAAGTCAGAGAGAAATCGCTCAAAATTGTTAACAAAGCTCGTTCAACAGTTGAAAATATCATACACCGGTTTAAAAATGAAAATCGAGTTATAAATAAGCCGAAAATTAGCCTAAAAAAGCTATTCAGTGAACGTCAAGAAAGTAGAATTGTTAACCAAATCAAGCTAAAACCAAGACTGAGTGCACCGAAACTGAGGGATTTGGTTGAGAAACACTTCAGTATACACTGTAATGCCGAGACAATTCGGAGAGTCTTGCGAAGGGATAGACTAAATGGTAGAATCGCACTCAAGAAGCCCTTTATTAGCCCAAAGAATAAAAAAATTCGTTTGGAGTTTGCTCACAGCTACGGCGGGAAAGATTTTTCATTCTCGAAGAACGTCATATTCACGTGTGAGAGCAAATATAACATTTTTGGGTCAGATGGCAGCGTAAACGTGTGGAGAAAACCCAATCAGGAGATGGATCCTAAGCATTTGCGACCGACAGTTAAACATGGTGGCGGCCACGTTATGGTTTGGGGTGCTTGTTCGGCTACTGGTGTTGGTAAATTGCATTTTGTTGATAGGATTATGAACAAAATCCAATATCTAAATATTTTGCAAAACAATCTCCTACAAAGTGCTGAAAAACTCGGAATAAAAGACACCTTCCATTTTTATCCAGACAATGATCCGAAGCATACGGCTGGAATTGTAAGAGAATGGCTACTATATCGTTGTCCCAGAGTTATTAAAACACCGCCCCAATCACCAGATTTAAATATAAATGAAAATTTGTGGCAGAAACTGGAAAATGAAATACGAAAACATGACATTTCGAACAGAGATGACTTGAAAAAGGCCCTTTTGGAGGAATGGGATAAAATAAGTACGGAATACACAAAAAAGCTAGTAGAATCTATGCCACATCGCATAAGATCAGTTATACGTCAAAAAGGATATCCAACAAAATACTAGGAATACATTTTCCTATACATTATGTTATATTTTGTCAAGTGGACCATTTTCACTGTGACATGAATTTTTCTCATATTTTGCCTTATCATTATTTTTAGGAAAAATGTAATGGAATTAATGCATTTTTTCTGTATTTATTATTGAAATAAAATATACTTATTGAATTAACCAAAAAAATTTGGTATTTATATTGATTTCTTTGATTTTTTACACTTTAAAGTGGTTGGTCACAGGTGGACCATTTTCACTGTGACTCACTGTATGTGTGTTATGTTTTTATGCCTTTAAGAAAATCAAACAAAACAGGTTTGTGTATGCCTATTATAGATTTTCTGATTGTACAACCTTTAGATTTAAGGTTACAGCAGAAGGCAATGTAACGGTGCATAGGACAAAAGATTTAAGTCACGCTGTTGGCGAAATTCATGTCGGCCAGATGAGAGGTATTAAAAGATACGTTGTAAAGGAACAGTTATACTTTTCGACAAAAACAAATTTTAAAAGCCTCTGACGAAATAGCATCGTATGGGAATTTCCAAAATATTCAAAAACTTGAGACTTTTAAAAAATGCAAGTCTGAACGAAACTTTGACTTTTATTACGATAAAGATGAGTTTCTTGACATTTATGCAATGCATCGAGGACCCTAAAGAATTATATTCAGTCCCTTTGTACGCCCCTTCAAGTTTATTTTTGGGATAAAACCACATTTGAAACACTTTCGTAGTGTAATGACATTCCCAGGACCCTAAATTTACTTTGCACATACCTATAGATGCTACAGGCCAGAGTCTTAAACAAATAGAATGTGCCGAAAAAAGGATTTTAACATATAAGTTAGTCTTAAGATGTCCAAAACTAAAAAAAGTCTTAGTTTTAGCAGAAGCAATTTTAAGTTGCCACACTCTCAAGGAGATAGAAAAATGTTTGGATGTTATACAAGATTTTTTGATAATTACAAATATATAATGCCGATTTGAATGAACAATGAACAAACTTTGTAAGAATATCTTTGTGCTTGTGCATTATTTTTAAACAAGTTTGAAAAAGGCAGTAGTATTAAGCCAGATTTTGTAATTTTGCAGTGGGGTAAATGCCATTACATACACAACATGTACAAACATTTAGACTTAAAATTAGGTAAAAACCATTTCTCACGGTCTTTGCTAAGAAATGCTTTAATTGCTGCATTCGACTTTCAGAGTCTTGAAGAATGTACGGAATGGTTCAGACATATATTTATAGTGCTACTATCTACGAATAAAACAAATATGTTTGAAAATAGTATGGTAACTTTGCGTACATTCGTAGTAGATGGGGAAAATGAAAGTTACAGTGAAGAATACTTTGTGCCTGATGAAGATTCCACCGAATCGTCATATGTGTACTATTGCTAAACAGAGTCCTTTTTATAAATTGTTTCGTTCAGTTTATTACAATGTCTTACATAACGTTGAAGCAATGACCTCCAATGGAAACTTAAATGAATACCGGCATATTGACTACAGCCAATTTATAATTGAAAACTATTGCGCATTTATTGTTCCCTGGACTAATGTGATGGGGATATATGTAGACCCATTCGGTGATCATATTAGTAACGCCCCAGTCGAATTCAGCATGTTTCTGCAGAAGAATATTCTTCTTTCACAGAAGACTGTACGGCCTAGGCAATATATAAAGACCACAAGAGCAGATTACATGAGTACATTAAAAGAAATACGATATGCGTATGGTATGTTCGGAAATGTAACGCATAAACTAAATAATGCATTGGCTTTAGATGATCTTATCGAAAATGACGACAACAATAAAAATTGCAAATTACTGCCGAGCGGAAATGAAGATAAATGCCTTGAAAAGGCGCTGAATAACAAAAATCTAAGTATTTCATAGTTAGTACATTGAATAATTCCGACTCTATTCTTGTTACTAGTTACATAGTTACTCGCGAAGCATCCAAAGTGATCCTGAAGAAGAATGGGCTATGAGTACTACATATACAACAGATGTGGACACAATCATTTTGAACAAAAAACAAAAAGATGCAAAATTGTAACAAAGAAATTTTTACCGATTTTGAAATAAAATAGTATAAATTTTCAGATGACTATGACTATTTGTCATTCAAATAATATAAAAGCTGTATTACATTTACAAATGTCCCAATGGTGTTGGCCTACTGGGGATGTCGCCATTTAAAATAACGGACAGCGCGCAATGTGTAATACCTCTCAGGTAGCTTGGACACATGACAGAAATTTTCTCTAATACGATCAGAAAATTTATAGTCCCTAAATATTAGAGAAAAATTCTTTCATGTGCACAGGCCTCCTTAGGTTGTGTGGAAAGTTACACTTTAGTCGTTTTGAATAACTTAATAATTTCTTTATTATTAGCTTTTGTATTAATTGTCCCGTATATATTTTTAATACATTTGGACTTGCAGAAAACGTAGCAATTTTCAACCACAATATCAGGTTCCATCAACTAGCAAAGGGACACAGCAGCTACAGCCACCACATCCACAGCCACCACCGATAACACCGCAGCCTCTACAGTCACAGACATATCCAGCGCAGTTACCACCACATCAACAACCAACATATTATTACATATGGCGATAATTCTAGTATTGCTTTTAAGTATTGAATTAGTCACTTATTTTTTCTTCTTTCTTGTAATGAAATATTTTAATTTCAATAAATGCAATTATTTTCCATACTTATACTTTAAATTCCACACCAGTTATTTTTCCTTCGTCATCTCTTGAACCATTTTGAATGTGAACCCTTTTGTGCCTTTCATACCACGTTAGACTTTTTTTGTCACCTCTTGGACTTTGGATTCTAGGACCAGAAAACGTATTGGTAAAAATCCATAGAATTACAAACTTGTCAACCATTGTGAAATTGTTCTTGTTCTATGAAATTCTGGAAAAATTAAGTTTCCACTCTTTTGAAGGTGTTAACATGTTATCCACGCTTATGTCTTTCGATCCCCATCAGTCCTGTTTTGTCACCTTTCGGATTTTGGGTTCTAGGAGCGAAAACAATTTAGTCAACATCGTAGAAGAGTCAAAACTTCAGCAGTAGTGAAAAAGTTTTTGACCTACTGATTTCTTTACAAATTAAATTTCCACCACTTTGAGTGTACAGGAGTATTGTGCACACTTTAGGTCATCGTTACCAAACAGTCCTTTTTTGTCACCTTTTGGACTTTGGGTTCCAGAGGCCAAGATATACTGTATATCCTTTTTGGAAATTTACTGATTGGTGTACAAAGGCACCCAGAAAACACGAGAGTATCACTATTTACACCCCAAATTTGGCAATTAAAAAAGCGAAACACACGTAGTTTTATAGTTGTAAACTTATTTTATTTATTTATTTATTTATTTATTTATAACTTTTAATATATACAAATACAATTTATACAAATACAATAAAAATTTTCTTATATCGCTGTTTTGGTTTGTTATTCCTCCAATGTTTTGGTATGTTATCTTGACGTTTTGCGTCAAAATTTTCTTCAGGGTTATTGTGAATTTTTAAACTAAAGCAGGAGTGTTGCCGTGTAATTTAATTATTGTCTATTGCCACTCGAAATATATTAGCCTTGCCACTTTAATGTTCATCAAACTTATTATTGTCTGGCAGTGCTGAAATGAGAGGATTTATCGTTACTGTGAGGATTTTTTTTCTCTCTCTCATTTTGGTGGTTTCCTCTCTTTTTCAATTTGGTTTGTTGAAAGTGGTTTGTTATCTTCGCGCCGGTGAAAAAGGTGGCAACATTGTCGAGTACAGACGTAGATTTTCGCGCAAATTATAAATTGTCTAATTTTTATTAAATTTTTAACTCTACGGGCATCTTTATTGCAATATATTGCAATTCAGGTGCCTGCATTATTTATTCTGGCGACATGGAATATGATGTGACTGAAGTGGAGGTGGTCACGACTCCTAATATTCAAACGCCGGCTACTGCATCTGGCAGTACATTCGACACACAACCAGACACAGCAATTTCTTCAAATGACACAAATGCACGAAAGAGACAGAGAATGGAAAAAACTTCCTCGCCTTTAAATATAGACATCGCGGACTTGTCAGAAGGATTGCTAAGGCATTCTCCTCAGGACCAAAACAGATTTGGGATATTAGGGGTTTTGGCGGACATTGATATCGAAAATGGCCCTCCTCCATCGCAAAAATCCAAGGGTACAATGAACGACGAAAAAATACCCACACCAAAGACAAAATGGTGCCCGCCAATAATTGTTTTTAATGTTAACATTAGTGCCTTGGTGGACACGTTAAGAGCTACCATCCCAGTTTTTTCATTTAGGGTAAAAAATATCAACAAAATTAAAAGTAAACTGTACTTTTCTGACCCTGGTGTTCATGCGTCTATGATGACAATTTTAAGAGCGAAGAACGTTCATTCTTATTCATTCACGCCAAAAGATCAAAAGCAAATATCCCTTGTGCTCCGTGGCGTCTATCATAAAACGGACTGTGACAAGGTTAAAAATGAGCTCGATATTTGCGTTCCTGACACTATCGCATCCGTGACAAAATTCAAGACGAAAATGTCCATAAAAAATAATACTGACACAGGTCTTTTTCTGGTATCATTGCTTCCAGGGAAATCATTGGGGGACGTGTCGTGTGTCCGTAAACTACAAAACGGGCCAATACAATGGGAAAAGCCAAAACGGAAGGACAGCGACATTCAATGTCACAGATGTCAGCATTGGGGGCATATATCTCGCAATTGCAACTCAGCATATAAATGCGTAAAATGCGATGAAAATCATCCACCTGGTGAATGTTCGCGAAAACGAGAGGATTCGACGGATCCTTACTGCGCTAATTGCGAAAAACCCGGTCATCCTGCAAATTGGAGAGGATGTCCGACCTACAAAAAATATGCTGCAGTAAGGCACAAAAAGCTTGCAAAAGCGATAGAGGAAAGAGCTATTGCCTCCAGAAATGTAAGCAGAGCTGTTAACTTGTCTCAGCGCATTTCGGGGAAAACATCTGCAAGCCTATTCCGGGCTGATATTGAACCGCAAGACGCCAAACAAAAGTCACCAGTGATTGACGAATTTCTAAAGCTTGCGAATTATTTTCTGGAACCAGAAGAATTGTCGCTAGAGCAAGAAATTAACGTTTTTTTAAGCGAATTTCAAAAAATGACAAAGCCTGAAGCCAAAAGTGTGTTTTTGCGTCTTCTTAACAAAGTACGTTCGCAATATGGACCATAAATCTTTAAATCTTTTGACCTTCAACGTAAGATCACTATGTAGCAAAAGTCGTCAAATAGATTTAGCTAACACTTTAAAAAATAACAACATCGACATAGCTTTCATTCAGGAATGCCACTTGAAATCTGTCAGATCTGTCAAAATTAGTGGCTATAACCTCATTTACGACCATTCGCCGATTGGAGTAGCCGTCCTGATCAGAAATTCTTTCAGCTACAGTAAACTTGCTTTAAAAGAAGTTGGTATAAACACTTCCCTCATACAAGTAACAACAATTCAAAACAACGCACAAAGGAAGTACATATTGGGGTCATTGTATGTCCCATGCATTTACTCTCCTCAACATCTTGAGGCAGAGTTAAACAAAATTATAAGAAGTTGTCATGGATTTGATGGGTTTATCTTTGGCGGCGACTTGAACGCAAAATGCACTTCATGGGGTGATGTCCTCGATAACTCCAATGGCAAAGGACTTAAAAAATGGTTAGAAGATAACCATTTAGACGTTGTAAGAGTCTGTGATTCACTTCCATCATATCCAAACGGGCCCTCATATTTGGATCACTTCCTTCTTAGCTCAAATCTCGTCAACAATAGCAATCCGAATTTCTCAATTTCATCTTTGCCATCCTTCTCAGATCATTTCCCACTTAAACTGAAAATAAAAATAGATTTCTTTGACATTATTTTGAAGCCTCCCAGTATGTTCACCTCTTACAAAAACACCAAATGGAATGATTTTCGTCGAGATTTGGGGGCAACTTGTGAGCAGATTATGCCCGTAGCTAACACCATTCTCACTAACGAGAGCGGTCCTCTATCAGAGAGATCCAAAAAACTCTACAGAATAAAATATCAGTGGCAAAAGGAGCTGAAGTCTATCTTCCACCGCACTGGGAACCTGCACAGCAGTGAGTATAGAATACTATCAAAACAAGTGGAACTTCTCAAAATAATCATCCAGGAGTCTATTGAAAAGAAAGAAGCTAAAAAGTTTAGTGATAAATTGCAGAATATCAAACCTGGCCCAACAGCATTCAAGCAGATACACCAAATTACTGGAAAAAGTAAATCCCCATTTTGTCAGCATATTAAAAATAATGATAATATGCTAACCAACCCAACAGATATCGCCAATCAGTTTCAACAATTTTACTCTGCAGTTTTTCGCGAAACAATTCCAGAGCAGCCAGTCGTAGATTTGGATTAATCAATTGCATTAAGCATTGATGCAATCCCAAGCCATATTTATTCATTTGACAATGAGTTTTCTGCAATCTCAAATCCAGACACATATCATTTCACAAATGCTGAAAAAATAAAAGAGATAATCCAAAAAAATAACACAAAAAAATCAAGTGGTCTAGATGGTATTTCAAATTTCATAATTAAAAAATTTCCTGAATCGACAATCCAGTTACTCACTTGCTTGTTCAACCATTGCATTAATAAGTGCTATTTCCCCAAAGATTGGAAGTTGGCAAACATTATTCCTATTAAAAAGAAAAAGAATAGCGAAGCTCTTCCTGACTTTCGTCCCATATCGCTTTTATCAAACCTGGGAAAATCGTTCGAGCACGTCCTGAAAGAAAAGATTGAAAAAGAATTTGTCATTGACCCAATATCCAATTTTCAATTTGGATTCAAAAAATATCATTCCACGCAACATGCACTTCTAAAGTTCCACAGCGACATTACCGTAAACCTGAGACAACAAGCCTGCACTGTCGCAATATCACTTGATATAGAAAAAGCTTTTGATTCGGTCTGTCACAGTGGAATTATTTATAAATTAATTCGCCTGGGTGTTGATCCTTTTTTGATTAAAATAATTCAGAACTTCTTGTCCGACCGGAAGTTCAAAGTCCAAATCCAGAACACTTTTTCTACCCTGGGAAACATTAACAGTGGAGCGTCTTAGCACCATTCTTATTTAACCTGTTCCTGAACGATTTTCCCCATACAACGCAAAGATCACAGGCAATATTATATGCTGACGACTGTTTTATTTATGCGCACAGCGCCTCACCAGTCCAAGCTTTTGACTACGCAGCGGCCCATCTTGAGGTAATTAAGAATTTTTATAAAATCTGGGGCATAAAAATAAATGCGGCAAAATCTGAGGGAATTTGTATAAGAAACGCCTCCGGAAAAGGACCCAGGTCAGTTGTACCAGAAAGCAAAAATCTACGCATTGCCATTGATGGAGTCGAGATACCCTTTAAAAGCAGTGTAAAATATCTGGGAATTAATTTTAACAAACTGCATAAGTTCAACCCACACGCACGGGCCATGCTGCAAAGGACAAAACAAATCTCAGGGAGGTTTTCATGTTTATTTAACAACAGGCACTTACCTCAAAAAACAAAGCTGCTCCTGTATAAAGTGGCCATTAGACCAGTTTTAATATATGGCTTCCCAATCTGGTTCACTATTTCTCCAATAGTGACTAAAGAGTTGGAAACTTTCGAACGGAGAATTCTACGAAAATGCGTCGACAAACATTATCTAAGTCGAACCAGGAAGTATTCCAACGCGTACATTTATGAAACGTCCGGAGTCCAGCCCCTCTGCAGATACGCACTTCATCTCCATAAAAAATTTGTTGAAAAGCTCGTCACACATGAAAACGCCCTGATGGAAGAAATCTACGATTTGGAAAAGAATCTGCAATGGTCGGATTCAACTTACCTACCTGTCGTAGGCATCATAAACGAAGATATAGACAATGATCCTGACCATCTTCTACTGCCACTTTTCTATAAGAAGTCTGTACCGGGCTCCCACAGGGGCTAAAATAACATAATGGTATCGATTCGTAGAATATATTTTATACACATTAGCATATCTTTATATTACCTAATTACGTTTAAGAAATCTGTGATATTCATTTATAAATTAATCACTTCCGTCCACTATTATGACATAATCAATGTTAGTCATATGCTTTTAATAGATGTATTTCTTGTTATTTCGTTTTAAGTGTTATGTTTGTTTTTCTCCCTTTTGTCTTATCTACTTATTTATTAACTTTCTTTTTGACAGACGTCCATGCTCTGTCTGCCAACGTTAAAGACCGCGAGCAAGTCTTTGTTCTCTTTTCAAACAATGTTATTAACATATAAACTACTTAAATTCGCATGTAGCATAATATCTAAGTCATCGTGTAATAGAATAAGACAACAATAGTTCTATGTATTCCAAATGTTACCATTTCGTTAAGTATGTACAGTCAGTCAAAAAAAAGTTGTACACTATTCGAAGTCAAATAAGTTGAAAAATAATATGAAAAGTATTAAGTAAATATTAATTAATTATAAATCAAATTAAAACTCGAGATCGATCTTTAAACTTAAGTCACATTTGTTTTTTAATACTTATATGTAGGGCAGAAAAAAAAACAAAAACCAAAATATGCCAATTTCAGTATGCCAAAAAAAACTTGTACACTTCTCTCTTTCTTAATGGAGAGAGTCCCGTTATAAAATTTAAAAGGGAATATTGATAATTTGGAATATATGGTTAGTTGAGTATCGTTTTTCATAGTGATCGCATCATTTCATATTCGTAAATAGATAAAAGATGGCGAAAAAACAAATTTCAAAAGATTTGAAAGAACTAATTATAAAACTATGGAGTGAAAAAAATTCAGTGCGTGATACAGGGAAAATAGTTAAAAAACCACACACTACTGTTCATTATGTAATAAAAACATATAAAGAAAATAAATCATTCGAAAGACCCCGTGGAAGTGGCCGCCCAAAGAAGATAAACACGCCCCAAATTGAACGCAGAATACTAAAATTTGTTAAAAAAGATTCAAAAGTTTCCGCCGTTCAGATCGCAAAAGAGCTTAAAAGTAGCAACATAGTTGATGTCAATCCACAGACTATAAGAAATTTCTTGTATTCAAAAGGACTGCATGGATACGCACCTAGAAAAAAGCCACTTCTGTCTAAAACAATCATTAAAAAGCGCTTGGCCTATGCTTATCAGTTTATAGACAAAAATAATTCATTCTGGGACAAAGTTATGTTTACCGATGAGTCCAAATTTAATTTATTTACCTCTGACGGACGAAGTTACGTATGGAGAAACAAAGGAGAAGCTTTAAATCAACGTAATGTCACACATACAATTAAACACGGAGGTGGCAATGTGATGGTCTGGGGTGCAATGGGTGCAAATGGCGTTGGAAATCTCGTATTTATTGAAGGAAAGATGGACAAAATGGATTATTTGAATATTCTTAAGAATAATTTGGTACAATCTGCCCAAAAAATGGGCTTAGCGGATGGATTTGGGTTTGTCCAAGACAATGATCCCAAGCACTCGGCCCATATTGTTAAAGAATGGTTGCTTTATAATACTAACAAAGTATTACCTCACCCTCCCCAGAACCCGGAGTTAAATCCCATAGAGCATCTGTGGGCATTTATGAAAACAAAATTACATGAGCATAACATTTCTAGCAAAGAAACCCTCAAAAGCGCAATTATGGATATATGGCATTCAATACCTGCAGAAGTGACGAAAAACCTAGTCCACTCGATGCCAAATAGGCTCCTAGCTGTAAAAAACGCTAAGGGTCACCATACAAAATACTAATTAAGTTAAAAATTTCGGTTTTAATGGAATTTTTTAAGTTTTTTTTAAGTGTACAAGTTTTTTTTTTGCTTAGTGTAATTGTCTTGTTTTTGTTTTTGTTATGTTTTCCTTGAAATACGAGCAATATTTAGAAAATTTTTATTTTAGGTTATAGTATGTGAATAAAGCTTTAATTTGATTTATAATAAATATATATGTACTTTATACTTTTTATATTGTCTTTCAATTTATTTGATTTCGGTTTGTGTACAACTTTTTTTTTGACTGACTGTACATAAAAATGTTATCGAATAAGATTAAGACTCAATAATATTTACTTACTTACTTACTACTTACTTCACGTCGGTAATCAAAACAGTGCATTCGTATTTTACTCTTTGTTCAGTGTAGTACTTAGAAAATAATTTATCGCGAACGTTTGACGAGATTTCGCCATTTGCATTATTCTTATTTGAGTGTGTTTGAGTGTCGTGATACGTATGTGATGTCACTCCGGAGTTGATTTGTGTTGATAACGGAATGTTTTACCATATATAACCGGAATTTTTGGATCCATGTGATCGTATAGATATTTTTTATACATTTTTAATGCAATGGGAAAGAAGATAATTTGTTTTGTAGACTTTTTTTATGTAAAAGAGATTAATAAATAGGTCAAGTTGTCCTTCTATAGGACATTAACTCTAAACCCGAAAAAAATCAAAACGGTGAAATAAGTAAAATAAATATTGGGGTATGTGATGCAAATTGATTCGTTTTCAAATGAAAACGAAGTACCAAAACGAACAGATCGATTTTAGCTGTGACATAAATCGTATCGATTTCATTTTCCAATTGTGTTTCATTTCCACCATATTCTTTTGCAAAATACAACTCAGAGCTTTTGTTTACGTTTTAAAATACAAATGCTTGCACAACAAGAATCAAATTTGCAAGTGTAAGCTGAAAAATAATTTTATAACATGGCATTTATTGTCGCAGTGTCCACAATTTTAAGTGATGCATCAAATAAAGAAGAAAATATTAAAAGGAAAAAGTTACGCGATGCTTCCAACCCACTAGATTTGCCGGGAAAAAAGTAAACCAAATGTGTTATCCCAAGGTTTCAGTAATACATAATTGTTTATAGTTTTGTAGAATGATTTCGCTTAAATAAAGAAGCCTTTATTTGGATAATGGATAAACTTGGGACAAGTGCTACACCCTCGTCCATTCCATTAGCAATCCAGTTGACAGCAACGCTCAGATTTTTCGCTGAAGGCTGCTTTCAGCGCTCTGTGGGGAATGATGTTGCCATAGCTATGCACCGCACCACATTTTCTAAAATATTTGGACGCATGGTTGTTCTCCTGGAGCAGGTGTTGTGCCAATACTGGATAAAACTTTCCGCTGAGCCACATGAAATGTTGAAGTCCAAAAAAACATTTTTTTGATAAATGCAGAATTCCAGGTGTTGTTGGCTGCAGACGGTACCCACATTACAATAATTAAACCAGGTACTCAGGAACATTTGTTTTATAAGAGAAAAGGATATGACAACATAAATGCCATGGTTGTGAGTTAATTTAGATGAGTTATATATGTGTAAATTTTGTTTTAATTCAATTTTTTTTTTAGATTTGCGACTATAAAATGAATATTTTGGCTGTGGATGCAACGCGACCAGGTTCAAGTCATGATTCGTTTGTGTGGAATTTAAGCGTCCAAAAAGACTTATTGTCCCATGTATGAAAGTGGAGATTGTGGTTCATGGCTTCTGGCAGACTCTGGATATGGAGGTTTTTTTTTTGTATTTATTAATTCATGTACAAATATATATCAGATTACAAAAAATGGTCTCAGCGCCCTTAAGGCATGTTAGAGGCAAGTTGGCAAAAGAAAAAAAACATGTACAAAGTAATTACAAATTTAAATATTATTAAAATTATAATTATGTATGAAAGAAGAGACAAAAAAAAAAACATGTAGTGTATAAAAAATTATGTCAAAACATGCATGTTTTGAATCTGCAAAATACTCTTTAGGATTATTCCGCAATTACATAAGAAGCGTTTCAATGTTCTGTAAAAGGAAACTTTTTAGTTCACATTTGAAGTGTGATATTCTATTTATTCCTTTCATATTTGCAGGCAAATTGTTGTACTCTAAACTACCCATGTATTCAATGCGTTGTTTAGTAGTTTCTAATCTGCATCTAGGTGTTCTTAGATTTTGTTGATGTCTTGTATACATAAACGATTGGTTCTGGGAAAAACTAATGGTACGATAGCCAAAATTGTTCAAACTCTTAAAAACATACAAGAGTAATTGATATTTATAAAGTCCATAAATAGACAATATGAATTTACAAACATTAACATATAAAGATATAGTTGAATGAAAATTTGGTAAATTGTAAATAATTTTCAGTGCTTTATTTTGCATAGTTTGTAATGATTTCATAACATTTGTCCTTTTGTAACCATATATTAACGCCATGTAATTTAGGTGACTTTGAATAAGTGCTTGATAAATTAATATTTTAGTTTCCACGTTCAATTTGAAATTCATTTTGTATAATATACCAATAGCCGGTGCTATTTTTGATTTAACTTGACTTATATGTGAATCCCAAGAGAGATTACTTTGCAAAGTAATCCCTAAGTATTTAACTTCATGGGTTTCATTAATTATATTACCATCAACTAAAACACTAAAATGATTATTAAATACATTGGCATGTGGTCTAAACCGTATTAATTTAGTTTTATTTGGATTCAGAACAATCTTATTCAATCTAGCATATTCAACTATTAGGGCAATATCCCGTTCCATGTTAATTTTCAAAGTCAAATCGTAACTATATGGATAAAATAAGCAAACGTCATCTGCAAACATATACATTTTACCAACAAGGTTCAAATTACAAATATCATTCAAAAAAATTGAAAATAATAACGGCCCTAGACAGCTACCTTGTGGTACTCCACATTCAACATTTACCATTTCACTTTTACAACGGTTTACTTGCACAAATTGTTTCCTATTTTGCAAGTAGTCTTTAAGTAATTCCAGTTCTTTCCCCACTATTCCATATAATTCTAATTTCTGCAGCATTATTTCATGATCAACTAAATCAAAAGCCTTCGTAAAATCAAGAAATATACCTGCAACACCAACTGAACCATTATCCAAACCACTACATATGAAGTTAACAGCATTTACTACCGCTTCTTCAGTGCCACAACCTTTTTTGAAACCAAATTTGTATTTATAAAAGTAATTGTTGTCATCAAAATAGGCTAAAAGTCTTGTTTGAATAATCTTTTCAAAGATTTTGTCAATAATTGATAGCAAGGCAACCGGACGAAAATCTTTTGCTTCAGAAGCATTTGATACTTTTGGTATAGGAACAATCTTGCTAACTTTCAAACACTTAGGGAAACTTGACATATCAACCATTTTATTAAATATATTACACAGAATGGGTGCAATTAACTCTCTGCATTTTACCATTAGAAATGAAAGAATATTATCACAACCAGTTGACTTTTTTAAATTTAAATTGTTTATTATTACCTTAATGTCATCTACAGTAACTGATTGAATAAAAAAAACGATTCGACGTTAGGGTTAAAGTTCGTAAAAAATTCCATGTATCTCCTAGTAATATCAGCATCTGACTTCTTAATTCACTAACAGCGTGAATGAAATACTGGTTCAAAAGGTTTGCTTTAACTTCATCATCAAAAACCAAAGTTCCTGCTGATGTTTTTAGGTTAAAATCTTTTTTCTGTACTCTCCCCAGTATATCATTTATAAACCTCCAACACTTGGTATGATCCGTTCCTATTCTTTTTAAATTCCCATAAAAATAATTACTCCGACAACATTTACAGGCAATCTTAATAACTCTACTTAATCTCTTCAACAAATGATCGTACTTTTTATTTTTCGACTTTCGACGTTTAGCTAACAATTTCTGTTTAAATAAAATTATAGTTTGTAAGCTTTTTTTTATCCAAGGTGCTATTTCAAACCTTAATTTCAACTTGCTTGTTGATAAATTGGTAGAATTGTCAATAGCATCATTAACACATTGTATCAACTTGTCCGTTATTTCTTCTGGATTATCATTTCTTTCACATTCAGTCAAATTATTTTGCAGAAACTCATGAACTTTGTCATAGTCACAATGGCTTTTTTGAATTTCAATATTCTTATCTGAAAAATAATCGGTTTTTAACTTGCAGCATATTATATTGTGATCAGTCAATGGACATTCAACTGAATCAATAAAAATTCTTTCAGTCAAATTGCTAAAAACATGGTCAATACAAGTGCCACTGCTTGGCCTTGTTATCAATTCATGACAATTATGGCAATCATAATTCAAACATAAATTTGATAGTTCTAAAAATTGATTACTCTGAAATAAATCAATGTTTGCATCCCCAATACAATACAATACAATACAATTAATGGGTTTTGCGCACAAACACCAATTATTCGTTCCATAATATTTAAAAATTCTTGAACCAAACATTTTTGCGAACGATAAAATGATATAATTTTTAGAGCATTATTATTAATGCGAAAATTTTCAATTGTAATTGAAATATATTCAACAAAACTTTCGCTTTGACAATTTTCGACATTAAAGTGTAATCTGTTACTAATGTACAGAGAAGTACCGCCATATCCATCCTTTCTGCAACAATGAACACTAGAATATCCAGGAATAGAATAAATTTGAACTACTTTTTCATTGAACCAAGATTCTTGAACTTGAGCCATTTGCATTAACCCCATACAGAAATCCAACTGCTGGTTCGCCTGAGCACAAGTTCAACAAAGCACACGCTTCAGGACGGAATATAATAGAGAGAACAATAGGTGTTCTTAAAAGCAGATTCAGGTGTTTGTCTCGCGCATTATGGTATAAGCCGTCTAAAGTCGTAAAAATAATTAACATTTGTTGTGCTCTTCACAACATGTGTAAGTTTTGCCTATTTGTGGGTACTTTTCCATGAAATCTAGCATCTTATCTTCTTGCCTCGAATTTGCGTGCTTTCCCCTGAAATATACAAAATAAGTCTGTGTTTTATCAGATGTTTGATATAAATACCTACATTTCAAATTTTGTTCACTTTAGTTTTAAATAGTTCGCAATTTATTATTTTTCTTCCGAATAAAGAAATGCGACTTTGCAAAATCGCCACACAAAGACTACTCGATTTAAAACCGTAAATGAAAACGTTAATTCGTTTTCTATCACACCTTTCTTATCCATATTTTCCATAAAACGAAATGGAAAATGAAATCGATATTGATTTCAGCTCAAACCGAAATGAAATCGATAAAAAGATGTGCATCACAACTTTCATCGTTTCTGCATCGAACACGTTTTGTATCACATAACAGATTGTATTTTTGTAAATTAAGATTTAAAAGTAACAAATAAATAAAGAAAATAAGTCTACAACTTCAAAACCGTGTTTTATTTTGTATTAGCTAAATTTGAAATAGAAATAGTGATATCGTGCGATTTCTGGATGCCCTTGTACGCCAATCAGTAAATTTTCACCAAGGATATACATACACATTTTAGCCTCTGGAACCAAAAACCAAAAGCTGACAGAAAAAGATGACATAAAGTGTGCACAATATTCCTCCACATTCAAAATGGTAGAAATTGAAAATGTGCAGAAGGCAGTAGAATAAAAACTTATTCACTACTGCTGAAGTTTTGACATTCTTACGATTTTGTCCAAATTGTTTCCGCTCCTAGAACCCAAAATCCAAAAGGTGACAAGACAGGACCGATGGGAAACGAAAAACATAAGTGTGGGCAACACGACCACGCATTCAAAACGGTGGAGATTTCATTTTTCTAGAATTCTATAGAACAAAAATTGTTTGACTATGGTTGAAATATTTTGACTTCTTTGAATTGTGACCAATATGTTTCTGGTCCTGGAATTCAAAGTCCAAGAGGTGACAAAAAATTCCAATATGGAATGAAAGATGCAGTGCGGACAAAGCGTCAACACATTCAAAAGGGTGGAAATCTAATTTTGGTAGAAATCTATAAAAAAAACCATTTCACAATGGTAGACAATTTTGCAATTCTATGGATTTTGACCAATATGTTTCTGGTCCTAAAATCCAAAGTCCAAGAGGTGACAAAAAAGTCTAACGTGGAATGAAAGGTACAAGTGTGGATAACACGTCAACACATTCAAAAGGGTGGAAATTTAATTTTGGTAAAAATCCATTGTTACGAGTCACTGAGAATTAAGACGTCCCCAAGCTAACTGGCTGCCACAGGCTCATGTCTATGGATGGAAGGAAGGAAAGGAATAGCTGAAAACTAGATTAAATGATGAGGAACAATCACCAGTCTACCTGCATCGTTACAAACTAAATAAATAGCTACACTCCTCTCACCCGGTGTGGCCGATAATGACAACAATAAAGATGTGCATATGTCCAAATGGGAACATGGTGGAATGGACCAACAGTGTCGGTAAATGTAATGACAATAGTTGTCATCGGTGTGGCCAACATAGATATTACAATAATATTGAGTTCTATAAAAACAGGGTTGTTTGGTGAAAAGGATGGCAATATAACTGCCAAACTTTCATTCCAACAAAATAGTGAGTTATATTTCCGCGTTTTGGTTTCTATTAAAAAAACTACATTTGTTTTTGTTTTCTCTTTTTAAAACTCTTTATTTATTTTCTTGGTTTAACAACTTCTTGACCGAACGGGAGGAACAAGACTGACTTACCCTAATTACAAGTTCTTTTTATTAATTAAAATTATTGTTTTATTTGTTAATAATTCCATTGAATATTGCATTTTCGTTTGGGAACGGAAATGCCGATTGGGACGGTTGCAATTCTCAGAGTTGCGACCGAAAAATATACTTTGTTACATTTTCTTCATTTAGTGTTTTTTAATTTACTAATGAAGTTAATTCTTTTATATTAAATTAGGGAAAAAATAGTTTTGATTTATGAATTTAATCATAATTTCTTTAAACAAATCGGAAATGAGTGGAATTTTACATTTTTCTTTATTTATTGGTAATTATATTTGCAATAAATTCATCTATAGGGTCGTTCCTAATGTAAGTGTTAGCGTTTGGATTTATATATTTAACTTTCCCTCCTTTACATTAGAATTCTCTTGAATTCTTTTATTTAATATTATTTTAATTTTATATTTGTTTTGTAATTACAAAAATTAATATAATAAATATTATTATTGTTGATAGGATATTAAGTCCATAGGATATATTACTATGATATTGTAGTGATTTAATATTTTTAAGATTATTGTTATTTACTGTTTTGATTTCTTGAAATGTTATTTTATGTGAGAAGTTTTTTTCTATGAGTATATTTCCAATTATTTGTTTTTCTTCTATGTTTTCATCATTCTATGTTTTAAAATCATTTTTTCCAAATTACAATTTTGATTGATACTAATATTTATTGCATTCTTAATTATGATTGTATCTATGTCTAATCGTATAAGTTCTAAGTCATTATTCATTATTAGTTGACAGCTATTTTTTATTAGACAGTGATTGTTTAACTTTAAATTCTTTAAATGTTTATTTTCTTCAAATTTGTATGTTTTATTTTCAAACTCAATTGTTTGCTCTATTACAGAGTCTATTTCGTCGTTGTGATCATTTGGTAGTGGAACCATATATTTCACCTTAACAGTCATAAATGTTTTGGGTATTTTTATTCCAAAAAATAAACATGAATTATTAAAAAATGTAGTTCCTATCTGAATATATTTTAGCTTATTATAATCTGTTGCATATTTTTCTATTTCACTGTAAGTCAGAATACTTTGATGTGCAATACCATATTTTGTGGATATCACATTATCCTGTAGATGTTCTATTCTATTTTTAATTAGTTGTATATTTGATAGTTGTTCTAAATATATGTGTTCATCATTTTCGGTTTCTAGAAATTTATTGATAGAATTTAATTCTCTTTCTATTATGTTTCTGTCATTTTTGACGATCATTTTTAGATGGGTTTAGTTTCGTTAAAATTATCATTAATCATAATTTGTTGGTTAGTATTTTCTTTAATTTCGTCAATACTAAAAAGATGTTTCTGAATGTTTTGTCTATCTCCGTCGTCCATAGTCCCGAATAACCATTTCGAAACACTACATATTCCGTTAATTAGTCCTCTTCGCTGTCTGCTCTGTTTTGGTATCAAAGTAACTAATTTATTTCTAGCATCTAAAAATTATAATTAAAGTAAACGTTTATTCTTTGTTTTTATCAAACTTATATTTTCTGTCATCTTGTTTAAAATGTTTTCTATTTTGTGTAAGTTTACTATATGTAGTATTATATCTGATTCCTTGACTATGCCCACTTTTTTCATGTAAATGTTTATAAATCCTGCTTGTTCCGTAAGCGCCTTGTGGTCAGTTCCCCGTCATTCAGTGGTAGGCATGTTGTCATCAGTAGGAAAATGGCCGTTATCTGTAAATTTTAACGGTCGTTTAATATTAGAAGGATGTGTTCCTTCTAATTTGGTTCTTTTATATTTTGGTTGTTATTCATGTCTCAGAGCTTTGTAATTTTTTATAAACCCTTCTTCTTTTATTTCCCTATAATCTTCTCTTTTTAAATTAAGTTTTCCCATTTTCTTTTTCTTACATTCTTCTACTTGATTTTTTGTAAATCTATACGTCCTTCCTGTGCTTCTTTCGGTGTGTATTTTATGCTAGAACGAAACCTTTTATTGTAAATTCTTATTGCTCGTTGAATTAATTGCTGTATCGGTAAATCTTTGTTTGTTTGATATAAAATTCTAAATTTTTCTGCTATAGTGTTATGGAGTCTCTCTATGTCTGAAGTTCCTGTGTGACTGTTCGGTTTTGTTAAATGCAGTTCAATCCCTTGTTCTAGTATAAATTCTTTTATTCTTAACGTTTTAAATTCATTATCCGCTATTATTTTACTTGGTTTGCCGATTTTGGTAATGTGTTCTTCTAATTTTCGTATTATGGTTACGTGGTTCCTGTCGCTTAGTGCATAAGCAGCTCGAAATTTGGAAAACTTATCTATTGTTGTTAAAAAGTGATGGCCTTTAATTACATATGTGTCGATGTGTATAATTTGGTTCTTATCTGAGGGGGTGTCGGTAACCTAAAATTTATTTTTATTGGATGCCTATCATATTTCACCTGTTGATAAAGGTCGCATTGGTTTATTACTAATTGAATTAACTCCATGAGTTTTAGAAAGTGTATCTTATTTTTTTATTATAGGTTTCGTTGATTCCCGAATGTATGCTTTTTCTTATGTGATACAAAGAAATTTGCTTTACGGCGTCTACTTCTGTTTCGATGTCTCGTGCTCTAATCGTGCATTTGACACTCAATTTGGTTATTATTTGAAAACATATTTATGAGTTTTTTCTGTACTATGTTGTAACTATGTTCTGATAGTTCTGAATATATACCTATCTTTCGTTTCGTGATATAATTTCTAAATATAGCATCCATTATATTAAAGTCGCATTCTGCTATAAAAATTATCCTTTTTCCATGTAATATCTTTTTTTCCTCTGTTTTATTATTGGTTAGTATTATTTGAGTTTTGTATTTGTTAACTATTTCTTCTTTTATATAAACATGATCTAAAAGATTTTCGTCCGCAGAATGAATGGTTGCCATTTACACATTATCTTCTTCAACGTTGTGTATTAGATTTAAATTGAATTCGGTATCCTTACAATTATTTACATCAAGTCTACTTAGGAAGTCTGCTACTCTATTTTCTTTTCTTTGATATACTCAAGTTCAGTCATATTTTCCTAGTTTGAGTAACCATCTTTGATGCCTAGGAGACATATCTTTTCCTCCATATTTTGTAAAAATTTTATTGGTTGGTGGTCTGTGCGGATTTTGAATTTTCTTCCATAAAGGTAAGGTTGTAGATACTGCACACTCCAAAGTATGGCAAGAAATTCTTTATCGGTGGCGGAGTGATTTTTTTCATGATTATTTAGCGTTCTTGACGCGAAACAGATGGGGTGTCTTTCTTGGGACAAAATAGCGCCAAGCGCACAGTTTGATGCGTCTGTGGTTAGCGTGAATTGTTTATCAAAATTTGGATATCTTAGGATCGGATGAGGAATTATTAGTAGTTTAAGTTTTTCAAATCCAATATTTATTTTTACTCCTTTCTCTAAGTACTTTGTTATTGGTTGAGCAACTTTTGCGTAATCCTTTACGAATTTACGGTAATATCCTGTACGTCCTAAAAAGCTTTTTATCTGTTTTTCAGTTTTCGGTAAAGTCAAGTCCTGAATCATTTTGATTTTATTAGGATTTGGTTTGAGTCCTTCTTTTGTCAGTATATACTACATATGTCCTAAAAATTCTGTTTCTCGTTCATGAAATTACTCTTGTCAATCTGTATTTTTAAGTTGGCTTGGTTCAGAACTCTAAAAATGTCTGTTATGGATTTTATATGTTCTTTCAGAGATGTACTGAAAATAAGGATATCATCTAGGTAAACTACGCACGTTTTGTTAATGAAATCATGTAGTATTTTGTTCATCAACAAACGGCATCCTTATAAATTCGTATAATCCATGGGGTGTCACAAAAGCTGTTTTCCCCTATCTTGTTCCCTTATCAAAATTTGATGGAATCCTTTCACGAGGTCCAATGTTGTAAAGTATTGCGCCCTTCCTAATCTAAGATTGAATTTATATTTGGTAACGGGAACCTGTCGTCGATTGTCACTTCATTAAGTTTCCTGTAGTTAACTACTAACCGATATTTTTTCCCTCCTGAATTGTAAATTTTTGTCGGTACTATTATTAAAGGGCTTGAATATCTAGAACAATTTTTTTCTTATTATTCTCTGTTCTTCCATTTCTTGTATTTGTTTCCTCACTTCCATTTCGTTTTGTGGGGGATATTGATATAGTTTGGAGTTTATTTTTTCATCTGTCACTGTTCTAATTTCGTGCTGTATTTCCATTGTGTCGGTTAACAGATCACCCTCTTTGAAGAATAGTTTTTTGAATTTATTCAAAACTTTTATTATTTCATTGTATTCCTCTTTATTTAAGTGGTCTAATTGTATTCTATCCCAATCAACGTTTGATACTTCTAATGCACAAACTTTTACGTTTTTATACGGATTTATTATGAAGTTAGTTTTCGTTATTTTTAAATGATATACATATGTCCTTCTGCTAAATCTATTATTGTGTTGAAACAATTCATTAAATAAATCCCAATAATGAAATCATACTGTCTTCCTTTCAGTTGTGTGATGGGATGGAGCTGTGTTACTGTGACACAGGTCTTGTTCCGAGTGTCCTGCCAATTGATCATAGTTTATTTCATTACGATTATGTTCAAAAAATTAGTTTCGTTCTTGCCTAGGTTGCGGCAAGCGATATTGGCTGCCTTTTGTTCTAGGGTTTCCTAACTGGCCGGTTTTTTGATTATTATTATTTACCTGATTATTTCCATTATAATTCACTTCATTTATTTGCCTGTTTATTTGATCTATCTATATCTATTTCCATTCGTTCAGTTTGGATTTGCCTGGGTTGATTCCAACGATTTTGGTTAAAATTTGGCCCAGGGTGTCCTGCCTGTGCGAACCTTTGGAAGTTACCTGAATTTGAATATTTATTGTAATTGTTGATCCTTCCATTATTAGTCTTCCTGTATTGCCCTGAAGTATTTATATGTCTACTATTATAATTATATTAATTGTTATTGTAATTATTATTGGGTCTAAAATTACCATTGGCCTGTCCTTTGTTCTGATAATTCTGATTTCTATTATAGTTGGGGTTTGAGGTATTTTGTTTATTTGCTTGCTTGAAGGTATTGGAGTAATTTCCACGAAATATTTTGAATTCCTGCCTAATACAGCCATTTTCATATCTACGTTTCATTATTATCTCTATTATTGCACCTAGCTCTCTTTCTGGGTATATCTTATCTAATAGTATTCCCTGTGTTATTTCTTTGGCTATATTAACTAATAAACTGTCTACGTTGGACAAGTCTATACGCTGATCATCTTGATAATACACACTTAATTCATCATTTTTATATTTAAGATTTTAAAACTCTATAGCTAATTCACTTACGGTACTAACTCGAAGTTCGTTAATTTTCCTATAGATTTGGTGAGGTTCCAAGTTCGGCCGGTATCTCAGCTTCAAGGTCCTTTTTTCTAGCAGTTGTCCGGTTGATGTACGTTGATGACCACATTTTTTGCTTCTCCCTGTATGTTTCGGTAGAATATGGCCTTTGTAGCTCCCTTTTTTAGTTCCTCGTCTTCTATGTTGGCTAGCAGATACTCTATGCTGCTGAAAAATGAGTTTATTGTTATGTCTCCCACACCAGTAAATATTGGTAGATATGCTACATTTTTATAAATTCTTTCGAGTTGATTAGGTTGTTGTGGTTGGAATTGTTGTTGTTGTTGTTGCTGTAGTTCCATGTATGCCTAACTCAGGCGTTCCAGTTGGGCATCTTTTCTGGCCAGTTCGTCGGCCACATTTACAGTTGCCACTTGAGGCTGTCCCACTGCCATTCTCTTTTGGTCGAATTCACGTTGTCTTCTAGCTTTGAAATTAATTTTAAAAAGTTTAGAAGCTTCTACTGCTTTCCGTGGTTCACTTTTACGTAAAAAATGTTCGCTGCACGGTAGTGGTGTTTGCTTGAAGTTTTAAATAAGCGTTCACTGCTTTTTTTGGTGATTCACTCACTCACTTTTAATGGTGTTGGCTTGAAGTTTTTATATCTAAGCTTTCACTGCACCAAATATTTTGGCTGCCAAAATTTTTTTACGATCCTACCGAACGCGCCAGTTATGTTTCCGCGTTTTGGTTTTTATTACAAAAAACTAAATTTGTTTTTGTTTCCTTTTTTTTAACTCTTGATTTATTTTCTTGGTTTTAAGCTTATGTTATGAAAATGTTGTGGGTTTAATGTCAGTGTGCCTACGTGGCAGAGGTGGACTGTTTTTCAAAGCCGCGCGGCCCACGACGAGATAAATATTGCCCAAACGGCAACTATGTTTACCTTCTACTTACCTTTGGCCGGGATTTTCCTGAAAGCATCGGGTCTCTCTTTCTGTTTGAGTTCATCTGCATCGCCTATACGGCAACTAGCTTTATTTATATCAAATTCTTTTTCATTATTACCTGTTATAATTTGTTCTGCCGCCATCGACTGGGAACCAAACCAAATACCGTAACACATTCCGCATACGGAAAAATTATTTCAGTCTTGGGATGTCGCAACAACAGGGTAATTTGCTATGATATCAAATTGATTCCCATTCTCAAGTGACTGAACCTTATAGTTAGGTCCTACACTAATGGTGTCTGTAGTATGACACCTTACAAACTACTTGTCACAACACTTAACAACTTCTTGACCGAACGGGAGGAACAAGACTGACTTTTTAAAATGATTTAAAAATTTAAAATGACTGACTAATTAAAATGATTGTTTTATTAGTTAATAATTCTATTGAATATTGCATTTTCGTTTGGGAACGGAAATGCCGATTTGACAATATTTATTGCAAATTATTTTATTAGTGAAAAGTTAGTTATATTGGGACGGTTGCAATTCTCAGAATTGCGACCGAAAAATATACTTTGTTACATTTTCTTCATTTATTGGTTTTTAATTTACTAATGAAGTTAATTCTTTTATATTAAATTGGGACGGTTGCAATTCTTGGAATTGCGACCGAAAAATAGTTTTGATTTATGAATTTAATCATAATTTATTTAAACAAATCGGAAATGAGTTTAATCTTACATTTTTCTTTATTTATTGGTAATTATATTTGCAATAAATTCATCTATAGGGTGATTCCTAATGTAAGTGTTAGTGTTTGGTTTTATATAATTAACTAGCGCGACGAAGAATAAAAAACAAATGAAAATAAACTAACTAAACTGAAAAACTAACTAATGGAAAATCACGATTTTGTAGCGTCGGGCGGGACAGCACCTAGCTGTATTTACTAGGGTTGGTTTAACTGACCGGTTACAGTGTTTTTGTGATCGCGGTTAAAGGCGTTACTAGGTGAGGCCCGCTTAAAACTGATTGCGACCGTGGGAAGGGGAAGAGAAATAACAAAATCAAAAGAAGAGTGCAATATCCGAACCGAGTAAACAACTGCCGGTGTTGAAAAAAGAAAAGAGTGAGTATCGTTAGTGGGTAAAAGACGGCATGCGATTTTTATTGTGCTGTGTTTTCTTTATTTTTTACTTTTTTTTTTTAATGTCACTAGATACAGACAAGTGATGCCCGGTTTTCTAGCCTCCATAGAAAACAACCAAGGTATGGGGGCTAGCTAAAATTGTTTGTGGGGTTGTACCCTATTATCTAGTGCCCACACTGCACATTTTGTTTAAATCCGGGAGGCCGCAGCTGGCTAAAACTGGGAAATCTGAGCTGTCCGCCAACAAACTTGGGAAGCACAGACCGGAGTACAGGTAGCACAAGTTGTCCAAGGGAGCCAAGCCAAGCCAACGTACCAACCGCGAAGGAAAGAATCACGAGATCTAAAAGAAAAAAGAGCGAAATAAAGAATAATTCTTAAAAATAAAAATAAGAAAAAAGAGAGGGGAAAAACCTGAAGAAAAGAAAATATTGATGTAAGCTAAGAAGTAAATGTGTGCGCCGTTTCTGATGTTCGAAAAATGATAGAGTATATGTTTTTTTTTGTTTTGTAAAATTAATAAAATCAGCAGTTTGCTTTTGCGATAATGCGGGAATAGGCGTCCGGAGGTAAAGCTGTCAGCATAGCGTCCTTACGGTAGGGGAGGAAACCGACCGGTCTGAAGAGCTCTTCCGATAGGGTATAAGATTAATTTTTCTATGCGACCGGTTTATGATCGAAGTTGTCACCTTTAGGCGAGTGTCAGGTAAATCTGAGAAATTTATTTTTTTTCTGCTTTATTTGTTTTATTGGATCGCTCATGTAGTGAGCCTAACAATAAGTAGTTAAATCTTAGATCTAATTGTCGACGAGTATGTATCTTTCCCGTTTTGTTTTTTTCTTTTTAGCTGTATCCTTTTTTGTTTATGCGATCCTCTGAGATCGGCAGGGCTTAGTTTGAAATACAAAGCTCACGGCAGCTTCTGAGTTAAAACTCTTCATTATGATAGTCCACATTACGTACGTGAGTGACGAGGCCAGGGCCCGGACATGTGGTCTTAGGTGGATTATGTCGAAGCATTACGGTGTTGAGATTTTAGAAGACAATGCATTTTCGGCAGGGGCCATGCTCTTTTTCCCTTTTATGGGACTGAAAAATCACTTCTCCGGAGTCTGGAAGGTGCCGAAGGGTAAGCAAGGTCTCTAGCTAGAACATTACGGTGATGTTCTATTCTGGTCATATGTTTTGCTTTCATCTTTTCTATCTCCTCTTTCACACATGGTATATTCAAGTCCCTACGTATATTACAGTTTCTCATGTACCAAGGAGCCACCGCAATGTCTCATAACATCTTTGATTGTACCTTTTATATTTCATCCACGTTGCTGCGGCTGGCTCTGCCCCAGAGTTGAGCACCGTAACACCATATGAGTTTAATTATCCCCGGTTTTGTCTTTCCAAATGCCTTGCATTATTATTTAGACTACAATAATTTTAGGGGTCAGCCATCCCACAGGATCAAACAATCTAGCAATAAAGCACAAAACCGACCTTTTGTATATGTAGTTACGAAGGGGGTAGGAACAGGCTTGAAAGACGCCTTTCTCGGCGTTCCAACGCAAACCCAATGTTTTTATGGTACTGGGTTCAGAAATCTTCAAAAAGTCAAAAACTAAAATATAGTTCGGGGTAAATCTTCTAATAGATTTACGAAGATTATATCCAGCAGAAAACAGAACTTTAATAAGTTCGTCGCGATACTGCATTGCCTCTGTTATGCTATGAGCACCTCCTAGAACGTCATCTATGTCCGATTTTATGATATTGGCTACGGATGGAAACTCAGCTTCGCAATGTGATGCTAGAGTTCGAATAGCGAGATAGGGGGCGTAGTTCACGCCGAAAGTAAACGCGTTCAGTTCGTAGTCCTGACTTTCATCATTAGGGTCTTCACGCCAGACAATTCTCTGGTAGGGGGTCTGATTCGGAATAATCAGTACCTGACGGTACATTTTCTCAATGTCCGTGTTGAACACATAGCGGAAGAGCCTCCATCGGAGGATTAAAACCGTCAGATCCGCCTGAAGAACTGGTCTTGTATATAAAATATTATTAAGGTTTAACCCATTCGATGTGGGGCATGAGGCGTTAAACACAACTAGAAGTTTAGTGGTGGCGCTGTCGGTTTTTAATATTAAAGATAAGTCGCTCGGACTTACCTCAGTCATATGACGTGACTCAAGGTATTCATTGAGCACTTGATTATACTGGGTATTTAAAACGGGGGTTTTTCAACAAACGTGACTCTTTTCGCATAAATTGTGAAACAACTCCATTTCGGGACAGACATTTCATTGCGGACATTTCAAGTCAGTCCTTGTAATTTCCGGTAGATCGGCATCCGATAACTGGGCCAACGAATATGTTGGAAGACGACCTGTTAGTTTCTCAACAACATATGCCTCCGTTGTAACTTCAAATGTCGCGTCAATTGGAGATCCTATTGTAATATTGAAGATCTTAGTTGACTTAGCGGCTATGGCACCATTAAGACCAACGACATCTGCATTAGGGGCCGCAAATATGGGCAACGAGAGCTTTCTATGCAACTTTCGTGAAATGAATGTAGCCTGAGAAGATGGACCAATGGGCACTCTAGCAGAACATCTCGTACCATGAAAACATACTTCTACAACAATCGTTCTGAGAATGACCGTGGAATATGGGGACAATTGCAATTGAGAGGCAAACATCTGTAAAAAACGGGCAGCCACTGATGTCGAAGGACCATCAGAAACTGGTCGGACTGGACTTCCCAAATTATGGGAGTTTCCAGAAGGCTCACTGGAACTTCGACCGGGTTGTGTCGACAGTTCAGAACGATGAAGCAGAGAATGGTGCTTCTGTTTGCAGTGATAACAAACATTGGAGCTCTTGCATGTGCTAAAAGTATGAAATAATGCGAGGCAGTTGGTACAACACTTCAATCACCGAACTGTTTCCATATGTTTAGGCACCGACATTCGAAGAAATTCTGTACATAATCTAATGGGATGTTGATATTTACATAGGGGGCATTTTAGAATTGATAAATTTGATAAGGCAGCTGTTGCTGCGAATCGTTAGCAGTGGAATTATGACGTTAAGAATTATTTTGGGAAACGGTAATAGCAAAAGTTTTGTATCTGCTACTGTCATTGGATTGGGTGGGTAGGCGGGTGTTTCCTAGGATGCTTTGTACCGCCTACCCCTAGAACGCAGGCCTCTCTACCTGATCCTGTAATTAAGCAGGCAAAGGGTATGATGCTTGCGAAGAAAAACAAAGTAGTGTGGCCTTGTGCCAGGCGCCCTAGGAATAGGTGGATTATGTCTTGGGATTCACCTATAATATGTTTCAAACTGATCTTGGACCTCGTTTTTCGAAAACCAAGTAAAGGGGAGATTCATATAAAAACAAGACACATCCTGGCAACAGGTGCGACATAGAGAAGCCGTCGGGAGGTATCAGAAGATTTATCTTTTCCGTAAATATAGTTGTATGACCAGAGAGATCTGGTTAATGAACTATGATAGGAGCATGGTGTACTCGCTTTTCGCTGTGTTGATATTCTCTCCTCGGACATTGAAAATCTATGCCGTATTATTATGGATTACCAGTTCCATGCGAGGTATGATAAAGCAAAACTGGAGTAGCTTGTCTACGAAACCCAGACCAGAGGGTTTTTCTCTTCTGGTAGCACGGGTGACCAGGAGCCCAAGGAACGTTGTTCCTTGCTGGTCAGTTGGTGTTGGACCCCTGGTGGGAGATCGTGCTGGCTGTGGTTACCGAACAAGTGTTTTCAGTGCTTTTGCGTTGCTCAGGTGTCAGTGAGCGAACGCATTAGCTTGGAGAACACTGTTCATTCTATCCGAGGTTTTGGCTGGATACCTCAACTCCTACCCGGGAGGTGGTTTCACTTCATACCAAGTGGGTTACAAAGGTACTTTGGACGAGTGAGGGAGTAGGACCTGAGGAATTTTTCCAAGGGACCTACTTCCAATCTCTGGCAGTCTAGGTAATCCTTCGGGATTAGTGTGAGTACCCCAAAGGGGCGCTTGCCGTCGCTAGAAGAAAGAAAGAACACATAACCAAGAAAGAAAAGCGTATGATTAGAAAACGGCACCATGTGTGGTGGCACACCTTGGGTAAGGCTTTCACAGCGAGACTCAAGTAAAACCTTCACATAATGTTAATGTCATTGCATTGGCGCTTAGGGTTTGTATTCCTTTTGGAATTGCCTGTGTTGGTAAATGAGGTGGAATTATGTGCGCTTCTGATATCAGATACAGAGAGTCTGGTATCTCGATGTCAGAAATTTGTCCATAGTTTCCCATTTGGACAAATCAGACTGGTCTCATGTGATTGTTCCCAAAGTCCGAAACCTTAGGTAATCGAGTGGAGCGAATAAAAACAAAAAATTGCATCCCAGTTTGTTGTCCGAATGCCCAGAAGAGACAGATTTATAACACAATCAATTACCGTATGTTGTAGTTGCTTAATAGTGGGACTAGATTCCTTAAGTACAGGGTCAAGATTCAACAGTGTTTTTAATTGGACGTTAAAAAGAACTCTTTTATTCTGGTAACTATTTTTGAGGTTTTGCAAGGCCAATGCAAATCCTTCATTTGTTATGGTTGTTTAATATATTACATGCTTCACCTGCCGTTCTCCACATCAGATAATACATCTTTTATATATTACTGATGTTTTCGTTATCCTTGTAAAGCATAGAGAACATGTCCCTGAATGTGGGCCAGGATTTGTAGCCACCAGAGAAAACTTCGGTGTCACACGGTGGAAGGTGAATGGGGATAGAAGCAGTCTTCTTCATCGTACTTAATTTTTCTAACATGGCATCAATTGCCGCTAGGCCACGCACATACGTCTTGTACCTTGAAATGTATTTTGTCTTAATAATATCCATAGAGACTTTCATATGTCAATGTGGCAAAAATGTACGCCAGTTTTTGCCTTACCGATACAGCTATGTAATTACAAACTACGTATTAGTAGGCTGCACGATTTGCGAGAACGTGATTTCAAGAACGTATCGAAGCTATATCAATTTATATATACCTACGTATATAATTCTCGAAAATATCCACCAAAGATTACCACTTGTCTTTGTTTTATTAGTTTATGGATAGTTTATAGTTTATGGATCACTTTCTGGATAAATTTTAAAAACAATAAATTATGACCAAATTTTGGTCTAATCGAGCCCACTGTGCTTAGAACAGATTGTGTGAAATGCAAAGAGCGCAATATAAACAGTGACACACATAAGCACCGCCTAACAAATTAAAGCCAGTCGCGAGTGGGGGAACAAGCAATTCTGCTTGATCTGTCTAACAGACAAAGTGATGGTACAACTTGTGAATATCACTAACAAATTTCAAGAGAAGTGATAGGAATCGATACTGTTAACTTGGGGGGAACACGAGCACGCCAAAGGGAGGTATAGAAAAAGACGATGTGACTTAACCTCGACGACATCACAACAACACTGTGCGAAAATGGTGGTGGGTTTTCGGAAAATAAGAGATGTATTCGCAAGAATGTTTTTCTTTGCGATTATTTATTATGCTCTTTTATTCACTCACGTTCTCCCTATCACTATCTAAATAAAATATCTCAACCTTACCTTGGTTTCCTCGATATTTTTTAAGAACGAAAAAAGGGGATATGAATGACCAAATCGTCGGGATGATCGGGTTCTAAAAAGAAATGTTTAGATAATTAATTTCTTTATGCGGGCTGCTTGTTATCCGGTACGAAGGACCATAAAATGCTATTGTGGGAAAGAATAAATAATTATTATATTATAGAAAAATAAAAACACAAGTAAATTTAGTTTTGTTTGTTTTTAATTGAATTTATTCCGGGGGAAAATATTACCTTCGGGTTTATCACTGATAAACAAAAACGAATTAATGCCTTTTTGACCCTTTCCAATTTTCACTTCTTTTCGTTTTTCGTTATAATTCAGGATTGTTTCAATGGTAACAATTTAAACTTATAAACTATTGCAGTGCCCAGCTAGACAAATGGCAGGGACTGTTGTAAAAAGAGCTACATCGTTCGTGCTATCAATTGGAAAACAACATCTAAAATAGGCGCAGTTATCCGAAATTCAGCAAATAAATGCAAATTTTCAGCAAAGAAGGGTAATTCCTGGTGCGATAAATTGCACTCATGTAAGAATCAAGGCTCCTATTGTCTTGAAATAGTCGGAAACAGGACTACAGCAAGCTGTGGCAGACGCAAACGTTTCCGTAGTGTAATATGTGGCGAACCAAGTTCTTTGTATTATAGCAGTATCGTAAGAAGATCAGATCTCTATCATCGTGCACAAGAAAAAAACAGGTGTTGTTTCCTGGAGACACATTTATTCTTGGGACTGCATATGCCGCTAGTAGTTGGTTGGTTCCCCCTTCTAAAAACTATGGAACTTCAGACGCAATTTAATCTACATTCGAAAACTCAGATCATTGTGCAGAATGCATTTGGTTTATTAAAAAAATCGATTTAGAAGGCTGCTTCATTTTTCAGAACAGAGCGATCTGAGAAATATTACCAATATTGTCACCAATGCATGCATAATACACAACATATGTCAAGAAATGGGTGATTTACACGAAATAATCACTGGTGAATCTAAAGATCATGATGAAGAAGAGCAATTGGACTATGATGTTTATGACGAACCAACCAGACGGGATATATTGATTGCTGACCTTCAAACTGGGCATCTGCCTTAAGTGTGTAGGTAAGTCCGATACATATTAAAATTCATTCTTAAATTTTCTTAAGCTGAATTTTGTAATAACTTTTTTTTAATTTCTTTCAAACCGAAAATGTATGCTACTACGATTGGAAAGAAAAGTGAATCATTGAATATATAAATCGTCATCGATCAAATGCTTTCTCTGTCGATGCCAACACCAAACACCAGCAATTTCGTCTCTACCTCCTGCGGAACAGCTGCACTCATAGAAAGAATTTTGAACGGTTATACTGCTGGTTATATACTAGAGGTAATATTTATATGTTTACATTCGTTGTTTCATTCAACTTAGACAATAACTAGACACAGTTGTGGCAAAAACACTGAGGAGCTTTAAACATTATCTCCAGTACGCAGTTACCAGTATGACCGTTCATTGGGTGGTCTAAATACGGTTGTATTGAGAACATAACAATTGTCAACAACCATTTTGCCTACATTTGTCCCGGTTTGGATTTGGATAGTTACAAACATTCGCACAAACTTATAATACCATGTACCACAGTGGTGCAGGGTGTAAAAATATGGTATCTTCTACCCAAAAAGAGTAATAAAATCCGGCAAGGTTTGTTTTTGTATATTTATAGTGTTGCGGATGGTTCCCCAGTAGCACGAAACAAAGACGGCCGACTGAGAATAGGGTAATTGCTTTGTTGCGAAACGTGGAGTTCCGCGTAGGCTTTCTAGAATAACGCAGCTTGGTACCTTGTCTTTACGGCGGTGGTAGGGCACATTGAATACTTACCGTCCTTGTCCAGATCATGGGCAGGGTACAGCCCAATAGTTCGCATTCATGATCATAAAATTTTGTTTTATTATTTATTTTTGCCGCTTGGCTGATTATGCCGTGAGTGCGAGAAGAGTGGGTACCGGTTCAAAGTCAAAGAACTTGTTAATTGTGTATGCGGATGATTTGTTGGTAGGATGTCCAGTTATTTGGTGTTGTAACTAAGGTTTGTCTGGATTTCTGTAAAGTAGTCATGAAGCATCCAAAATTATTTGTAATCGAATAGAAACAAAGTGGCAGTTAAGTGGGACGGACGTCATTTCTTTTGTTCGAGTTTATGTAGAGAAAGATTTAATATATAAAAAGAGTGAGTGAGTAAAAATAAAGAGTGAACGTAGACAATGTTTAACAGCTATTTAATTTTAGGCTTCAAGGAAAATAGAAACAAGAATACAGTGGCAGACGGAAGTAATAAGAGTTCGTTTTTATATTTCCGCATGTAATGCATGTCTCCTTTTTTTAAATGTTCACGAATTTTGTTTTTGGATTGTCCAGTGACAATATAGTGTGGCCCCAAAAATACCCTATAGAATGTATAAAAGGGAGAAGTAGTTGATGGTGTGAAAGGGCACAGGAAATAAGAAAAAAATAACGGCAAAAAAAACCAAAAAAGGGTAACAAAATCCCCTAAAAGAAATCGTAGTTTCAAGTCCGTGTAGAAGATCACGAGAAAACTGTAAATAACTTTACAATTTAAATAGTGGTGACTCTGGACTTCACCTAGTCGGATAAAAAGCAAACGACCAGCTGGAACGGTGAAACAGAGCCTACTGTGGAATATATCCAGATCGATATACAGTACACACTTTTAGCCGAGTACAGAACCGGCCTAGCCATTCGATGGGTGCACCGGCAGAGGAACACAGTGCACAATAACTGAAATTCATACTAACATAAAGAAAATATCAGAAAAACTTAAAGAACACAAAAAAAAAAAAAAAAAATAAAAAATAAGAAAAAAAAAAAAAAAAAAAAAATTTAAAGTGGCAGAGTAGAACATAATTAAAAGGCTTACTAGTAAGTGTTAGTGTTTATCGAGTGTGCGATAAATTTTATTTTTTGTGAAAGGGACCTGACTGGAGTTTATTTTAAAATAAAGAATTAGAACGTTAAAAGCAAATAAATAGAACCTCCAAAACAAATCGTTAAAAGACCTCTTTTAGGGAATGATAGAGGGCATTTAAAGATACAAAAAGAGGAAATAAATTTACGACAAAATGATCGCCTATAGTTCGGTCCTTTAATAGTGTTTAGCTCTAAACGTTTGGTTTCCATCTTACGACTAAACCATTTTCAATGGTTTGGAAACCACTTTCGTAATGTTCGAATCGCTTTGAACGTTCTCCTAGTTTTCACTCAGACAGAAATACATAAGTTTTTAACGAGTAACGCTACCACTGATAGAAGCCACCTCGCTCCATCTTGTTTGAAAAATATAACAGACTTCACTTGCTATACGGATTTGGTCCTAAGCAGATCATCAGATATAAAGCTCTGTGCTGGAACAAGGTAATGTTGGTACAATAAAGGTGACGCCTTTATGAAGGAAAAACAGTAATTACTTCTTGTTTTATTTCCGACCAACATTAATTTGCATCAATAAACAGTGGTCCTTCGCGAACCGGATACCTGGTTGAAGAGACGAGCTAGCAATATTAATTTCTTGTTTTTTGCACAAGGTCTTGGATTACGTCGAACTGGAAATGCATCCATCATCAGTCTTGCAACATTAAACATTGTTCTTTCGAATGAGGATACTTGCTTCCAGATATTAATAAAAACTGATTGTGTTTTTTATTTTGCTGTTTAGAGGAAATCTCGGTGTTCCACCAACCAACCAGCAGCATCTTCATCATTCTCACCAGAATCGTTGTCATCGCCATTTTTCATCATCACCGGCATTTTTCATCAAAAATATATAAGATGTGTATACTCCGATTATTACAGTGAGCATATGGGAAAATTAAACATTATTTGAATGACAATAATAAGTGCTAATTTTCGCGAAGAAAGGGAATTCACAGTATTCACAACACCATTGTCCGCGTTTGAAAAAAGAAAAACCGTAAAATAGCATTTCTGCTTATAAAATCTTAACTTTGATTTACCTGATAATTTCGTAAATATTCAAAATATCCACAATCCAATTCAGAGGTGTCGTGCAAATTCAATTGTTGACCGTTTTGTGAACTTGGTGGTGGTTTTGTTAGTTGCATATACACGTATATACGTACCTACATATATATGTAAGCAAAAAAACAAGTGAGCGCCAACTAATAGAACATTCAAAAACAAGAACAGTGTCAATTCGCCACTGTCAACGATTGAAGTTACTCAGAGAGACATTGATCTGTACGGTGATAAATGCAAATACACACTTACGTATCCATACGTGAATATTAGTTGGATATTTGCAAATCTATTAACCCACTGCGAAACGTGGAAATCTAAACTTATACTTTGATGAACAGATATTGAATTGGATATTGAACTATTTTTGCATATTTTCGATTTTCAGTGGAATATTGCATGATCATCGTCGTACACCCTACTTTCGATCAGTTCGATATTAGATTGTGAAAATAGTTTTCCACTGTTTTTATTTGTGCGGTTGATTTACTCTTTTTGTATAGTTAAAGACAAAAGGAGGAAAGAAAAAAAAATTATTTTTATCTCTCGACATTTCAACGGATTTTAAGGAAAATAATATTCGGTGAAATTTATAGCCATTTTCGATCAATTTGGTGGGCGAGAACTCGAGAATTATAATTAGTGTTACGAGTGCCCCATAATCGGTCATTTGAGCAACGCTTAATTTTCTATCAAAAAACTTTATCTGGAAATTGAAAATTTATTTCCGATTCATATCGAATATCACTAAGCTATTACAGTGGTAAAATCTCGAGTTTGGGGAAATTTTCGAGTTTTATTCGGATTTCTATTTTCGCTGCCACCTTTTTCAATTTGATTTACCTATTTGGGCGATAGTTGTGTTGAAACTACTGTTGCGTTAGAATATTATCCTTTTTTATTTTATTTTTTTTCATAAATATGGCTGACAACGCTTAATCCAATTTTATAACCGAGACGGATGCTTTGATAAAATTCGAAGCGAAGCTTAGCGCAAAAAAGGAGGGAGAACATACTGTTTTTTCGCTTGAGATTCACACAAAACACCTAGAAATTTTATGGCAAAATGTCGTGACGGCATACAAGGACTGTCTGAAGTACATCGTGCGTTGTTTGAGCTCTATTAATGAGAGAGTAAATAGTTTTCGAATCATGGAAAAGTCGGGGCAGTCATCGATTTCAAGCCCGCAGCCTGCAATATCGGCACCCGGGATTAATTCGCCCATGAATAGCGATCAAATTTCATTGGCATCATCTCATGCGACATCACAGGTGAATGCGTGTCTCCACTTATTCGATACCAGCTGCGACTCAACCAGCTAACCCTTATTTGGGTACATCGGCAATAGATACTGTACATAATCTGAGCCTACCCCCATGTGATACCGACATATTTGGGGGTGATTATCTATCATGGCCCACTTTTAGGGATCTATTTACATTAGTTTATATCAATAATGGGCGACTAAGTGAAATTGAAAAATTATGCCACTTAGAGAATAAACGCATATTGGTTAATGAACAATATGTTTGTATTTATATTAGAGATGGAATAAAATGTTCCATTAAACTAAAATCTGACTGCTCAAGTCAATTGGAATTTTTGTTCATGGAGGTCCCAACCTCTGATAGCAATAAAGTGCTTATTGGTTGTATATGTAGACCGAATCGAAATACTCCATTTGATAATCTAATAACAATGTTGGAAGACATATCCTTACCATATAGTGACATAGTACTAGCAGGCGATTTTAATAGTAATATTTTAAGGGAAAACGTATTAATTGATACAATGCTAACTCTTAGTCTATATTTGGTAAGTAAAACTATACCTACGCACATTACGCAAACTGCCAATACACTTCTTGATTTGTTTCTCGTTAATCGACAGGATAAAGTTTTGCTTTATGATCAACTATCGTCGTCCGGATTTTCAAAACATGATATAATACTTCTAATATATGATACAAGTCTAGACGATAATATATCACCAGTTAGTTACTATGACTTAAACAAAATAAATTGTGATATGGTCTATGAATGTGTGGAAAATGTAAAATGGGACATGATGTATAATCTTGAAAGTTCTGACGAACAAGTCACATTTATGAATGAACATATTATGGACATTTTTGTTAAATGTGTTCCATTGAGACATAAAGTCATTAAGCACAACCAACAGCCTTGGTTCAACAACAATATTAAAAATTTAATTCTAAAAAGAAATTACTGCTATAAAAGATGGAAGCGATTTAAAACTCCAGCTCTCTTCTTTCTATACAAAACTGCCAGACGTGAAGTAGTGAAAATTATATAAATTGCGAAGGCAAAATATCACAAAGATAAATTCTCTACCGCAATCTCTAGCAAATCCAAGTGGAATGAAATTCGTAGAATTGGAATTGGGCAAAAGAGGGATCATAATATTAGAATGGATATAGATGTCAATTACCTTAATCGGTCTTTTGTTCAAACAAATACATTACCAGTCATTGGAACAAGCCCTAGTGGTAGTAGGGGAGGGGAAAATTTATTATCTTTCAGCAGTGTCGTTCAGCCAGAACTACTGGCCGGTTTTTTATCGGATAAATCAAATGCTGTGGGCATTGATGAAATTAATTCTAAATTCATTAAAATTTTGCTTCCAAAACTCTTACCATACTTTACTTTTATCTTTAACACTATCCTATCAAAATCAGTACATCCTACTGCATGGAAGTTAACCAAAATCATACCCATTCCAAAATCAAATAACGAATTTAGGCCCATCGCAATACTCCCTTATTTGTCAAAAGTTCTAGAGAAATTAATGTACCATCAAATGTCAAATTATATTGAAACAGCAAATCTCTTAACACAACGACAGTCCGGTTTTAGACCAAAAAGAAGTTGTACCACTGCGCTTATTGATGTAGTAGAAGACTTAAGAAAGGCAATTGACTGTAACTTGATTTCAGCTTTAGTACTTCTAGACCACAGCAAAGCTTTTGACACTGTAAGCCATTCTATACTCTTCACTAAACTCGCCTGGCAGTTTCACTTTAGTAGTACAGCCTGTAAACTCATTTTTTCCTATATTAGCAATAGATCGTAATGCGTTTTTTCATAACAACATCTTCTCCAACAAGTTAAGCATTCATAAAGGTGTGCCACAAGGATCCATATTGGGACCACTTCATTTCTGTATATATATAAATGATTTACCAAATGTATTAAATCATTGTAAAATACAAATGTATGCCGATGATGTGCAACTTTATTGCAGTATAGAACAAAAACATATTTCTAGCTGTGCTCAAATAAACGAAGACTTGGAAAAAGTATACGAATGGGGTTGTCAAAATGAACTAAGTCTTAATCCTTCCAAATTTAAATATATGATTATTTCAAACGAGAAAATTATAGAAAGTGAATTATTCCTATTGCAACTTAACAGCACGCCAATTAAGTTTGTTAAGTCCTCATCCAACTTGGGAGTAATTTTCAATGACAAATTGACTTGGTCAAATCATATAAATAGCGTCGTTGGTAAGGTACATTGCATGTTAAGAAATCTATGGGCTGTCAGACATTCAACACCGTTTGATATACGCATGCTTCTAGCGAAAAGCTATTTAATTCCATCACTTCTGTATGGATGTGAAATCTATTTTAACTGTGATAGTACAGATTCGCGCAAACTCAAAGTTGCTTATAATAACATAGCAAGGTATATCTTCAATAAAAAACGGAATGATAGAATCTCCGCCTATTCTTACCAAATATTTAATATGAACTTCGAAAATTTATTGAAATTTAAAAGTCTATTACTAATGCAGAGGATTATTGTCTCAAGTGAACCAAAATATCTTTTTCAAAGAATACGTTTTGCCATGTCCAATAGAGGTAAAAAAATTATACAACAAATTTATAAAACCCGTATCTCAGAAAGGCAATTCTTTATATGTACTGTTCGTCTTTGGAACGCTCTTCCTTCTCAGCTTCAAATATTGAGCAACGCATTAAAATTTAAACGGAAACTAGCTACACTTTATAAAGATAAAACTTAATTACAATATAACTAAATGAATAAATAAAAATAACTAAAAATAAATTTCATTAATAGTGTATTAAGAGTATAAATAAATAAATATATGTTTTGTTTGCTTAAATTATGTACATCGTGATATTATAATTTATGCCACTAGCACTGTAATCTAAAAGATGTAATCTTGTTGTGCTAGGTTATCTCAAAATTGATAAATAAATAATTAAAAAAAAAACAGCTTCATAAACTTTTTGGTATTACTCCAATGGAAACCGAGACTAGCGGGGTTGAAGTCTTTACAACGAGGAATTAATGGTTTTTTGTCGGCGATGCTGGTATATAAGGTGTCGACTGAAAATTGGGACCCCATGATAGTTTTTTTTTTTTGCGTTCAGCGATTGCCAAAGTGAACCATAACATTCTGGGAGCAAAGTATAAGGGACAAGACGGCCTGAAAGAATTCAAACACTAGACTGTCTACATGATATGACGGGCCCTGAGTCATCGCGCAAATTTAAAAGAAAACAGGTAAAGACCCACTTTTCTAAGGCAAATTCTCCAGCATTTACTTCATCGAAATCGCAGTAGAAGGATTATGGTGCTTATTCCCGATCGAAGATGGTTGTTTGCGTTCTTTGTCTCAAAGAGTCGCATCCACTTCGTTCCTGCGCTCGATTTAAAAAACTTAACGGTTATGAGCGATTTTTTCAAGTGAAGTGGCACCATTGCTGTGTCAACTGCCTATCGCGTAACCATGAGGTTAAGGATTGTGGAAGCAAGCACAGTTGCTCCATTTGCAACAAGCGGCACCATACTCTGCTCCATAGGGACTTCGTCAGCCGTGAATGATATTGTGCAACAACAATCTTCAAGCGCTCATAATAACGCCTCATCCCTCTCCGACGACACTTCTAATAGTTTGAGCAAACAAGTTTACCATTCGTCCCACAATAGAAATGTGCCTTTGGGTACAGCGTTGGTCAACATTATGCACCATGGCGCAACTTATCCCGCTCGTGCTCTTATCGACACTGGTTCTGAAGCGTCTTTTATTACAGAACGTCTTCAGAAACAACGGAAGATCTCCACCACGGTCAGAAATGTTTACATTGCGGGAGTTAATCGTTAATAGTTTCTGCTAATTCGAGGAAACTATGCCAAATTAATATTAGCTCGCCGCTAGATACTTCGTTAACTCTGAAAACTAGCGCCCCATATGGGAGGTTTTCGGGTAGCTGCTGTTAAAAGCTTCAAAGTTCATTTTTGTAAACAAGCTCAGGGAATAAAATTTACATTTGAGGAATTTTCGACAATATTGGCCAGAATAGAGGGCTGTCTAAACTCGCGTCCTCTTTGTCCTATGTCATGAAAACCCGGATGCGATCGTTGCTTTAACTCCCGGACATTTTCTAATAGGATCGGCTATTCTAGCTCCTCCGGAGCCGCTAATTAACGACCATCATTTGGATCTCATAAGCCGTTTTTGCAAAATGAAGGCTCTGGCTCATATGTCCCGCACTAGGTGAAAAATTGAGTATTTATGCGGGCTCCAGGAAAGATATAAGTGGAGATTTCCCGAACGCGACGTGCAGATAAATGATCTTGTTGTCATTCGTCGTGAACAAAAACCTATCACTTCGTGGAGACTCGGTCGCGTTATACAGGGTGGCGCAATAGAACATGCATATTTAAAAAATAGATTAAAAAATAAATACAAAAAGTATGGTTAAAATAAATCTAAGGCATTGTAGAGTAATAAATGCAGTTTTTTAAAAATAACATCATCTAAATAGTGACCCTCTCTACGACGACACTCCTCTAACCGCAAACAAAAATTATTGAAAACTTTCTTCAGTAATACTGGTGTAATGGCTGCCATTTCACCACGGATATTCTCCTTAAGCTGAACGATGTTTCTCGGATTATTACTGTAGACTTTGTGTTTGAGGTATCCCCACAAAAAAAAGTCAAGAGGTGTCAAGTCTGGACTACGTGGGGCCCATGGGACATCACCTCTTTTCGAAATCAGTCTGCCAGGGAACATCTGCTTCACCACCGCCATGGAGTCATTTGATGTGTGACAGGTAGCTCCATCTTCTTGGAATTCACTATTCTTGAACTTTCAATTTCTGGAGCCAAAAATCCGTCCAACATCTCAACATAGCGTTCCGAATTAACCGTGACATTTTGGCCCCGCGCATTTTCGAAGAAAAAATGAACAATTATTCCTCTGCCAGAGATTGCTGCCCATACTGTCACTTTAGGACTATGCAATGGTTTCTGGTGTTTGATTTTGGAAATTTCACTGTTCCAGTAACGACAATTTTGACGGTTTACGAACCCATTCATAAGGAAATGAGCCTCGTCAGAGAAAAGGATATTGTCAAAATTGGAAAATCGATTAAGCATTTCATTAGCAAATGCGAGCCTTGCTATGAAATCAGACTCTTTCAATTCTTGTGTTAATTGCAGCTTATATGGATGCAGTTTAAGATCCAATGTTAAAATTCGTCGCAAACTTCGTCGCGATAATTGTAAGACAGACGATCACTTGCGAGTCGACATTTGTGGATTTCCTCGTACTGACTCCATAACTCTCTCAACATTGTCTTCGGAGCTTCACTAATTTGCCGTAGTCCATATTCAGTACAATATAGTCGCCTAGTAGCAATATATGAACGAGAGTTCTCGTAAAATGCTGCACAGTCCCACTTGAAGTTTTAGATGTTGCTGTTGTCTGCTCAAAGCCATACAGTATCATCGGGTCGTCTTGGCCCACCTGAATTTGATAGATGATGCTATGGCTAATAGTTCAAATTTTGCACAATTGTCCAACTACTGCCCATACAGTACCATGGGCCCACCTGGTTTAACTTTCTTGGTGCTGCGGACCGTTAGCGTCCAAAATTGACTGTTCCAGTGACAGCAGTACAGTACCATGGGGTCGCCTCGGTCCGCCTGGGATATTTACTTGGTGCTGTGGATCAAATGCGTCCAGAATTGATTGTTATTTTATATCAACTGTACAGTAGCATGGGGTCGCCTTGGCCCACCAGGTTTATCTTTCTTAGTGCTGTGGATCACCCGCGTCCACAATTGGCTGTTGTTCCTGTGTTAACAGTGCAGTACCATGGGGTCGCCTGGGCCCGCCAGGTTTTTTTGGAACGGTACTTTGTATGGATCGTCATGGACTTGAAAACACTCAACATCAGACCATCAATCCTAATGTATAACAAATGTGAATTAATGCAATTTAAAGCACACTATAATCTGAATATACGCAACCCTTTATTACAAATTATGTCAATAATTATATTATTTTATTGAATTGTAAACCTATGTTGTGATTTATTGTACTTCTTGTTTTACAACATCCTTGATGTTGCAAGGTGACCGGCAATGTTTAGCTCTAAACGTTTGCTTTCCCCCTTACGGCTAAACCATTTTCAATGTTTTTCCAACCACTTTCGTAATGTTCGAATCGCTTTGAACGTTCTCCTAGTTTTCACTCAGACAGAAATACATAAGTTTTTAACGAGTAACGCTACCACTGATAGAAGCCACCTCGCTCCATCTTGTTTGAAAAATATAACAGACTTTAATTGCTATACGGATTTGGTCCTAAACAGATCGTCGGATATAAAGCTCTGTGCTGGAACAAGGTAATATTTGTACAATAGAGGTGACGCCTTTATGAAGGAAAAACACTAATTACTTTTTGTTTTATTTCCGACCATCATTAATTTGCATCAATAAACAGTGGTCCTTCGCGAACCGGATACCTGGACTAATACTGCAACGCAAACATTGGTCCGAGGTTGAAGAGACGAGCCAGCAATGTTAATTTCTTGTTTTTTTGCCAAGGTCTTGGATTACGTCGAACTGGAAATGCATCCATCATCAGTCTTGCAACATTAAACAAATAGTGCCTGTGTTATATGGGGAATTTTATGTATTAGGTTTTTTTTTGTTGTTTAAAATAAGGTTGTAGGTAGTTTTTTGTGTTTTGTGTCATAACCAGTTGAAGGTGGATGAGAAATTTTCGGTCTCTCACCTTGATACTTCTACTAGATTCGGTGATCTTATTCAATTGCGTACAGTTGGGTAAAGGGAGGGGGAATAATATAACCAATGCAAATAGTTTTAATAGAGATATGTATAAGTAAAGATATTGCAAAAACTATAGACGACCACGACAAGCCACAGTAGGTTAAGTAATTTCTTTATTGTAAGCCTAATCGAAATAAATATAATGTAAATGTCTTAAAAATTTAAACATGTGTAATTAAAGTCATTTATTAAGGATTTTGGGAATGTGCGGATGAAGGCCTAAAGGAGGGAAGTTGTTGGTGTGGGGACAAAAGGGGTCGTCGGAAAAGGGAACGACGACGTTAGTGGGAAGGGCATAGTTGGTGGACGCTCCATCGAGTGCATCAAAATCTGTGGAAGATTTGTTTTAATACGTCGAATTATAGGTTTGCAGACTTTTGCTAGTTTCTCAAAGAAATTGAAAAGGTAATGATCATTTTTAGTAAATTTTATTGTTGCCCTCAGTCGGTGTTCGCGGGGGAAGTCACACCAAACAAGCTGGAGCTAGCTGAGGCGGCGGCACCGATACGGTCATGAAGAAGGGTTGATAACAATAGTTTTTTATGTATGTATACTTCTAGTAATTTCATTTTCTTCTCCTCCAACTCTTCTTTTTGCCAAACTTTTGGAAATGTTCAAATTAATTTCTCTTAGTACTTCCGCCTTTTTCTCCAAGTACTGCCTTTTTATTTCTATTTTATTATCGTAATACTCCTCCTTGTACGTCTTTCTTTTTTTTATGAGAGGTTCTTCTGAGGACTTCTGCACCATTCCGCTATATGATGGTTCGGTGGCAAACCTGAAAAGCACTGTACAGACATTGCTGATATCTGCACTTTCTCCAAAAATGCCATTTCATTCATAAATGAAGCAGGACATGGTGAAACACCCGCCAGTCTCGCGTTGTCCTTGGAGGCTTTAAATGCGGATATTTGGCAATCCTTTTGAAATCATATCTTCTAAGACATGAGTTTGTGGAATGCAGAAACTCATCCTTGCGGGTACTGTAGTACTTGAGAAAAAAATTTCCTCACGTTCTTGCGTGTTACCATGCCTCAGCCGCTGTATTCACCGTATTTGGCCCGCTGCGACTTTTTCCTGTTCCCAAGATTGAAGAGACCAATGAAAGGACGACGATTTGCAACGATTAAAGAGATAAAAATCGAATCGCCGAAGTCGAATGTACATTGTCGCGAAATTTGAAAATTAGCCTTATTTTTTTTTGAACACACCTCGGATACGTTTGTACCCTATATGGGAGACGAAAAGAATGCAGCTAATATTACGGTACTTATATAAGTTCTCATTTGGGTTCATTGTTTTAACGTCATGTAAATCATTATAATTAAATGAAAGACATAATTTATAACAAGGACTTTTTAGCAATAGCATATAAGAATTTGGTGGTATCTCCATCAGGTATAAAGTATTCTTCATTGTAACTTTTATTTTCGCTATCTACTACAAATGTACGCAGGGCCAGCATGCTATTTTCAAACACATTTGTGTTAGTACTCCTTGAGAGTGTAGCAACTTAAATTTTTTTTCTGCTAAAACTAAAACCTTTTTTAGTTTTGGATATCTTAGGACTAACTTATATAGGTATGTTAAAATCCTTTTTCCGCACATTCTATTTGTTTAAGACTTTGGCCTGTGGCATCTATGTGCAAAGTAAATTTAGAATTCTGGAGAATGTCATTACATTGTGAAAGTGATTCAAATGTGGTTTTATCCCATAAATAAACTTGAGGGGGAGTGTGAAGTGATTGAATATAATTTTTATAAAAACTGAATATAATTTTTATAGGGACCTCGATGCATTGCATAACTGTCAAGAAACTCATTTTTATCATAATAAAAACCTAAGTTTCGTTCCGATTTGCACTTCCTAAAAGTCAAGTTTTGTGAAGATTTTGAAAATTCCCATACGATGAAATTTCGTCAGACACTTTTAAAATTTGTTTTTGTCGAGAAATATAGGCACTATTAACTGTTACTTGACACGGCATGAATTTTATCAATAGTGTGGCTTAAATCTGCTTTAATCTCAAATCTAAAGTTTGTGCAATCAGAAAATCTACAATGTGTACACACACATCTTATTTTTTAAATTTCTTAAAGGCATAAAAACATAACATGCATATGTTGTCATATTTTGCAAACTCCTCCCTTAGTATATCTTCAACTTTTTTTCACCCCTTAACGAAAATATAGAATCGAACATATTTTTCTTAAAAATCCTGAACTATTTACCGAATCATCAGTTATGTCGAATGGATATAAAGTATGGTTAAGGCCATTGTTATTATCGTACTATTTGAAAATTTTATATTTCCTTTTTCATGCTCACTACAAATTTCTGCCGAAACTGGTTTTATGTCCTCCGTTGCAAAGTTTGACCACCTGTATTTAGTTTCGTTGTTTCTGGAAGACAATATTTAAATGCGTTCATAGCATTGTCCTTTGACGTTTATTTAATTCTTCAATAATAACTTGCTGAGAATCTTTCAATTTCTTTTGAATCATTGCTTTTACGCCAGTTAGATTATTTGTAATGAATTCAAGAGCACTTTTAAAATCTTCGTTAATTTCAGTTACACAATTTTGAAGGCTTGACTTCAAGTCATTAAAAAAAAATTACAAAAACAAAAAATTTTAAATATTCAAAAGAAAAAGTGTTTTGTAGTGTTTTTAAAAGGACTAGTAGTTTGGCACTTTGGACAACTTGGGCATATGTTTCTAATTTTAATTGGTAAAGAACTATTTTTGTCTTTGAAAGTACTTCATCTCCATTTGATTTAATGCAATTTTCGCGCTTAATATTGGGGTTTCCCCTTAAAATCAGGTTTGGGCTATTAGTGTAATCAGAGTGGTTGTTGGTATCTAAAAACGATAATAAATGAAGTTCATGCTTTTTTCTAATATTGATTCAATTAGAGATGTATCACTTATTTCCTCAAAAATATCTATATCAAAGTTGTCTGATATTAGAACTGAAATTATTATCTCCTCTATTACATCACCTCCTTTTAATTGCAATTAATTACATTATTCTTCCAACCAGCCATTGAACCATTTCAGCCAATAAACGAACGTTTCAATTCCCCATGTTGCGCCCAAATTTTCTTGGCTATACCTATAGATGTAGATACTTCTAAAAAAAAGAAAAATTCGAGGAAAGTCTAAAAACCCAAGAACCGTACAATGTGCAACAGCTGCTTCAACCAGAGTGTCAGCTTCCTCCACCTAGTAATCGAATACAGGCACCACCGGTAACACCACAGCCTCAACCGTCGCTCACATATTCAGCACCGTTACCTCCACCCCCACCTCCACCACCGTACTATTACATGTGACGTTATTTGTAATATTTTTTTTTTTCAAGAAAGTATTTTAATTTGAATAAATACGAGCATTTTCCATACCTGCACTATTAATTTTTTTTCAATTTAATTTAATTTTTTTAATTTTTTTTTCTTCTTTGTCACTTCTTGAACCCTTCTGAATGCGTTGAGTTGTTGTTCATACTACTTGTACCTTTCATTCCCCATTACGTTTTTTTTTTGTTTCTTCTTGGACTTTAGATTCTACGATCAGAAACATGTTGATCAAAATCCATAGAAATGTAAAATTGTTAATCATTATTAAATGGTTTTTGATCCATGGATTCCTACTAAAATGAAATGTCCACCCTTTTAAATATGTTGATGTACTAGTATTATCCATATTTATAACTTTCATTTCATTAGTCTTTTTAGTCTTTGCGACTAGAAACATATTGGTCAAAATCCATAGATATGCAGAATTATCAACCATTGTCAAAGAGTTAGTGTTGCCTATCCTATTTTGTCGTCTTTTGGACTTTGGGTTCTAGGAACGAAAACATTTTGGACAATATCGTAGGAATGTCAAAACTTCAGCTGTTGTGAAAAAGTTTTTTTTTCTACTGATGTTTATACAAATTAAATTTAGACCACTTTGAGTGTGTAGGAATATTGTGCATACTTTGGCCTATCGTTGCCTAATAGTCCTTTTCTTGTCGTTTTTTTCACTTTGGATGCAAGAGGCCAAGACATACACGAGTATATTCCTGGCGAAAATTTACTGCTTGGTGTACAAAGACACGCCGAAAACACACGAATATCACTATAGAAATCACACATTTGACTAAGTGAAATGCACGTGTGTTTTAGTTTTAAAACTTATTTTGTTTATTTTTTTATAATTTGTTAAAAATTTAACAAAAATTTAATATTTGTTTCACTTATTTCACTATTTTGGTTTGTTATTCCTCCAATGTGTTTATTTGTTATTTTGTCGTTTTACGTCAAAATTTTGTTCGGAGTTATTGTGAATCTTTAAATTGATGAAAGGGTGTTGCCGTATATTTTGTTCATAGTCCATTGCCTGCCGAAATATATTAGCCTTGCCACTTTAATATTCATCAAAATTAATTATAACCAGGCGATGTTGAAATGAGAATTTTTGGTTTTCTGCGAGCGTATTTATTTCTTCTCTCTCTCGTTTTGTCCTTTTTGTTCTCTCTTTCAATTTGGTTTGTTGAAATTGGTTTGATATCTTTTCGTTCGCTGGAAAAAGTCGGCCAATCGAAGCGCTTACGCAGTTTATGTTTGGTGAGGTGAAAAACGTCGGAAGACGTCGGCTCGAAGCTGTGCTTATTGTACATGCCGCTAGTATATTCAAAAAGTCGATATATTTTTGAAATGAACTGGTATATAGCGTAGCCCACATTGAATAGATAGAAAATCCATGTTTAGTTAAAAATATGTTACTAAATTGTAGCGTGAGAATGCATACATACTACATACTACGCTCATGACGCGTTCCATTTCTTTAAACAAAACTATAAACTTCATATTGCACTTGTCACTCTAAGTGTAAGTTCAATATCAAATAGCGTGAAATTCACTGAACTTCAAATTCCACAATAAATTATTAAAGTTATTGACCGCGTCATATTTCGTTTATCGTAATAGTTTCGCTGTCCGTCATAAAATATTTAAACTCAAGTATTGATATCAAATTACATCGATACTTGATTATTTGATTTTGTCACGTCCACCCTTCCTCGTACGTATTCTTTTTAGAGAATAAGATTTAATGGTGCAACGGTATTCAAATCGAGTGGTCGGTCGCGACTCTGACCGAATGAAATAAAGTTAATAACATATTGATAACCAACTCAAAGACCTTTATTATTTTATCATAACAAAATCATTCAACACGATCTAAGTGTTAAAGCCGAGATCAAAACGAGGAACGATTAAGTCTTCTAAATAAGTAAACACTTTTAAACGCATAACAAATATTTTGTGTGCATTTTTCTTTCTTTTTCATTTTTTTTTTAATTCAAAGCTGGCATTCCCCTCAAGTAGAATTACTTTTCTTATACAAAATACATGCAAATTCTGCAAATAAATTGCCAAAATTTTCAACTGTCGAAGGTTTTGGTAATACCGTTTGCGCTGCGTACTAGGCTACAAACGCAACGAACAAATAGAACATTTGGCATTTTAGACCAATGTAGTGGTGTTCTTAAATAAATTATTGAAAAATTTCAACGAATGAGAAGCTAAACATTTTCTGGTGGTATTTACTTCACATATGCACAATCTGCTTATTGGTAGATATTATATTTGGTGATGTACCAATAACACCGATTCAGCTACAAAGGGATCTGAAGATGGACTTATTAAGGAGTCCGAAACGCGTCATCGTAGTGGCTGACTGTTACTTCAACTGACTATTTAAAAGCGTTTTTAATTTAGAAATGTCTGCTAATTTGGTATATGTTCTACGCTGTCAAGAATTATCATTAACGTGGTCACTGTGAACATTAAAACACTGCTAAATAACTTAAATTTTTAACAATTGCATAGAGCAGGAATTTCAACATTTGATGAATTACAGACCAGTCATCGAAGGGAGAAGAAGGAAAGTTCTGAAACAAATATCCCACATAAGCCCAACAAAACAATAGCTATTTACCCAAACACACCGGAATAGAAAAAAAGTAATGTGGTATTCGAAATTGAGTGCGTAGGCAAAGAAGACGAAAATGTTGAAAGCTATACATAGGGAAAATGAAGAGAAAGTTAGCAATAATAATAAACGAAGATGAGACGCATATTAGAAAATCAAAACAAATAACGGCGTTGCCCACACTGTATTGAAACTGCTCACTGAGTTGGCCTCGATAAAATGAGAATACAGCATAAAGAGAGGCGGGAAAATAAAAGATATACATTGAACCATTTACAAAATCTTGCACTCATGAATCGTTTCCTTGCTTTCGAGCATCCGCTACGTTTTTAAAACTGGTAACACACAAAAGTCGCATATTTCACAAGCATTACGATCATACGTTGGATGATGAACAACAACAATTGTCTAAATTTTACGTGGGAGTCACTTTGAAAGCCTTACTCACGGTGTGCCATCACACACGGGACTGTTTTTGGTCGTGTTTGCTACAGCAAGCGCCCTTTGGGGAACTCAGACTAATCCCGGAAGCATTAGTCGAAGCACCTTTGAGATAAGAAGCATATCCCCCTGGAAAATTTCCTCAGGGTTTGCTTTCTCTCTCAGCCAAAGTACCTTTGAAGTCACGGGTATGAAGTGAGTTTCCTCCCGGTTAGGAGTGAGGCCTATCTAGACACCGCAAATCGACGAAGAACAGTGTTTTCCATACATTCACATGCATCGTACATTGTACAATACACATGGCAGCGCGTCTTCGCAACAGAACCGCAACAGAAGTTAAAACCAAAGTCAGGATTTCCATTGACGAAGCAAACGTCTCGTACAAAGGCGTATGTGGCTCTATCCTTGTGCGACTTATCGCATCTGGCTTTCCATCTGGTTGTCACACACTCCCCTAAAATTGCCCTATGTTCTGCCCTACTCAGGTTTTCTATGGCCTGTATATCACTTACAAGGTCTGTACCGGCCACCGAGCATCTTCTCTTCACCCGGAAGTCAACTGCTCGACGCAGAACCTCTAAGTCAAGAGGGACAGCTTCCTTTGAAACCGGATTGGATGACGACCAAATAGCCTAACACGAATCAACAAACTAATCCAACAATGCAGTCAGTGTATTTCGGCAGAATTCATGGACTGCATATATTTATATCGTTTTGTTAGCAACGATTTATTTATGAAATTTTGCTTATTTACATTTATAATTTTTATATTTTATTTGCATTACGTTCTTTCTTTTTTTCTTGGTTGGCAACATATGATCAATCAGCTGTTTTAAATGTCAATGCTTGTGATGCTCAGAAGTTTATAAAGAGTTTCTCTTCTTTCTCGCGTCGAACATACGAGTATGTCAAACCCTTTTAGTTGTACATATCTTATGGAATTGTTTACAGTTCATTCGTGAAACTATCATGCTTGGGGGAAGGGCAAATTTTGCAGAACTTGAAAATTTCTCAGCGTCACTAGTTTATGGCAATCTTAAAAGAGCGGTCAATGCTCGCAGACGAGGCGGCTCAAGAATGCATTACTTTGTAGCTGTTTCAGCCTAAAGTTCTGTGCAATTTGCACTTCTCTTGAGCATAAGCATTTAAAGAATGATTTGGGAGTATTTAGTTCTGTAAGAATAAACGCATCAAAAACGTTTTACCATGCATGGATTTGGATAGTGGCACTCCCCCGAGGATATGGGCTATTATGAGGTGGGTGAATATGTTTTCAGAATCCGGAAGCATCGCGCGAAGACTATATGTTCGGGTTCAAGACGCAGTCGTGGCTGTAGCATCGTCAATTCACGCAAATACAAGCATTTTGACTCCGGAATTATCATCACAAATTGGAGTTAGCAGACTGTCATTACAACGGATAATTCATGATGACTTAAACTTGTTTCCGTACAAAGTCCAAATCCCAAGCAAGTTAAACCTCTAGATTTGCATAATCGCCTGGATTTTTGCACAAAAAGAAAATGATGGCCGCAGAAGATAACAATTTGATAAATGGTTTGTTTATGCCTGATAAAGGCCATTTTGATCTAAAATGCAATGTAAACGAACAAAATTGACGTATACGAGGTGTGTTCAAAAACTGAGGTGAATTTTAAAATTCCGCGCGCTACGTACATTCGACTTTCGATTATCATTTTTTTATGTTGGTACATTTGTCTTGAAGATAAGTTGTTGATATTGTTGATTTTATCCATATAGGATGTTTAGTTTGTTTCTGAGAGGCATAAATAAGACAAATGTTTTGCATGTTCGGCGATTTTCTGCTATCGAAAAAATGGATGAAAGAAGTTGCATCAAATTTTGTGTAAAAAATGGAATTAAGTGCTCAAAACCACTTGAAATGTTGACAGTGGCATACTGTGAGACTACTTTGAGCCAAAAAAAAAAAATGCTTACAAGTGGTACAAGTTTTTCACAGAAGCTCGAGAAGATGTGAATGACGACGCACAGTGCTTTGTCCCAGTACATCGATGGGACAAAAATGGAAGGAGTCGCCCTAGGGTAATAAAATTTGGCGCGAGTCCCTAATATAACTGAATTAAGAAAATTTCAAAGTTGTTCACAAAATTGACCACGCCCATCGCCTACCGCCCATACAAACCGAAATTGTTTTTGGCCATAAAAATTGAACTATTGCGTAAAATTTCATAAAAATGGCGTGAAGAACATATCTATACGCCCTCTTATTAAAAAATAGCATTTCATCAACATTGACCACGCCCATCGCCTACCGCCCATACAAACCGAAATTATTTTTGGCTGCAAAAATTGAAATATTGCGACACCCTATGCGATTAACCGATTATAACATTAATTAAATTTTAGTAATTATTTTATAGCACGTATTGCGTGATTGCAAAATATATACTCAAAATTAATAAATAGCTATGGGCATTTTTAAAGTAAAAAATAGTTTGTCACGTTCTCATCTCTAATTCGAATTATAAATGATAACGTAATACAGGAATAGCAAAACATACATATGTTACAGCATGATCATACAGCTGACTTTTACAAAGCAAGAATATTAGACATAAGAATAAGAAAAATAAAATTTTTAAGAGTTTGTTGAAATCAGCGCCAAAGTAGCGGTAATTCAAAAATTTTTAATTAAAATTATTTAAAATTTTTTTTCCTTATTTTTGCCTTTGTAAGAATCTCAAACTATATCTCTTCCCGAGTGAAACTTTTTCAAATTAAAAAAAAAAACCAATCTTTCCACTCCACCCTAATCAGCAACCAGCCAACGGTGATTAAAAATGTGAGTTTAGACCTTTTTTTAAACTTTTTTTTTTTAAGTTGCGCTTAAAAGCGGGCATAAATTATTTCTTATACCTTTAAAAAACACTATTAACTAAATAAAAACATAATAAAAAAAACATTATGTTTTTTTTAAATTCCATCAAACTTTTGTAATTTTTGAAAATTTTCTGAAAAATACATTTTTTTCCAGCGATTACAAATAATTCCGGTTAACATATTCAACACATGATTTATTTTTTCCGAGTTCTGCTCACACTAACTAACATAAAAATCCAAATTTTAAGCTCCTTCTTAAAAAAATAAATTTTTGGGAATTATTTTCATAAAGCAATACAATTCAGTTTTTAATTCATTGATTTTTAAACTTTTTTAAAACTTTTTTTTTAAGTTGCGCTCAAAAGCGGGCATAAATTATTTCTTATACCTTTAAAAACACTATTAAATAAATAAAAACACAATAAAAAAAATTATGGTTTTTTTTTTTTAAATTCCATCAATTTTTTGTAATTTTTCTCATTTCTTTTCTCATTCTCATATTTTTCCATATAATCCGTTGTTCACCTATTTTCACTTTTAATATCAAATTTGCAGGTAGATAAACAGAGACAGGCACAACCATTTGTAATAAATAATTGGCAGGCTTCATTTTGATTTTGATTTATTTATTATGATTTTATGACATAGGCAAGTCGAAGAGGTTATACAATTAGAGTTGAACTTGATCTAAGACATTACTAGGACCTTTAAGTTAACAGCCACTAAATTAGTAATTTTTGAACAAATTTTTGGAAAACGTAGATTTTGTGAACGACTTAGTCAAATGTATTAAAAATGGCTTTGCAATTGCTATTTTTAGTAATTCTTTTTTATGTTAGAATTTTTTTATAAACGTTAAAAACATGCCTCATCATTCTATTAGAATAAAAAGAGGTCTTAGCTGTATGCAAAAAGTATTGACTTAATAATAATTAAGAATGATTATTAATTAAAATAAACTTGTATTTGTGGAAATGGCGCTTCACAGGTATAATCAATTTTTTATAAATCAGGTATTTGTAAATCTGTATTCCAACCAGTACTGAAATTTCAGTTAGACGAACTGACTTACGAGGTGTGTTAAACAAATAATAAAATATTTTATATCTTTTAAAGTAGTCCCCCTCAGACATAATACATTTGTGTCAGGTCTTTTTCCAATCCTCGAAGCAGTTCTGATATGCACTTTTTGGTATGTCCTTAAGCTCTTTCAACGGTTCGGTTTTTATCTCCTCAATCGACGCAAAACGCCGTCCTTTCATGGGTCTTTTCAATCTTGAGGATAGAAAAAGTCACAGGGGGCCAAATCTGGTGAATACAGTGGTTAAGGCATGATAACGGTGTTGTTTTTGGCCAAAAAATCTCTCACAAGCAAAGATGAGTGAGCTGGTGCATTATCATGGTTCAAAAGCCATTAATTTTTTTCCACAATTCCGGGCGGTTTTTCGTATTGCTCCCCGCAAACGGCGCATAACTTCAAGGTAATATTGCTTATTTACCGTACGACCTTGTGGTAAGAACTTCTGATACCCTACATTGGGCTTTGGTTTCAATGTCATAACCATATCCTCAAGATTCGTTACCTGTTATGACCATTTTAAGCAGACCTGGATGATCGTTGACGTCATTCAACAATTCCTGAGCGATGCTTAGGCGACGTTGTTTTTGGTCAAAAGTCAGCAATTTTGGAACGAACTTCGCTACCGTACGCTTCATGCCCAAAATTTCGGAAGAGGTTGCCTCAGAAACTTCTCTAATTGTGATTCGACGATTCTCCATAACAATTTTCTTCACTTTCTCAACATTTTCATCGGTTGTTGATGTGCTGGGGCGTCCAGAGCGAACGTCGTCATTCACATCTTCTCGACTTTCCGTGAAAAGCTTGTACACTTGCAAAAATTTTTTTTTGACTCAGAGTACTCTCACCGTATGCCACTGTCAATATTTCAAGTGTTTTTAGCACTCAATTCCATTTTTTACACAAAATTTGATGCAACTTCTTTCATCCATTTTTTCCTATTTGTCTTATTTATGCCTCTCATAAACAAATTAAATATGTTACATATTTAAAACCGTCAACATATAAAAACGAAAAAAAAAAAAAAAATAATAATCGGAAGTCCAATCTACGTAGCCCGCGAAATTTTAAAATTCACCTTTTTTCTTGAACACACCTATTACCAATGTCTTCTTGCGTAGGAGTAAAAGCGTTTGGAATGCCAAAATGGACGTAGGGCAAAGCAGAATTATAACTTACTTATTATAATTTACTTATAACTTGCTTGATTTGTATAGGAGATAGCAGAATTGACGCCGTTATCCTGTTGCCCAGAAAGGCCAAGATAACTTGGTTAATTTGTCTCAAGTTTTACTCAGCATTACAAATTAATACAACAATCATTACAATCATTATTCTACATTTTTGGTCATTTTGTATGAGAGATTCATTATTATATGGAGTTTCGCCATGAAATTATTGGCTGCATAATGTTATCTTTATGTAAAAAAAATTATAAAGTTATGAATTCACGCTGGGAAAAATAGCACACATAGGATGCAGTGCTGATTATTTCTCGCAAAAAGTTGGCATTTCGTTAAATTTTAACGAGGAATTGTTTGTGTCATGGCTGTCTTGTGGAAAACACTAATTGTTAATATCTTATGCTGGTTTTCCACGCTGGAATCGGAAAACAACAGTAACAACATACACAGTAACAATACATAAATATATATAAATATTTATAAATATATATATATATATATATACATATATATATCTCTTAACGAACAATATTGTAGTCGATGACATGGAAATCAGATATTGTGTTACAAACACAAAACCAATGAAGACCAGTGAGGACCGCCGCATTGAATAATTTTCTGAATGAGCATGAAGGCCATTTATGGTCTATCATCAACAAATTGAATTTTGTATACAATAACAAAAGAATAATAAATTAAGTACATTGATTAAAAAAAAATTATTTGATTTTCTTATTGTATCACAATTAGTGCGCCACCCTGTATATCACCCGCCCATACAAATTTTCTCGTAGCAAGTTCTAGTATTTACTATTTAATGCAGAAATTCACATTTAAATTATACAACCATTTTGTTTATACGGAGCTTTTTTCAAGCCATCACATTTTATTACCACTATTTATACACTGAAAGTATTGCTTATCGCTAGCTACTACTTTTTCCCATCTTTCTGGCAAAGCTCGAATTCCGTCACGGTAAAACTGTTCATCCTTTGAAGGAGGCTATCCACGAATGTAGCAATTCCTTGATGTCGTCATATGAGTGGAACTGCTGGTCAAGCTAGACCGTGTGCCATCGAGCGGAACAAGTGATAATCGGACGGCGCAATATCTGGAGAATATGACGGATGAAGTAAGACTTCCCATTTCAGCGTTTCCAGGTAGGTTTTAACGGGCTTGGCCACGTGAGGTTGAGCGCTGTCATGCTGAAGAATCACTTTTTTGTGCCTCTCCGTGTATTATGGGCGTTTCCCGCGCTGAGCTCGGATCAATCACATTAATTGAAGTCGGTTCCGATCCCCAGTGATGGTTTCGCTTGGTTTCAACAACTCGTAATAAATAACACCGACCTGGGCCCACCAAAAATAGAAGCATGACCGCGCAGCTCCCATGACTTTCTTTTCTTTGGATTGCTGTAATGAATCCATTATTCAACCCGTTACAACACTATGAATAAAACCCTTCCTTTTTTGTCTCTGAAACAGTTGCTCACAGGCGAAAAAACGACTCTCAACGTCCCTTGGCTTCAACTCATAAGGAACCCAACGCATGCAATCGCTTGGAAATGGCTTGGCGGGTAACTCCTAATACTGAAGCAAACTCTACCTGCGTTTGACACGGATCCCCATCAAGCAATGCCGTCAATTCAGTGTCTTCGAAAGTTTTTCGTCTTCCTTCACGCGAACGGTCGTCGATATTAAAATCACCGTCTTTAAAGCGACGAGACCAATCTCGACACGTTGTTTCACTTAAAGCAGCATCTCCGCAAACGTTTTGAAGCTCTCGATGAGCTGCAGCTGCCGTTTTCTTCGATTGAAAGAAGAAAATCAATACTTTCCGCATATGATGATTATTTGACACAAACTGTAATTTGTGCATACATAAGATGTAATTTTACAGCTATTCAAAAATGTGTTATATTTTTCTAAATTGAAAATTTAGTTGTTTCCATTTTTTTTTCGGCTGTATAAATCAAAATCAAAATTGTTTGTAATTTCATTTAGGATGTATGAAACAGAAATAAAATTCAATGTATTTTTGATTCCGTTGATGGAATCAGAATCAAGATTGTGTATTTTTTCGTATTTAATTTTATTTTGGTGACGGTCCTTCATTAAAACTAATTGATTAGTTTAAATTGATTACATTAAAACTAATTAATTAGTTGTAATTAAGATCCATTACCGAACCAAACCAAAAGTGTACACAATTTTGATTCTTATTCCGACTGTTTCACACGTCAGAAATGAAATTGCAAATAAATTTGTTTCCGATTCATACAGAAAACGGAATTATAAACAATTTTGACTCTGGCTCAGACTATGAAACGTTTCATTTGGGTCTAACTTATACCTATGAAAATTTCTGGGAGCCTGAAACGAAAACTACATCAGGTTTCAGTCCTGATTAATAAAACTAAACTGCGTAAAACTATAGTTTCGTTTTTGTACCTGTTTCATTGTGTTTCGATAGAGAAACTGAATCAATGAGGCTTTAAATTTTCGTTCCAGCTAAGAAACGAACGGAAGCTTGGAAGTGAATGTTCGTTTGGGATATGAATCAAACTTCTTTTAAATAAAAAAGCTTTTTTGAAGGTAGTTGGAACTGATATTCGGAGCTATCTTTGGTTGTTGTTTAACATCATTTCACATTCACGAAACACTTATCTTTCAAAAGACTATTGCGGTCGTATTTTAATAACTGTCAATTTTAAAATTTTAAAAAAATTTAGACATGTTGGGGTTTTTAGCATCGTGCAAAATGCTGACATATCTGTTAAACATTGTTTTAAGTGGTTCATACAGTTTTGTGTCGAGTTTTACCAAAAATTTCTGACAATATGCTGTCCTAACACAAATACATATATCGCACCCTAAATACACAACTCAAAATTCTCTATTATTCAGTAGAGGCAAAAAACCGTTAATGTAAAAATGGTTGCAATATTTAAAGAAAATATTGTTCCATTATGAAAAAATGTAATATTGAAGAAGGTTCTGCTATATTTTTGTTGATATATATTTATATATTTGTATTTATATATATTTATATATATTTAGTTGATCGTGCAGAAGCAACACACTTGACATAAAAATATACATAACGGCATTCTTCTAGTTAAAGAAGATAGTGATGAGACGGAAATTTTTATAGTAGTTAGCGATGTGTAATGTGAATCAGTTTATGGGAAAAAATAGATTTTGACAATTTTCGAGTTGTGCCCCTTTTGTATTTAGGGTGCGATATATTGTCAGAATTTGTGTATTGTTGTTCAAATGTTTTTTCCACAATATTAGCAGCCAGCTTTAAATAAAATCATCTAATTTTCTTTAAGCTTTACGCTATTGAAAAACTGGTGTAACCGTTTTTGTCGTCGGATAAGGAAAACCGAACATTTAAATGTGTTTTCAAATAAATCGAAAGCCATTCGTTTACTGTTTTTCCACAATGTTGAAATTTTATTTACATCGCAGTTTTCCAAAACAGTGATTTGTTAGAGATAGCAGATCCTCCTCCTGTTATTATTAATCTATTAAACAAACAAATTCATTATTTTCAATAATAAATGATTAATCACCAACTTTCCTTCATTACATTATTGTTATATTGATGTTAATGGAATACAGAGGTCAGAAGGAAAACAAAAAAAATTCCAATCAACATATTGGTTTATTTTTTTCTGTTAAATAAAATAAAAATCTGTTTGAATGTTGAAAAGCCGAGATTATTTTAGGTTTTAATTAAGGTTTTGTGCCAATTTTTAGGTTTCTTCATTGTTTTTTACAAATATTACTTTGTAATCGATGGTTTTTATCGATCTTATAGTAAGTGCAAATACTAATTGTGGAATTAACAAGGCGAACGCAAAATGCGCCCACGTCCAAAGCGTAACTAACTGATTACAAAATTAATTAAGGGCTGAAAAACTGTTTACATTTTATAATACCGAATTTCGACTTAAGCGGAGATCTCCCTTTAAGGAAAGATTTGTTCTGTTTGTGGGTTTGTGATATTTTGCGCTTTAAAGAGCGCGAGCATGCATTTTAATCTCATGTTTTATATTCAATTGTTCTTTATTTTCATAGGCTAAGAATATGGTGCATAGATATTATGTACTTTAATACAATTTCTAAGGTGATTATGGCAAACATATTGTGGAAATCTATTAATTGAAATGCCTTATAACGTTAAAAGAGTAGAACTAAATTATCAAATTATATATTAACTACAAAAAACTATTTAGCTTTACTTTCATACGTTAAACAGAATATAAAATAATTTCATAAATATATCAGGGACCCTAAAGGATTTTTGGGTAATACGATTCTCATACAAAATTGTGCTATTGTTTGTTTTTCCAAGCATTTTGTTTATTATATCACAACTAGTATTTCCTAAATATCACAAATTACAATAATATTTTTAATTATACTTTTTTTTAAATAAAATTAATTATTTGTATAACTACTTGTTTTGACATTCAGTGACTTCAGTTTCATTTTGGCATTGTCCCCAGATTAATTCACTTAATGGTAAACTACATTAATAAAACAATATTTTTTACTGATTTGTAGTGGAATGTTAGTTTTAGCTCATGTATTGGTTATGTGGCACGTGGTACGATAATAAATACATATGTTTCAAATGATACCTTCACATTTACGGAGCTACTTAGAAAATGTGGCAATTATTTCTGCGAGCGATGTATATGTTCCAATAACCAAACCAAGTATCCCAACTATGATTAGTACAAGGTTACCTGCAAAAAGAAAGTATATAAATATTGAACATCATTTTCTCGGTGTCTTTTCCACAGTGACCGAAGATGTAAGCAGTAATAGGTAGGCGTAGTGATGGCATAAACTCAACTAACAATGCAACAATGTTGCTTTTGACACCAATCCTTTGGTATAATTTAAACATGTCATTTATGATATATTGAGTTTGTGGTGATGTTTGTAATATCCGTTTGGACCATGCAAGGTGTATGCAGAACAATTCAGAAGTACTTATTGTCAGTAGAGCGGTGTCCGTTAGACTTTTTTGTGGGCTACGTCAAAGACCGTGTTTACGCGGATAATCCCAAAAACGTTGGAGCATTTGAAAACCAATATTCGGCAAGTTATCGCCGAGATACCGCCCGAAATGTGCGAAAAAGTGGTCGAAAACTACTTCAAAATGATCCACTGCTGCAACAAATTCAGAGGCGGTCATTTGAATGACATTGGATTTCGTACATAATAGCGAGATCCAAGCATTACAAAGAAATAAAAGTTTCATCGAAATCATAGCTTTATGTGTGTCTTATTTAACTTTACTTTTGAAATCGGAAAAAGGATAACCCTGTATTTAATACAAATTATTAAGTTGGTTAAAGTACAATCTCTGTTGAAAATGGTTCATGTTGGTCCCTGTTTTGATATTACCCTCATACAAATGGGACGCCAACCTTATCGCTTCTAAACACACAGTTTTCACTGGAATTTGATTTTATTTAGTAAATATGATTTTATTAAGTGTAGGACGATTCCTTGTAGCCCTCTATAAAATAATTGTCCAAGTTTGGGTTTATCACTTTTACATTGAAATTTCCCTACATGGTGCATTTTTCTCCCAATGTGATACAGTTGGGTTACATACATATTTATGTTTCGGCGACGTTATTGCTGTAAAAGGCGTTATTAATTCAAATTTTATATTTCGTTCAGTTAGTGTCACTGGATAATTTAATGTATCTAATGTTTTTGGGTATGTTGAGAATTCTAAAATGCAATTAGTCCATTTTTAGTCAGCTGACCTGAGATATATAAAATATTTACTAATTAAATTCATTTATTGAATTTTTCAAACGAATTTTCAGCAAAATTTTTCATTCTAAAAAGGGTATTTCGAAATAGTAATTTGAAAAGAGAAAAAGCCAGGCGGAGTTATTTCAGACGAATTCGACGGTTGATCGATGATATTTATTGAATTTGCGGTTCTCATAATGTTGCATAACGCGCGGATAATGTCTGATCTTTGGGTAAGAATTCCGAGTGAACACCGCCGCTTTATTCAGATAAACAAATTAACATTGCCTGACTATTGAACGACCTCGAAGCTTCTTTTTCGGTTTCGGCTCAATGAAAGACGCCATTTTGAAACTTATTGAAATCATTTAAATGCAAATAAGTAAACCCATCCATTGAACGACGCCATTTTGAAACTTATTGAAATCATTTAAATGCAAATAAGTAAACCCATGTCTTACCGTCAGTTATAATGCGTTTTATAAATCGGCATTCAAAATTAGCCCGTTCTAGCATGTCTTCAGCAAACTTTACGCGATGCGGTTGTTGAAGAAAATACCAGAACTAATCGGGCGTTAATGCGTGTAAAGTTTTGCGAAATCATTCATGAGTAGAGCAAGATAAAATCTTTCACACATCTCGACCACTTTTGAATGGCCTATATCACAAATAAGCACGTTTTTTTACATAGTCCATTCACCTTTAGCCTTGCATAGCATTTTCAACGATTCAGCTCACAGAATTCAATTTGCAATACAAATTTGATATTTTTTCAATTATAGCCATTACAAATTGCTAGTGGTACCGTAAGGGACGTGGCAATGCAATGTGGAATGTGAGTGGAAAATAAGAATCCAGCAACATATAAGTCAAATAAGGTAACTTGTATGGAAGACACCACAAACTAGATTTGGATAATTCGGTCAATTTGCCATTTTCCTTCTCAGAAGTTATATTGTCTAAACATGATATGTGAAAAATTCGGTACAATTGATTTGGAGATACGGAGCTAAAAATTTATGGGTTAAATCGGTTCGATTTGATCGATGATTGATCGATTTTTATCCTATACTAGCTGACCCGGCAAACCTTTTTTTGCCTTCAAAATGTTAATGTGGTAAAAAAAATTAATTGCAAAAATCTCATCTCCAACGCCATCTATCACTTCAAATAAAACCTTTTAAACCTTCCGGAATACTCTACCAATAATTTAAGTCCAAAATGAGCCAAATCGGTCCAACCGTTCTCGAGCTTTAGCGGGACTAACGCACAGCAATTGATTTTTATATGTATAGAAGATTGTAGAGGATTATAAAATAATGTAATGGATAAAAATGTAGATTAATAATGGAAATGACAGAGCATTGATTGAATTTCGAAAAGTCGGTGAATTTGCATGGGAGGCACCAGGGCGGGTGTGACGATGTGCTACATTTTCATTCAGAGATCCTACTTTGTCAAACGCTGAATGTGTACCAAATTTGAGTAAATTTAGTGAAATTACATAAAAGATATGAACCTAAGGGTTTGCTTTGCTTCAGATTGCAGATTAAGAGTTACAGGAAGGAAATTGAATTTCGAAAAATCGGTTAATTTATATGCGAGGTACCAGAGAGGTGGACCGATATAGACCGTTTACAAACACCAAGTTACGGTCTGGGAAAATATTAGGCTGTGCCAAATCTTAAGAAGTTCTATAAAGATTTACAGTGATTATCGTGTCCATCAGCCAACCAGTCAGACAGTCTTAAAAAGTCAAGAACCTCACTTAGTCAAAATATACTTGGTACTTCGGGTGAAAGTATAAAAATCGCAAAAAACATTCAAAATGAACTGATAATATCGAGAGCTGTGCTGATTAGGGACAAACAAATTGACAATTCTTTTAAGCAGTCTTTTTAAATTATCAACTTCCGGCGATTATTTAATAGAACGCAATTTAAGCACATTTAGCTGAATTGCCTTAAAATCATACTGATCCTGTACCCCGTTACAGTAATTGAACAAGTTTGTTCTTTGATTTTTACACAAGTCAACGATTAGAAATACTTATTTTTTAGTTTAGTGTATGTATTCCAAATCATAACTAGAACAAATAAAACCGCGTGCAAAATTTCGGTGGGTCCGAGTACGTTTACTCGAGTTATCCCGTACATCAGCCATTCGAACACCCAGGTGAAAGGATGAAACGAATTCTGCCTTATGACACCGCGACTCTAGATTGTCATTGTCTTAAGTTTTTAAACTTTTACCCGAAGGTATATATAGGTATATGGAAAAGGTGTATTACGCAAAATGAAGTGTGTAAGTTATCCTAATTGTAACTATCTAAGTCAGTTCATTGCTTGTGGTAGGTGCCTGCAAAGTAAAAAAGACAATAACACAAAGGTCAACATTGTCACGCACCAATTAATGGATTACAACAACCAAGATTTTTTCGTTCTATGAACTTAAAAATTTGTGGTAAAATTTGGAAAAATTTGACCAAGCAACTGCGCCCCTTGTCATTGGTATGCGTTGAAATACATGTTGAAATTAAAAAAAGTAGATCAGATAACGGCGCCCTTTCTCGTAACTGTCATAAAAAGCACCTAATGTAACCTGGATATCGCCATCAATAGCATCTAATGTAACCTAGATATCGCCGAATAATGCAATGCCTGATTTAGCGAAAATCAGTGGCTCCACTATAATTTCTAACAGAGGACATCCGAAAATTATAATTTTGTTTTTTTTTATTGCTCTTTAGTTGTGAATATATTTTGATTAGAACCAATTGATTCAACATTTTGAAAGATTTCAAAAACTACATTGTTGAGGGCGATGGGCGAAGAAAAAGATTATTTTGGAGTGCCGAGCAAGGAGAGATAATAACCTAGGTTGTAGATATGGCATTCACATTTATTCTTCAAAACATGAACTATTTTTTTGCAATCTTAATATAAAGCTGCAAAAATCCGGGATGTGATATTTATGCCATTTCTGACTATAAATGTAAGACTAAATTTATGACCGATATCCTACAATAGAGTTTAATATCAGATCCATCAATGCAAAAATTAATGCAAAATCTGTCACAATGAAAGAGCGCTGTGTGTGCTCTTTCTGAAAATATTATCCAAAGTAATGTCCAAGGCGACGAATTAATAAATGAAACAGGTATCAGTCCAAGCAATCAGTCCTAAGAATTTACAGCCATCAGAATGTTTTGGCTAACTTAATTCCAACCAAACCGCTGAAGGAAAACTTACAACGTGTCAAAAACGCGTTTGAAAATTTTGAGTTTGGCCATGGGCGTTTTAAAATATTTGTAACTTTTAATACTTTGCTCGAATACGCTCTTGATACTAAATTAATTAGGATGAAACCACCAACGTACAGTTCGCTGAGTGATCTAACCAAATATTAGGGGTCATCAGCATAATGTGAACGTAAACGATCTCAGTAGTAAACATTATCAGGCAAAATCCACACCGTCATATAAAATTGAAAAATATACTGATACCAAGTGATACCATATTAAAAAACGTAGCTTGAAAAAATAGGTAAATTCTTGCAAATTGACTTCATTTGTTGTAAAATGTAAAAAATTCTTTTAACGAAATTCAAATACAGTTGAACTTCTCTATAACGCACTTCTCTATAGCTAAAATTTCTCTTTAACGAATAAAATTCGTGAACGCAACAGTTTTGTTAGTATTTTCATACATTTTGATCTCCCTATAACGAACTTCTCTATAACGAAGTTCTCTCTGTAGCGAACTAATTTTTAATGCCTAAAAAGATTTTTTCATGTAAAATAGTCTCTCTATAGCGAAGTTTTCAGTAATCGTTTTTTTATGTATGGATGTATATGAAATACACATAGAAAATATAACTGTAAAGTACATTACATTTTCTACGCTAGCTACGATTGGCACAAAAAACAAAATATACGTACACAACATCTCAGTTTCAAGAGATTTTTGTACTGAGAGGACGCATAATTGAAAGATGGCAAAACGTAAATGCTTATCTCTAGATCAAAAGTTAACTATAATATCTGAAGCTGAGAAGGGAATAAAAAAGAAAGACATTGCCTTGGAGTTTAAAATTACCCCCACTACTCTCTCAACTATTTAAAAAAAATAAAGGCAAGACTAAAGAAGCTAGCAGCTCATCTATTGCACATGGCAAATTTCGAAAAGCCCGAAACTGTGAGTATGCCGATGTTGACGAAGCAATGATAAAATGGGTAACTGCAGCAAGGCATACAAATATTCGGTAAAAGGCAATTGAATTTGCAAAGTCATTGGGGCTATAGGTGTGTTCCTATTTAAAAAAGAAAAATATTAGTAATAAATTAGTAAACCAAAATTTCTTTCAGAATCAGACGATGAAGAATCCGACATAGAACAAAATGTTCCAGAATTGCCTTCATTTTCCCAAGTACAATCATCTTTTAACACGATACGAACCTTTTTTGAATCTCGAAACAATGTTCCTGGAAAAATCAAAAACAAACGAAAATAAGATCTTTCTTTAATGCCGTATAAAAACTTGGCTTGATACAGTTTAATAAAAATTTAAATGGTTTTCTTCTCCGAATATAAAATTTAAAAAAAAAATCTGAAGTTTCTCTATAACGAATTTTGTCTATAACGTAGAAATTTGACGGTCCCCAACTGCTACGTTATAGAGAAGTTCGACTGTATTTAGAACATCTCCGTCCAGTCCAGTGAATATTTTTTGGTCAAATATGCTCGCAAAAATAACATTTTGGCCCACATATTGTAGTGTTTGCATTTTTTTAATATTTAGGTTAATAGTTAAAACTAACTGTAATGTTATTATTTTTGGCTTATTTATATCAAGCAGGGTCCTCTACAATAGTTGAAAATTGTTTGATGAATTATTTGTTCTACAGATATTTTGGATAAAAAAGAACTCCACTGACGAACACCCCTTACAGTTTTTTACAGTTAAGTAATATGAGTTCTCATTGGTGTTATTCGAAACAGTCTTCACTTTTCTAATTACGAAATTCAATTCTCTAGAAAATTATTTCCAACAAAGTACTACCAATATTTTACGTGTGCTTTATATTTTTATATTTTTCATAAAAGCTCGATCATCGAAATATTGTGAGCACAATTCTGAAATTTTAAAATTTAAATTTCAAAATAAATACCGAAAAGAAATATTTAAATGCAACTGCTCTGGAAATTCCTAATTTACAATTATTTTTTTTAGGAGTTTCCTTTAAAAATTCAAGCTCTTAGTTCAGAAGGTAACAAATATTTTTATTCTTTATGCTTTTTTTGTTGCTGTATGCGTACACTTAGCTGTTTTACATTTTATATCATGAGTGGGATATGGAAAGCTTCCGCCAATCTATCAGTTTATGTCCATTTTTTTGACTCACTGAGGCTGTTATTACTGCTTACACATTTCTGTTTCTATCTAATTCAATTATTTAATACTTACTCGCCAGCAGCCAGACTTTAGCACTACCATGCGTAGTATACCAATGAGTGCAAATCTGAATCAAAGCTGGGAAAGCCAAACCCAAGGCAGACAAGCACAAAGCTCCAAATAAAGATATAAACAATTCTAGATTTGGAATCGCAACTGCCAATAAAACTGCAACATGAAAACATACGTCAGTCCTTAAAAATGCTTACTTCAGATAATGTCAGCTTGTTACTTACATGTAACTAACACCAAAACTGTGCGCACGACATACTCCCAAAATAGTTTCGAACGATGTGGTCCCAGTTTGCTTCCGACATAATCATTCCATGTAATGTCAATTGCAACATAACAAGCTAGACCATGCGTAATGTAAATAGCAAATGCCAGCATCCCCTTAACACACTGGGCTAATCTAAAATGTACACAAGGAGTATTTTAATATTATTGAATACGTTTTTGCCAACTTACATCTCTTTGGCTGGTAAGTTCAGAGTAATAGAGCCTTCGATGTCTTCACCGTAATTCAAATAACCAAATAGACCCATGCCGACATACAGGAGGACTATAAGTATCATGGATACATTTAAAACGCCACAAGAACCCCCGAATTTTTTGGGATTTTTCATTTCATTCTCCAAGGGTAGAATTACACCAATAGCTGTAAAAAAGAAATGCATATGGGTAAAAGTTACTATTTAATTTTGACAATTTGGGGCTAAATAAATTGACGTCGTGGTTGTTTTGTCCGTGTTTTGGGAAATGTGATATAAGAGGGAGAGAGAGAGAGATGTATTCAAAAAATAATGCATTTTCAAATTTCACTTTTGATTATTATTTTTTTATATTGATACACTCGTCTCAAAGACAGGTTGACGGTTTTATCCATAGAGCATGTTTAGTTTGTTTGTGAGAGGCATAAATAAGACAAGTGTTTTGCGTATTCGGCGATTCGGTTTTTATCTCCTCAATCGTTGCAAAAAGCCGTCCTTTCATAGGTCTCTTCAATCTTGGGAACAGGAAAAAGTCGCAGAGGGCCAAATCTGGTGAAAACAGTGGCTAAGGCATGATAACGGTGTTGTTTTTGGCCAAATAATCTCTCACGAACAAATACGAGTGAGCAGGTGCATAATCATGATGCAAAAGACATGCATTTTTTTCCACAATTCGTATTGCTCCACGCAAACGGCGCATAACTTCAAGGTAATACTGCTTATTTACTGTACGATCTTGTGGTAAGAACTCCTGTTGCCCTACACCATGGTAATCGAAGGAAACAGTGAGCAAAACCATGACATTTGATCGAATTTGGCGTGCTTTTTTTGGTCTTGGACTCTTCCATTGGGACGATTGGACTTTGGTTTCGATGTTATAGTCATATACTCAAGATTCGTCACCAGTTATGACCATTTTAAGCAAACTGGATCATTGTTGACGTCATCCAAGAATTCATGAGCGATGAGCGACGTTGTTTTTGGTCAAAATTTAGCAATTTGGGAACGAGCTTTGTTGCCACACGTTTCATACCCAAAATTTCCAAAAAGGTTACATGGCATGAGCCAACCGATATACCGACATCCTCAGCAACTTCTCTAATTGTGATTCGGCGATTCTCCATAACAATTTTCTTCACTTTCTCAACTTTTTCGTCGGTTGTTGATGTGCTGGGGCGTCCAGAGCGATTTTTGATCTATTTTTTCAAAAGCAGAAAATCGCCGAACACGCAAAACACTTGTTTTATTTATGCTTCTCACGAACCAACTAGACATGCTATATGGATAAAACCGCCACTTCGAGACGAGTGTACCAACATAGAGAAAAATATTAATCGAAAGTCAAATGAACGTAGCCCACAAAATTTGAAAATTCACCTTTTTTTTGAAAACACCTCATATGTAGGCTAAACAAGAGCCGACCAACTTCAGGGACATTAATGAGAGCAGTGATACAACTATGTTTAGGTCTAAGACCGGATTGTATGATAGACAAGATAAGAGGATGATACATAAGGAAATGCTTCTAAAATTTCCCGTGGAAAGCTGTCCTCTAAAATTTGCCAATCTTTTTTATAACACAGACTTTCTTTCACACAAAGCAACTACATGAGATGACCAATTCTGTATTCTGGGGATTTATATTAAATTAACCATTGCATATTGGTTGTATCATTAACGAAAAATGTGTAGAAGAAAAAATATACAACGTCACTAAAAAAAAAAAACATTTTTTTTTTTTTTTTTTTATTCTCGAATTAATTAAAATTCCTTTATGTTAAGAGTAATAAAAACAACTGCCGAAGTAAAAGTAAACTAATTTTCCAATTATTAGTCAGCTTTGTTAGCTAACATTTTCGGTGCCAAAATTATTTATAGAAAATACATCATGAATGAAATGTAAACATGTAGAGATCAACAGTCAATCGATGCACTTTTGGCCCAACAGTTAATTGGGAAGGTAGAAAATGTCGGGAAATGGTCGGAAATTAGAAATTGTTCGTTGATGTGGTGTTGTGGATTTTCCTTTAAAAGATAAATCATATTGTTTCATAAATTATTTAAGCCATCGAAAAATGACAGCGCTATTGATCTAAAAGCTTTTTCACAAATAAGTCATTCCGACCTTACTAATTTCTTAAGATATGGTCTAAGTGTTTGAACGAGTTGGGCAGGAAAAACCTTTTTGTCATCTTTCCGACACGCCTCTCTGGGCAAGCATTCAGTATTGGGCAACGACCTTCTTGATGTATGAACATACGAGTATATATGAACACATATATTTGTTGATATCTGCATCCGGCTATAATACAACTAACTAGTGGTGATTGTTTTAATTGAATCAGTAGATGCTGTCAGGTAAACTGACCATCATCTTATAACCTTTCACCGAAATTTAACAGCATTGTTTCACAGCTTGTATATTAAGAGTAATAATATTAATAATAATATTAAGAGTAATAATTTTTCCTATCTCCCAGTTTCAATCATGGAAAAGTGTTTGAAATAACATTGGATCAATTTACCCCCAATTCCGATTACGATTACGATGAATTGGATCTAATGTCGACCAACATTCTTTTTCATTGGTGCAGAAGAGTGTTCCTATTAAATATTGCACTGAATTAGTGCACAATAAAAGAAGTTAAATTTAAAACTTTGGTTTAAATATTAAAAGAGAGCAATAGGTTGGTTGGTCAACCTGCCTATTTTTATGGGATGTATCTCAAGGAGAGCGGCCGGCACTTTCCAGGAATATAGGGTCAAATTACGTAAATTGTATTAAAGGGACCAGAAAGAGCAGGATACTTATAACCTGTCAAATGGATATTACAGGAAAAGACTGGATTTCATAAATTAGTTAAATTGTGTTAGAAGTACCAAGAAAGGTATGACAATGCAATCCATTTGCTTTCTAAGGCCTACCTTTATCAAATGCTAAAGTGCGTCAAATTTAAGTTAATTTAGTGCAATCAGATGAAAGAATATATGGGCTGAACCCGGCGTTCGAATGGACGCCAAAAGGCGCATGGTTACCCTGTCACTTATTCTTAAACATTTGGAACAGTTTGGAACAATTGGATGGCCTAAAAACTGGGTTACTTCAGCCCACCACTGAAAATGGATTGAATTTCGGTAAATCGTAAAATTGGTATGGGACAGTGCGCTAGAACTTAGTTCTGCCAACGAAAATGGACAAAATGACAATGCCGGCCCCTTGGGGACCACACATACAAATTTAGCGACAATCGTTGGCCCCTATATAATTTCTAATCGGGGGATATAATATTTATAATTTTGCTTCCTTTATTGTGTTGTACTTTAGAGTATTTTTTAATAAGAATCTAACTATTTACTTTGCAATTTTTACACTGGTTCGCCTTTTTTAATATATATTTTTCTTTGTTCCTTCGGGTGAAGGCATTCAATTGGAAACTTAAAGATGCATTCTTTTGGGGGGTATAATCGACCATTCTCGAATCAGTCAGAAAATTATTCAAATAAACTTGATAGGCGGCAAATTTGGAAATACCTGTTCATGAACGCCATTTAGCCAAACATAAAACTACAATAAGCGTCATCTAAATACTACATATTAATACTAATACTAAAATTAAAGCCTACCGCTTCTTTCGCAACTATGAAGCCAATTAGACACCAAGATCACACGATGTTCTTTAGACTATGTTGGTGTTTTCTCAAGGATTAGTATTGATAGAAATGCCAGCGAAAATTGTCACCACTATGAGAGGGTATACCGCAGAAGCCGTAGCGAACATTTGCCATAATTATCTTTCACACATTACCGTCAAGTACGGAATGATGAAGAAATATTTTTTTTTCTAAATAACTTTGTGATTGTATTTACTGCTAACTTCAAATGGTACACCGTTTACCTATATAAAGCAGCGATTCGGTGGGCGAATTGGAAAAGAATGACATGAACGATGTCTGTAAATGTTACATGCGCTGAATGTGGTATTAGTTTAACCAAGCGCAGTGCTAAAAAATATAAGTCACTAGCCGACCCGGCAAACGTTGCTTTGCCTTCAAATTTTATTTTTATTGGAAATGTTTCAATGTTAAACAAAATTCTGTTTAAATACCGTTAGCAGGAGCAGAAAAAAATTGCTTTTTAATTTGTGGTTTGTATAGGAGGTACCATTCCCCATTGTCCAATCCCGCCCATATTTGCAGCAGCACTTAAGATATGTACACCAAACCGATGTACCAAATTTTGTTCAAATACCGTAAACAGGAGCAGAAATGATTGATTTTTAATTTTTTGTTCGTATGGGAGGTACCACGCCCCTTTGTCCAATTGGACCGAATTGTAAATCTAAACCATCCCGGGCACCACCCAGACGCATATACAAAAATTTATGCAAAGCGGGCCAGCCGTTTAGGAGGAGTTCACTGACAACGCCCGTACAGTAGAATCTATATATATAAAAATGAATATCTGTCTGTCTTTATCATGTCACTCGCCTCGATTTCGACCTTCGGACATAGTTAAAAACCTTCTCCTGGCCGACACAAATAAGCCCTGAAAGTTTCATGAAGATCGGGTACGCCGTGTGAGAGGAGTTCTCTTACAAACTATTTTTGTACACAGACAGACATTTTTATATATATAGAAGATATACCCGATAACATATACATATATAGCTCAGCTGATTCGATTTTGGGGCGTAAGTCTATGTGTGTGCCTGCCCATTTATTGTTGCGAACACGGTACATTTCGCAATTATGAATCAATTTAAACAATATTTGGCGCAGAATTAAGAACTGATTTCACATATACGAGTATGTATTCAGTTTGGGACAAGGAGGTATTCTATAAAAAGTTGGCGATTTAGGTCTAAATATTTACTTTAGCAATTTTAAAGGTAATTTCATTACGCTTCTCAAACGAATCTAATTTGAGGCGAATTTTTCACCCGCAATATCGTTCTTCATAGACAGGAACGGGTGATAATCAATATGTGCCGGGTGCAGTCCCTATCGATGTGTGGCCTGATGTTGTTCTGATGAAACACAATTCCTCTCCTATTGGCCAAAGCTGCCCGCTACTTGGCTATTGCTTGCTCACCGCGATTAGACCAAAGCCTTTTTCGCTTTACATTGTTGTTAATGTCCCATTTTGAACACCAGTCGCCATGGTACAGAAATGATTTGTTGCGATTCAGCAACGATTCGCATCCTTTCGAGCTTCTCTTTGTATACAACCTTATTATGCAAGTTATTCGAAACGGTTTGGGATAAAAATAAAATTGCCAAAAATTGCTGGTCAAAAATTTCCAGACAAACAATTTTTTACAACTTTTACAGAAAACAGGTTTCCAGCTATTATAAAAATCACTTATTTTCAGAAATCTAAATCCATCCGGCAAAAATCCTAGGCTGGTAAGGCATCTATTTATGTGGATGGACCAGAATTGCATCAAGTGCATCAGAATTTTATCAAAATATTACAGACAATTTTCATTTTATCGAAACTGACAGCGCGGAATACGGGAAATGTCATAGAAATTAAATTAGTTATATATATTTCCCAAACGATGCAAGATCGTTCTTACAGAGAACAAGGGCGAGAAACTTTATAATGATTTCAGTAAGAGACATTGAGGATTAAATGCAGCCCTGCACAAGACATTGAAAAAAAAAACTACAATATATTTTATGTATAATATTACAATCTCGGTGCATTTGTAAGCATGGGAAAAACTGGTCACCGTTATGTAATTCAATATTTTCATTTGAAAGGTCCCAGTCTAACCAATATTAAAGCCGAGCTACGTTTTACTCTGGGATAGTCTGCTCCATTGTTTTCGACTACAAAACATTGGTTAGCAGCGTTTAAACAAGGCCGTACGAGTTGCCAAGACAAACATCGTAGTGGTCGACCAATAGAGGTGTCCAGACGATCGCCGGCTGAAGGTGTGTGACCTAGCTGAAATGATAGACATTTCAAGAAGTGCTACAAGATTTGAAGATGAGAAAGCTGTGCGCAAGATGGGGGGCGCGCTTGCTTTCAATAGAGCAAAAACAGCGACACGAAAATGTATCAGTAAAGTTTTTGGTGATGTTTCACCGCAACAACCATGGATAAGACACAGGCCCTCCACTTCACACCTGAGGCAAGGGAACAGTCAAACCATTGAACAAGAATGGAAGAATGTCCAAAGGAGGCGAAGACGGTTTCATCTGCAGGCAAGGTCATGACGTCTGTTTTTTGTAATGCGCAAGAGATTATTTTTATTGATTACCTTAGAAAGGAAAAACCATCAACGGCGAAGATTTTGAACATTTATTGCAGCGTTTAGGTGATGAAATTAGGGAAATATGTTTCATAAAGACAATGTTCCAGTTCACACATTCACTATTGTGACGGAAAGAAATGAATGAATTAAAGTTCGAATTGCTTCATCACGCACCTTATTCGCCAGATTTACTATTCGTGACCTCGGACTATTCTCTATTTACAAACTTGAAAAAATGGCGCTGTGGTGGAAGATTTGTCAACAATGAAGAAGTGGATAGGCTTGTCTGCGATTGATGGCTATTTTAAGCAGTTTGACAGTTCTTACTATAAACAGGGTATAGAAGCTATTGAATGTCGCTGAGAAAAGGGGTATCGAGCTAAAAGGAGCTTTTTTGACGTAGTTGTCGATATTTATTGAATTAATGCACATATTTTTTTTATATCTTTTTATATTTTTTTAAGCAAATGCATTAATTATTGAATTTTATGTATTTGGTAGTTATTACTTATAGAATTGTATAACAGTTAAATCACTTAACTACTAATTTGGCCACGCTCTCTTCATAACAATATCGTCAGTTAATCCATCATTGAGACCATTCAATAAAATATGTACATTTTTGAAATCGATTTGAAACTTTTTTATTCCGCCCACCCTCAAAAGCATATTCAGAGTCAAATCCTCTTGGCTCCGATATCACGTTCTATCAGAGGAAAAACGAATAATTTGTTCAGAGATTATAATGAAAAATAAAGAAAAATTTGCCCAACTTTTTTGTGCCTTCTTTGTTAGGTCAGCTAGTTTTGGGACCGCAATCGTAATATATGGGCTGTTCTTATAAAAAAAGTTTTTTATAGTCAACTCCAGTTCATAAAGTATCACTTGGGGAAATTCAATGGTAATAATATGGATAGTCAAATGTTATAAATTTTGATTTGTTCAACTATCATTAATCATTTTCTTCAGGAAGGAAGTCATTACTTCAAGAAATAAGAAATAACCAAACTTTTTAAAAACATACTTTTTTTTAACGGTGTTTAAATTGATTGTACAGGGCTATTCATTTAGTGGTTTCAAAACAACCGGCTGGCAAGGCTATCAGCTGTCAAATATCTGTCATCCGAAGTGTTATTTATTTAGTGAAAGGTTTTTCATTTACGAATATGGATCATTTAACAACCGAAGAAAGCTTAAAAATAGTTAAAAGTTATTACAAAAACGGTGATTCAAACGCGGGCATTCAATCGAACAAAATTGTTTTCAGCGATGAAGCTCATTTCTCACTCGATGGGGTTTTCCAAGCCCAGAAGTGATTGTGGAAAACCCGTTGCATCCCAAAAAAGCGATGGTGGAGGTGTTATTGGGCCGTATTTTTTCGAAAATAATCTCAAAAGCATCCACTGCTGTAATCAATCCAGAAGCAGTCATTTGAATGACATTGTATTTCGTATACATTCTGATATCGACAACATCTTTAATACCTTATCAGCAATTTGAATGCAACGGCCAATATCTACATTTTATTGCGGTGACCGTCCAAACCATTATCGGTTTGAAACCAACGAATATATTATATCGAATATGTCAAAATCGATTTCCGACTAGTTTTATGGATTTTAAATTTCAGTTTTCACGACACAAAGCCCTTTTTAAAATATTTTTGTAATTTTTCAAAAACCGATTAATCGAAGCGAAGCCCTGGCTATTTGAATACTTAAAAAAACCGATTTGCCGGTTTTGGTTTTGGGTTTGTACACTCTAATGCAAGGAAACTCTTTCTAATTGAAAAGGTCTTCCTTGGCCATCGTTTTATATACGAAAATGACCTTCAGAACATTTTTTGCCATATGGAAAATTGTCGAATGGTAAGTTTGGTTTTATCAACTCTTAAAACCAAAGCTTTCACTGGATATTTGAACTGTTTAGCCGTATCAATACATCGCAAGGTATGATTTACCATTTCATACATAGGAAATTTCTCTAAATTGTATACTCATATCTTAAATAGGTGTAGTTGCTTTACATATATTACGTATTTTTTAATAGGACTATTTCAGAACCGTTGTTCCGACCGGTCTGATCTATAGAAAAACGTGTCCGTGCCCATTATTTCTATAAACGTAGTAGTCAAAACTGGTCAGACTTTATTCAAACACTTAATTCGAGAATTATTGGATCTCATTGTATGGCCTAATTACTGCTTTATGGCGTCAAGACATCAATAAATTTATCAGATTCATTCAAACATGTCTGGTAAATCAACAAAATGGGGATAATATAGAAGAAGAGGGTGTTTTCCCCAATAACAACCTGGGAAATATCGAAAATATACCTAAAGTAATTGCAAAGACATCGGCGTTCATTGGCCAGAGGAGCGGTTAATAATGCCGAGAACTTTATTTTGAAAATAACTATTCGATTGCTATGGTTATGGCAGTTGCAGAGCATTCTTGAAGCGCAATTCGACTTTGAAATGGTTAACATATCTCAAGGTATCACTATTTAACAAGTGTTGTGTTGTATCATGTCCTGTAAATACTCGTACATCCAGTACCCGGACATTATTGGATATTGAGGGGAAAGTGCAAATATTTCATTTTATTATTGACTTACCTTCCAAAGCGAAAAGTACGGTGCCGAAAAATAATGGGAATCCGCCAATTGGAGCAAAAGCTTCTTTGCGTTCTGTGGTCAAGGGTTCACGGAAAATGTAATAGCAAATTATACCAAAAGAAACCATTGTAATTGCATTGGCTAATGTAGAAAATGGAGCCAAATATTTGAGATTTCTAACGTAGTTGATCAAAATCAAAGGCAACAATATTATGAGCATGCACAAGCGCACATCAACTGGGGTTTCCAAATAATAATCGGCCACTGATTTGATATTGGATGCAACAAATACTACATATACGCAACAGGTGCCTAACTGGTAAATTAGCAGAAAGGTATTTACCAAGTGTCCTATGTAAGGAGCACATTTGCGGAATATCGTAGGACCTTCACCCATAGCTTCTTCTGCTACCTTGGGGTAAGTCATGCTGGGAATCTGGGAATATATTTTGGCTTATCAAATTATTTTTTCGAATGTTATGGAAAAATTACTTACCTTTCTGCGCCTACATAGTTCATATTCGGCCTTGACCAGCTGGTGTATGCAATAAGTGCAGATCATACCGATTACTACTGTGCCTACGCTGCCCGTAATGTAACCTGCATTTTTAAAAGCATTTGGCATGGCCAATATACCAGTGCCCAGTGAACCTTTCAACAAGTGGAACAATGTTTCAGAGTTACTGGAAATATGGACAAGTGATTTTAGATTTGATTGATATTCCAAATACATTAACTTACGTCGTAGGGTGTTCAACTTCCCGATTTTTATAAGGGTCGTAGTCATCAGAAGTATGTTTCGATGATATAACATATTTGTCAGCCTTTTCGGTTAGCTCCAACGAATACTTTTTAGGTGTTTTATCCGAGACATCTGAGACGTATGCCGGGTTAGTATGCCCATTTTTAGTCATTGTCCGTGAATATTCGCTCCTCTAACTTTATTCGAAAACACGTCAAAAGTTGTGGAATTGGTCGCTCGAATTATTCGCGCTGCAATAAACAAACCCGACACAACTAATGATCAACTATACACAGAAACATTAAATAATTAACATATTTTTATATATTCATTGCATTTCATGCAATTTAATTATAAATAAAACTGAAGAAGACGCCGACTACCGTGTCCACACATTTTGTCAGTTGAATATCTAGCTGTGCATCCAACGTCCTCCTCACTCCATCTCACGGCAGGGTATAAAGCTTATCGTTCATTGGCGTTTCTATTCTCGAGAAGAAATCAAGGAACTAAATTAGCCTTTCAGAAGCAATGAACTAACTTATATATATATACATATATACATATATATATACATATATGAATATATATATATATATGTATACTCGTATTTAACTGCAAAAGAAAATATCGCAAGTGAGTACGAAAGTGGGAGAATCATTTGAATGAACCCTCTTGTAATTATTTTCGCAGTCAACTTGTGAGGAGGCATGAAATGAATGGATATGTGTAGAGGTGTGGTATGATGGCATCGTGCAGTCGAACAATTTTCGTAGACACTGCCACTAACGCTGGCAAGCAGTTTTGGCAATGGCAAGTGCAAATTACCAGTACCCTCTTAGCCTATAAAACCAATTTATTATATACTGTAACGGCGCTGTGACATCATTTCTTTGAAAAGTGTGTTTGAAATGTCAATGCCAATGCTCCACGAGTTTATAAACGCACAGAGATTCCCAAACGTTCAATATAAAGATTTCATTAACAAATTTAAAAGCTTATTTTACAGAAAAATCTTATTGCGGCATTAAAGCTGTTTCATAACATCGACTATTAATTCGTTCGTTCGTTCTTTAAAATTATTCTAGTGGATCAATGACTCGTTAAAGAGAAGTGTAACCAGAAGCCGTATATTGCAATTGAAGCGAAGGATTGCCTGCGATGAAACTATGGCATGATGTGTTCGCATTTAGAATTGTTTGCAGAAGGTGTGAGTCTAATCGCTGTGACTTCAGTATGAATTGAAAATCGGGAGTCAATTAAAAATGCTCTCTTGCAAAATTTGGTACGCTTGGATTGGAGAATAAAAAGTATTGTGATGCATTTTTTGTACCGCTTTTTTGCATTTTCTTTGTGGCAGGCTGCCATGAAGAAGATTTTTTCCCCACTCTATTGCCTTGTAATGCCTAGCAAGATTTGAAAAAAATCACACGACTAATCGCACCCGTTCTGTCGTCTCTCATAAAAATGATCGAGTCAACCAAAAGTTTTGTATATTTGTAATTTCATTAAGTTCTAGTGAATTCAATTTCAATTTGGCAAACCCTAAACATATGGTGAAGTTAGGTTTAAAAACTTCATGTGATGCATCTGCACTAATCTGATTTACTGCACTTCTGCACTTTGTCCGCCGCATTCCTTTATAATGCTTGACGGAATTTGTAGAAAAGTGACGGGATATCTATACCCTTTTCTACTTTTCATACAAATTACCAATATATATATTCCTGTATTGGTATACAGGGTTATCCATTATTGAGTTTCAAAAGTACAGTTAAATAAAACACACATAAAGCTATGATTTCGATGAAACTTCTATTTCATTATAATGCTAGGACCTTGCCATTATGAAATACAATATCATTTAAATGACCGCCTCTGGATTGGTTGCAGCAGTGGATCCTTTTGAAGTAGTACATATAAATGAATCACCACATACAATTATGCTGAAAAAGCTTACATCGTAAAAATTACAGCACCAATATGTCAAAAAAAAACTTACCATTAGTGTTACCTCTTTAGCGAAACTGTAAAAATAAAAAAAACCCATGTGGAATATATTTCAGTTTTTTATAAAAACTTTAAAAAATTAACGTTTATAGTGGATTGTGCGGTATTAGAAATGCGTAGGTTTTGTACTACAGAAATCCGATTCCGATTTCCATTTTTTCAACAAAAGACAATTTTAAAGATATTTGCATAAGAAATGAGAACGTAATGCGTATTTGTTTCCAATTTGAAATAAAATTAAAATTGCACAAGATACCAGTATGATTTCTATTGTTATTTTAGGCATTGGGTTACGTCATTGCTCACCCTTCACCCGAAGGTACATATTTCATATAGAAAAAAACACTAAGTACCAATCGAGTCAAGCAGCTTTTCAACTAAGTCAGGCTTTTAAAATCGGTTGAACCATACCCGTCTGTCTGGCTACCTTATGGACACTGCCATAAATCTCTACGAAACTTCTGGAAATTTTGATTAATATTTCTGCAACGATTACAAGCCAACGATTACAAAAGGGCTATATAGGCCCAAAGAAATTGACACATTTCCTGAAGTGCAATCTTTTCCTTATAAGCCATACGCTAAAGCGACTTGAATTTTTGCCTATTATTTTGATTTATTAAAACCTGGTAAAGTCGAACGTTTAATGATGCCTTTCGGCTATCTCCCTTATAAATGATCAGTTTAATCCATACATTCTTAGATTCATTTTTTATACAGGGTGGGCCATAAGGGCCATAAATATTCAATTAAAAAAAAACTACGAAACAAAAAGAAATATATTTGTATTTTTAAAAAGTAGAAGCATGGGAATTTTTAAGACTTAAAAATAATGTTGTCCAAATGGCTTCCCTCGGCTGCTTGACACTCTTGGAATCGAAGTCGCAAATTTTGGAAAACTCGTTGAAAAGTTGTTCTCGGTATTTTGTTACTTTCCTGAATAATGTTCCTCTTCAACTGCTCTAAATTGGTCGGATTATTCTCGTAGACTACCGATTTGAGGTAACCCCATAGAAAATAATCGCATGGAGAGGGATCGGGGCTACGTGGGGGCCATTCAATATCCCCCCTTTTCGAAATGAGTTTTCCAGGAAAAACATTCTTCAGCAGCTCTATGGATACCGCTCTAACCGTCATCGCATGCCCTCTTTCGTCCTCAAAAAAGTATGGTCCAATAATACCAGTTGACATTATCCCAGTCCACACGACAAGCTTAGCGCTGTGAAGTGGACGTTCATGCAAGCGTCGGGGATTAGTCTCGGACCAGAACCGACAATTTTGCTTGTTCACATGGTCATTAAGGTGAAAATTGGCCTCATCAGTAAAAATCACGTTGTTGAAATTGTTGAACCGCTCTAGATTCAAATTGACAAAGTTAAGTTGGCTATTGGCATCATCGGGTTTTAATTCTTGGACTATCTGAATCTTATAAGCCTTCAAATGCAAATCACGTTTCAAAATTCGTCGTAAAGTTGTTCTTTCGACATCCAAAGACTGACTTCTCTTACGTGTTGACTGTTGCGGATTTCGCTGAATTGAAACACAAACACGCTCCACAATGTCGGCTGATCTTGCAGAAACTGGGCGACCACGAACAGTAATTGGTACTGTTGAGCCGGTTGTTTCGAACATTCTGATCTATTTTCGTATCACATTGGCGCTTGGAACTTCACTTAAATCGTGTAAACCGTGTTCATGCCGATACAAACGTCGTGCAGTAATCACTGATTTATTGTTTTCGTAATACGCTCGGACACAAAATGCACGCTGCACTCCCGTGTACGGCTCCATGGTGACTAAATTTCCAGGAAGCGGCGCAGTGAACAACATATCCCCCCGCCACCCCGCGCCGCGCATTACCGAGAAATTGAAGAATTAAATCGCCAACACTCATATGGCGCACCCTGTACGTTAAGGATTTGCTAAGATGCCATCTGATTTGATGAGGACTTAGCGATTTACCTTTCTGGCACTTCGCACATTTTTGGACCTCTGCAAATTTGGATTTTGTTTAAAAAAGATTTCACTATTGACTAAAGACTTTATTTCAAATAAATCTGAATTTATTTCACCGAATAATATCGGGATAAACTACATTAAGTGCTTGTGATTTTTGTACAGAAGAAAAGAAATAATCAAGTTTAATAAATTAAATTCATATCACAAAAAATTAGTAATTATGTTTTTAAAGTGTTTTTACTGACACTAACTTTAGTGCTATTTTCACTTTAAAACAAATGGAATCCAATTCGATAATTTTTCTTATTTATAAAACCTTCAGTGTTATCTTTAAAGATGGATCCAGTATTACTTTTCGTTATTATAGATTCAAAATTTTTATTTAGTAAAAGGTTTGCCATTTACGAATATGGATCGTTTAATAGCCGAAGAATGCTTAAAAATAGTTAAAACTACAAAATTGGTGATTTGAACGTAGGCTTTCAATCAAACAAAATTTTCTTCAGCGGTGAAGTTTTCTCACTCGGCGGTTACGTTAGCAAGCTAAATTGTCGCATATGTCGCTCGGAGAATCCGGAAGTGATTGTGAAAAAGAACACTCGCAAAAAAATGTGAAGCCTATTTTGATATTCGTAAAGAAAGAAATGGTTCTTATTCCAGTGATTAGCTTTCCAATGCATGCGATGTTCAAAAAATAGCGTTTCACGTTGGCAATTTTACCAGCAGCTTGTAGACAGATAAGTGACCGCAGATAATTACCATAGTAGTTTGGTTTATTATTATTTACCTTAGGGCAACCTCCTGTCAACTATAAAATTTAATTATCCAAATACGTAAATTAGCGTTATTCTGTGCTTTTCTATTTAGTCGTTACGGTGCGATCGATTCTAGCTGAAAAGGTATAGCGAGGGAAAACATTTTACACCACGATTGATCCAGAAAGTGGCTCTCAATTTCATATTAACTGAAAAAATCACATTTGTGTATTTAAATTGTGATATCTCGTAAACCAAAGGAGACTTTTAACTTTCCAAAAACAATTTTATTGACGCCTGCAGATCCGAACTTTAGCCTGATTAGCTCTTTCCATATTTCCAATTACAAATATGTGGTTATATCGGAACTCGAAGTAAATGCTTACGAAGTTTAATGTTTAATTGCCGTAGGAGGATCGGTCGTCCAAAGTTATGAATTATTATTTAAACATATTAATTTTTAACACAGCCCATATTTATTTTAAAATTTTTCTGTAATTGTAACTCAAATACTGCCACAGCTACAAAAAAATAAAGCACACCATTAAAATTAGTGATTAGTAATTAAAAAAGATTAAAATTTTGTTAACATAAACGTATTAATTAAAAAAGCTAATATTGCCAACATCGTGTTTTTTAAAATTTTCGCAAAAACTACAGTTGACCTAAAAGATATTCATTACAATCCCCCCCACAAGATTGAAAATCAGTCTTTCTGCATTACACATTACATTTAATATATATGTTTTATTTAACATACATTTATGTCAGAAACTCAAATAGTGGCCAATATGTAAATTGCAACGCAAAAGCGGAATTCATATGCATTAAAAATAATTTTGACATTTAGGGAGCATTCAAATTTTTTTTATTGGACAAAATTTTGATTCTATCATGACTACTTACATTTGCCAAAACTTCCACTACTCCCAGAATTACTCTAAATGCTGAGAGTTTAGACCTAAATAATTACATTTCTGATTAATGAGTGTTTTATGCAGTTTTGGGTAGCGAAAGTGTAGTTTAATCGTTATTATTATTGTACTTATTTCAATACAAGTTAACGTCCAAGTCCCATTGCAAAATTCGATGTAGTTCACATGTTATAATAACTTTTCAAACCAGTGATTTTTGAAAAATTATGTATTATTTCTAATTTTTGATATTAGCAAGAAAATGTTTTTTTGTTTTCTAAATATTGTTTGATTCCTCAAGACATACGCCGCCAGCTAAGCGCGATTTTAAACATCCGTATATTTTGAAATTTATAACAGATGCTCAAATGCTTAATATTTCTAAACGAAAAATTAGTATTTAAGCCATTCTTTCTTATAAGCATAGATATAAAGTGAAAATTGGTGAGTGAAAAATATCTCGCATCTGCGTGGCATTAACAAAGATGTCTAAATTTGCCACAGCAGCATCTGTCGCAATTTGTACTTCTGTCCATCAAAATTTAATCTCATTAATTCGAGTGACAAGGTAACAAAATTTAATTCGCCGCTCAAAATTATATTCATCCAATTTTACAGCCGAATAAAACAATCTATTCCGAATACAACCTTATCTAAATTTCAAAAGATACAAAGTTATTTACGTATGTTTAAAAAAGTAAAATAAATTTTGAGAGTAAGTGGAAATTTAAAGCAATAATTACATTTCTCCTATCACAGATATAATTCTAAAAAGAAAATTTTTGGTAGATAGAAAATTTTTTTTTTAAGCAAATGGAAAAGCCCAAGCTTGGACATGAAAAGTTAGCCCATCCCCAAATCCTAACTGTCCTTCATCATAGACTGCGGTCCACAGTGCCCTCATCGTAAATATGTTGGCATACCACAAGCTTCTTCTTCATATACATATGTATAAAATTCTGAAAATTTTACTTTTCAAAGAAGAGTTTAGCCCTCATGGGCAAATTTTTTTCCTCCAAGACTAATTAAAGGAGTACGTTACTAGGAATAGTTTTTCCCCGTTTCTATCAACTACTGATATGGGTTCTGTTTTGCAGGCGAAGTTAACAACGTCGTTGATGGTGCACTAATTCATGTAACACAGGGTGGCTTAGTCCGTTTTTCCAGTGAGAAGTAATTTTTAACTATTACTTTTTAGTAACATAAGCATACAAGCTGGGATTATCCTCACTCGCATCTGCTAATAGTCGTCATTTATTTTTATTGAGTTTGAGGATTTATTGGGGTTTTAGTAAATGGCAATATTGTTGAGAAAATTCTGGAAATATGCCCATTTTTCCAGAGGGGGCTTCAGCCCCTTGTGCGGGCATGTCTTTACCTCTAGAATTATTTTGCCCAATTTCAAACGTATTCTGCATATGTTACTGTTTTGTGCAAGGTTTGCGTAGTTCCTTCAAGAAACTGCTGGTTGGATGGATTTAGAATATTAAAATATATACTTTATTGAGTTTCAGATGTATATTTATAGATGTTACCAATGTTATGAATATTAAGGTTAATAGGAATGACAAAAATAGCGACCAGTTGCTCACTAGAGGAATCTTAGTCTGTACGTAATCACTGTAAATTATTAAAAATTGTCGACCTCTGGTTAAAGCTTAGTATCACACTATAATTGATTCTCATCCTCAGACAGAAAATGAAAAATTTGTGCACTTTGCTATTAGAGTATATTACTTAATTGTTGGCATTCTGAAATGTCATGTGTTTGTATCTTTTATAAAAGAAAAACAAAAAACTGTCAAACTATCTCAAACACACGCCGCAGCTAAAATACACAATCGCAGATAAATACATACTGCCTGTCGTCATTATACAGGAAATAAACGATTATGCACAAATAACGTGCGCCAGAAATACACTACATATGGTTAGTTAGGTTATACGTTAATAGAAGTTCATTTATTACGATTTCCATGGAACAACAACAATGTTTGAAATATAATCTTTTTTTAAAACATAAAATGGAAATATATTTAGAATTGAGAAAACGGTAAATTAATTTGAAACTTGTTCAGCCTAATACTTTGTCAAATCATAACCGAGGATTGTAAATGGTTATATCAGTCTACCCTCTCCGATACCTTTCACACCAAATTTCCGATTTTTTAAAATTCAGATTTTTTTTCGCAACTCCTAATTCGTAGAGTACGGCGATCTAAATTTTTTATCTCTATTTTGGGCAGTAATACTGGGTAAAATAAACAAATAAATTGATCGATTAACTTATCTCCTCGATATATTCTTATGTTTATATATTCTATCGGGTTGCCCTAAATTCAGTCAAACCTGGTACACTATAAAGGTTTGCTGCTATAGTGCCCGAGAATCAAATGGGAAATTCAAAATGTTCTCTTTAACTCAACAACCTAAAAATTCTTTGTATTGCTTTATAGTGTCTGGTAAAATTTGTCCCCTTAAAAATAACCGATTTAACCTATATATACTTAGCTTCATATCTTTCAAGCAGTTACATTTGGCAATTTGGCATAAAATATGTGTTTGATAAGCCTAGTTTTGACAACAAAATAGACTGCCCATTCCCTGTAAAAATGCGTAGATTGCAGAAACTTCAATTTTTAAATGCTTGGCAAAATATAAAGAAATCGGCCAATCCATTCCTGCTACTTCCCATACAAATTACCTAACTTAACCCATATACTGCCATATATTTCATTCAATTGCGCTAAATGTAGTATTGGGCATTAACTCAGAGTTTTTGTTTTGTAAGAATTTATAGATTTACCACCATCTTTTTGTCACTTTGCACACTCTTTGCCCCTGTGTGAAAGTTCTGTAGTAGTTTCCACATGACATGTCATCGACCGTGGTCAAAATGGCCACTCAAATAAACCATCGTATGCATTACCATGGCTATGAGCCTCGGTACAATGATCAATATTTCGTTGGGCGGTGGTCTACTCGAGTTACAATCGAATACTTCGAGTAGTACAGTAATCGATGAGTCTATTAAAGCTACTTCGAAAATGAAAGATTCAGTTCTTTATTAACGAATATGTCCCATTCAGTAGGATAAAATTAGAAGTGCTTATTGAATTTGAAATGCTTTTCCATACCTCAACCTATCACTTGGTTTGAGAATGCTTTTCTATGAATAGAACAATTACAGATCGTGTACAAATTAAGGTGGTTTAAACTATTTGATTGTATCCGTTCTAAATATGAATGAAATCAAATGGCTAGTTGAGCAATAACAATTTATTTATTCTACACATCACTGTTTTGTGTTTTTTTTTTCTATACAAATCAAATTATAAAGCGATGGAATTTTATAATTGTTTGCGGTCAGTTTCCCTAATTTCAAAATATATTTTATGTGATTAGAAATAGAATGTAAGATTTGCTATATATTCAACAGTTTATTATTGCAGGGGAAGAAGTTGAAATTTCACAAAAACCAAAAATAAAAAAGAACAAAATGCACCGCCCGTTTAATGACTGCGAACATCTGCAAAGAATTATTATGCCCCAAAATGGATATTCCGCTGGAACCGTAGTAAACGGGCACAGTACATACATTTATTCATGTATGGTATACTCTTGAGTATGTGATAGTAATTTTTGCTTTACCATAGAACAAGATTTGCCGTACGCTCAGTTGTTTTTGCTTCTTATAGTGAATGCACACCGCGATTTTGAAATTAAAAAAAAGATCATTGCTATATATATGAGTTCACACTCACACCACCTAATTAATTTTGCATTAAACTCTTATTTTTTAATTTTTTTGATAATAATATATGTAATAATAATAATAGTTATTTTACATTTTTATTTGTTCAGTTTTCGAATAATACCGATAGATGATTTTTTGAAATTAAAGTTATGGAGTGAGTTTTATTTAATTTTTTTTTGATCAAACATAAAACTCTCCTAAAAACTTTTATTTCTTGTACCCATAAAAAAGTATTTTGACTTATTCGGTTTCATTGTTCTGTCAAATGAAACAAATGTATAACTTTGACGAACCGAGATGATCTATCAACAATAAGAGAGAAGGGAGTGCGGTAGTAGTTTACAATTTTATTACTATTTTTGCATCAGAAAAAGAAAATCTCGGAACAGCGGCTTTTAAAATTAGTGAAAATAAAATTATAGTCTTTTGGCCAATACACACATGAATATACCGTGGAAATATTTAAAAAAAGCTAACAATAATAGTTGTGCAGCTTACGTGCATGATATCAACCGAAAGAAAATAGTGGATTTTTTTAACCAGCACCTAAAATTGATTAGAGAATTATGGGCATAAAAGAAAAAATAAAACTGTAATAAATAAAATGAAATGAAGAAAGCCATGGTATAGATTATTGCATGGCAGTGCATTTCAGCACAGAATAACCGAACCTGAAAAAAAGACTTTCGATTCCAACAGGACAATGATCATCAGCATAGCGTAAGCAAATTACTTTTTACTAATAATATCACTGGTCTACAAATTGGGAACAAAAAACGAAACATATTTTTTAACTAACTTGGGTGCGCTGAATTCGAATCTGTCATAAAATTTGGGCTGTAAAACAGTCAACATTTACACTACAATTTCACAATTATTAATTTGATAGAAGTCGACATTTATTTTAAATCTTCATAATAGTAGCCTTTAAGCATGTCAGGGAGATCGCGTGTTACTGATTCAAGCTATTTTTGGAAAAAAAGATATCCAATATCAGAATCGTTAAAATATTCATATGTACATTATTTTGGATTTGCTCTCAAAAACTTGAACAAACCGTGGACACCGACAAAGTTTTGCAATAGTTACGGAACCGTTTTATACAAGTGGTCAAATGGCAAAAAGATCTATTTCGATTTTTGAATTCCAGTACTTTGGAGAGAGTCAAGTAACCACCAAACAGATTGTTATTTCTGTTTACCAAAAGTTGCTGGATTCAATATGAAAAATCGAAAAAATATTACTTACGCGAATTTCCCATCGGTTTCCAAACCAGTTCACCAAATGATCCATTACCAGTCATTCCCGGTGCTACGAGCAGTGAGTCCGAAACATCTTTCACCACCAGTGGTAGTTTGTATCAGGTTGATGATGAACGCCATTTAGTGACTCAAGCTGAGCTGAATAACCTAATTCGGGATTTACATTTAACAAAGCAAAACGCACAATTACTAACTTCACGCATGCAGCATGGAAACATCTATCAGTTGGGACAAAAGTAATAGTCTATAGTGATGGAGCTTGGAATTGGCTGCATATTTTGGAAAGAAACACTATATTCAATACTGTACTGATGTTAATGGTTTATTTCCAAAAAATGAACCAGCAATATGACGAAACTGAATGGAGATTATTTATTGATGGCTCTAAGTACAATTTAAAGGCTCTTCTTTTGCATGATGGGAATGAAAAACCATTCGTACCAATTGCTCATGCTGTTAATACAAAGGAAAATTACGAATCAATGACTGAAATTTTGACATTACTCAAATACAACGGTAATAAATGGAAGGTCTGTGGTGACCTTCAAGTGTGTGATTTAAGTTTATTTGTATACATAGGATAAACCATTGTATACATAGGATAAACCATCGTAAATAATTATAAATTAATCTGTTTCACTGATTTGTTGACTGGTACTCAAGGAGGTTTCACAAAATATTGTTGTTTCCTTTGTCTATGGGATAGTCGCGCTACATGTCATCATTACGTCAGAACAGAGTGGCCAAAAAGAGTACTCGTATACCATTTATTGATCTAAATGACAATGTTCTTCCGCCGCTGCACATACAATTGGGTCTTTTTAAGAACTTTATCAAGGCTCTGGACAAAGATAATACAGCATTTAAATATTTGGTAGCGGTTTATCCTAAAACTTCATATGCTAAAATCGAAGAAGATATATTTGTTGGCCCTCAGATCAGGAAAGTAATGAATTAATACAATTTTTCACAATGTTTATTGGAAAAAGAATAAACAACATGGAAATCTTTTAAGAGCATTGTGAGCAGTTTTCTTGGAAACAATAAGAGTGGAAAATTATTACGAATTAGGTGCAGGAATGCCATTCAAGATTTATTTTCTTCATTCGCGCTTAGATTATTTTCCACAGAATCTAGGTGTGGTGGGCGGCGAACAAGAGTAGCGTGCTAACCAAGATTTAATGAAAATTGAAAGAAAATATCAAGGATTTTGGCATGCTGGGAGACTATTGCTGGATTCTAATATGTGGAATCGAACCAAAATACAAATGACGTTCAAATAACGCCTTTCCTTTTGAAAATTCATTGATTTTGAAATAAAATAATGACATTTTTATGCAAAAAATAAATAAAAACATTTTTTGTATCTTGAGAACCTGATGTGATAGAGAAAAACCAATTACAGATTCGAATTCAGCCACCAAATTAAATTATTTGGTTGTTCCAGTCGAAAATCTTGTTGGTTAGTGTATATAAAATGTACAGAAACTTTTTCTGATGACTTCTTGCTTTAATTTTATTTATTTTGGCTATAAAAAGCGATTAGAACTCTTGTAGTGTACGAATAATATTTCTGGCAGGTGTATGTACATTCTCGCGAGGCGATGAGAGCAAAAAGTAGTGTTATCAACAAAAAATCGAAATTCCGCATGTAATCATACTTCATGCGAAAATACAAATATTTTGTACTAAATTACACAAACAAAAAAAAAAAAAAAAAGAGAAAAAAATCTATAAACTAAAAACCACAGCAAACGGTTTTTGCTACGATTGGCCTGATCTAATATTCCACCGTTATTTTTCCTTTTTTTCAAATCGAATTCGAACTATTCAGTAACTACAACCGGACTAAAGATAGCCGCATTAAAACGTTTATTATTTACTTTTAAATAAAGACTTAAAACAAAATAGTGAACAATTATAAGTTATTGCCTATGGGATCAATTTGCTCATAGCTATGACTGTGAGACGTTGGTTTAGGTTAGTTTAGGTCAGTGTGGCAGTCAGTATAGACAGACTCACTTATACCGAATAGTCCATTGTGGAAATTGGAGATATGAATGTGCTTAGTTTCTCCCGTTGAATCATCAACCCAGTGTTAATCCTCACCCGCTCGCTAGGGCGGGGCAATTGCAGAGAAGGTGTTCTACGGGCTCCTCCTCCTCTTTATCCCCGTAGCTTCTGCAGAAGTCAGCATTCGCTACCTTCAATCTTACTGCATGTCTTCCAATCAGACAGTATCCCATCATGACGTATACAAGCAATGAGACGTCGGATCAGATCTAGGCAATGTCACATCTGGCTGGGTTGATTACAGCCTCGGACAGAGGCCCACCTGCCATTTGCTGCTAAATATGCTCTACCTCGTAGTAGCTTGCAAGTGGCTAGAGGCATGCTCACGGACTCCAACTCGGCTGGAGTCTGTAAGGTTGTCCTTAGTCTTGCCAGTTCGTCTGCTCTGCAGTTCCCTAGTATGCTCCTGTGGCCCGGCACCGGGCATTTTAGGGCTGATGATGAGTTCATTAAGAGAGAATCCAGGGACATCGGGTTGGCTTTATCGAATGAAATAAATTTGGATGTGAGTAAACAGTTTTTCGGGAACGCTTTGCTGTATAAAATCTGACGATGTTTAGGTTTAGGTGCACTGTCCAAACTTAGCTTTGTGTACGTCAGCAGCAAACCCGACTAAGTTCCCAAATTGTACTTTAGACAATTGCTACAAATGACGATTATTAAGCCGATTTCTAACTAAAACCATTGGGAAGGAAACATTCCACGTGTACATGAAGCATAAACATATTTTAAATTAAATGGGTTTTACAAACATATCACAAACTTTTATAATATTTGTTGTTTCTTTTATTATAAGATTTATTTTTTTGTTTTGTTATTTTCTTGATCAAAATCATAAAATTTAGAAATGTTAAGATTTACGCAAGCAATCCCAAATCATAATAAAATTTGAATTGTCATTCAAAGAAGGATAATGGAAAACATGCATACCTTTGCTTCCAAAAAACTTTTCAAAATTTTTCATTATCGAGAAAATAAAAATCAAATCTATTGTGGTTCTTACTTCTGATTTTTTAAATAAAAATCAATCATAATGTTTTTTTATTTTTTTGGTCTTTAAAAATAAAAATTTAAATTATGACTCAAAAATAACTATTATAACTAATTTTTATGATAAAAATTGTAATGAAAATTAAAAATAATGATTATTTTTCATTAATATAGAAAATACTGTTACGATTCCTGATTTTTGGAATTCAAGTGTTTCTTCTGAAGTTCAATTAAGTTAAGGATGCATCGGGGAAAAATTTAATAATCGGAAATGTTCGTTCTTCATAACACATATTTCGGTCGTCTCCCCTATTATGACTGTAAATGTGGATATAGTTTGACAATGTGACAGAGAAATTTATTTTAAGGATTGGTATTCGTTCATTCCAAGAACCTACAACACCCACCGGGGGTCGTCAGCAAAATGTGAAAACATTCAAAGTAAAGTAATTATGAGTGAAATCTTTGTCATAGCGCACTTAATTTAAAATAAACTTGGAATAACTAGAATACTTATTAAAGCAAAGGACATTTGTTTAAGGCTATCAAAAACAATTTTTGTTAACATTTTTATGTTTTATCGATGAAAATACACTAATTTGTTATTCTAAATTCGCTTTGAAAAACCCATTGACTGCCTTTTATTTCCAATTTTTATTTCAAAATGTATTTAATAACAGTTATTGAAGAACAGGAAAATTTCAAACCAAAAGTAATTGCTTTTTCTAAACGACATAATAAATGTTGTATTACAATTACAAAATAAATATTATATTACAAAAAACAAAAATAATTATTACCCTTGGAGCGACGTAGAAAAAAGAACAAAAAAAATTATTAAAGCCGGTTTCTTTAAATAAAAACTGTTACTGTTGTAGTTTTTTCATTTAGACAATGCAATCAATATTTGGTAGATATCTGCCAAGATATTAGTTGAAAGAGGGTTTATTTCCAGAATTATACCTGAGAATCTCTTTCAATTGTGTATGGTCACAACAACATGGTGCAATTTGTCACATGGTCAGGCCTGTAATGGCAAAATAGCAGGCGGCAAAAATTTTTCCAATAAGCTGATTTCAAGAAAAATCTACGTTACGTTGCTCCACAAAGTCTAATGACCTTAATAATCCCAATTTTTTTCCAATGGTAATAAATAACGATGTTACTTTAGCGTCGCCGATCGTAGGGCTTAATTAAATTCAATTGTTTTTAAAAGCCACTAAAAAGGTGTAATAAAAAAGTTTTATTCATACCAATTTGCAATTGGACAACCAGAAGGGAACGTTTAAATTACCAAGTACCTTATGATCAATTGCGCTTCATGACCTTTTAAGTCAACTGAACAATGTGCTTCTGTCTGGCTGTCTAACTGGTAGCCACGATAACTGTATCCTCTTAAAACTTGGCACAGCATAATATTTTCCTATATGGTAGCCGGGAATTGTAAATGATCAATATCCTTTTGATACCCCCAAAGAAATTTATCGTATAAATGACCGGTTTAAGTTATGCTTTCTTAGCTTTACATATTTCAAGCAGACGTGTTGCTTTGAGTTAAATTTTGCACACATTCTGCACCATTTAAACTAAGTTATGGGAATGAAAAAAAAAAAAAATTTCGTCGTCATGACACGTCAATACATACATCCCAAACAAGTTGACCGATTTGTCGAAATACATTTTTTTCGCTCTAAGTCCTAATGTGTAGACTACATTTACCTAAATTTCGGTTAAGTAAATCGCTTTATAATGCTTGGAAAAACTAAAAGAAAAATATAACCAGGTCCTCTCTGGTATTACCTAAATTAATTAATATATTTCTAGTTTCGTATTTTTCATTCAGTAGTTCTAAATTCAGAATAATTCAGGTATCATCGGGCATTTAGTAAACTTGAAAGTGGACTGCATCGCCACGCCCCTTACCACACAAACACACAGAAATTGCTCGATTTAGCAAAAATTAGAGGCCCTTCTATAATTTCTAAAGAAACTGACTGAAATTTCTGAACTAATTTTTACCGTAATTAAGACTACAACTAGATGAACTAACCGGTACCTTCCACACAAGAAAGTAAATTTAACTAAAATCACTTTTTTGCCCGTAAATTCGAAATTCATGCGCCTGATTAGCCTCAGATTCGGTCAATCTTAATATTTTTGTGGAAAGCAACGAAATTGGTGAATCTAATGTAGTTTTTCATACCTAAAATAATATTTTATGATCGACGTGGCACGATGGTTAGAACACACGATTCTCGTTCGCATGACCCCGGGTTCAACAGCGCATGCAACCACCTGTTATAAATTGAGCTGTGGTTACTTCAATATGTCTGACGACAAGTCTGATAAACGGTTCTCAAACTATGAAGTTAAACTATAGGTCCCAGAAAAATAGAATGCGTGTGAGCTCTTCTCAGTCTTTGTTGATGTCTGCTTAAACACTTTCACTATGATCGAAACTGGGCGAAAGACAGATCGTTGTTTTATGTATATTAAGCAAAAAAGTCCGTAAAATTTCGGTAAAAGGATATTGTTTTACGACAGTTATTTGTCAGTCAATTCGTCTGACTGAAATACCTGTACTGGTTGTAGCATCAGATAATATATACTCCAAAACTATAGGCGAGGGTATAAGAATGCAAAAATTAAAATTAGATTTTTTTATAAATAGTGTGCCTGTGATTAAAAATGGTAATTAAAACTATTTCCTACTTAAAATGAGAAATATCTGTAACGGGATAGAATAATGGATACAGTATTGAAAGTACTTAATGTAGAACTACATAAAATTGTAAAATGCACTCAATGAAGCGGGAATGCCAAGCTCAGTTCGTGTTTTTGATAAATTTGTTCATCAATCAAATGTGGGCAATACAACGTTAGCTGCTAAGCAGCCGAACTAAACTAATAAACTTAACGCGTTCGACTATCTGCATATTGCAAAGGAAATAGAGGAACGCTTAGCATCAGATAATGAAAGTGTAAATATTTTTTGCTTTAAGACTGCCGTAGAAATTGTTATTTGACTTTACGCCAACTCGACCGTCTTGTGATGGTGATGACTGTGGTTTTTCTTTTGGCAAACGTCGCAGAACAAAACAAAAGTAAAACCACAAGCAAACAGTTCAAAAACGTGATGGAATGTTTTATACGATCAAAAATAAACACGGTATTTGTATTAAACTGTAACCATATTGACGTAGCTCGACCGCATTACTGGTTTAGTGAGCGATGTAATGTCGATGTACACCGATGTAACGCCAATGTAAACAATTGGAATAGTATTTCCAATAATAATAATAATAATAATAATAATAATAATAATAATAATAAGCCGGTAGTGGTGGTGCAATTATGCAGACGTTGCCCACCGGGACAACCCGAACAAACTGCAGTCTGCAGATTCACAACGACAGGACATCTTCCAACCTTCGAAGATATTCACAGTGTAATGTACTGTGCCGCCGTGACTGTTTCCAAAATGTGTGGTGTAAATATCAGATCGGATGCTAGTGGCAACCCAAGGAGAATAGATAACACTCTCTTCGTATTTAATCAGCGGAAATTCTATCGCGAGCTGGAGAAAAGAAACAGTGTAGAGTTGGAAATCCCTCAGACACCTGTTCAATCGGAAATAGAACAATTATGGGGAGGATTATGCAACTTTCCACGGAAATCCAATATGAGCAGAATCAATGCACACGAGGGAAATGCGAGGTAGTACAATCTCGGAATCCGATCTAGGCGCAGCGTTAAGTAAGGCGAACAACTGGAAGGCGCCAGGAGTAGATGGTGTTAAGAACTTTTGGTTGAAGCATCTTACATCTGTTCATCCACATTTAGTATCAATTTTTTATGAGTTCTTAAATGGAGGAACGCCAATGCCAAGTTTTCTTACAATGGGAGGAACGTTCCTTTTATATAACATTGGTGATACTAAGGACCCTCGGAACTACCGTCCTATTACCTGCTTACCAACTATATATAAATTGTCCACCGGAATAATATCAGATAAAATCTATAGCCATTGTGCTGAGAATAACTTGTTACCGTTGGAGCAAAGAGGATGTGCTAAGAACTCTAGAGGTTGCAAAGAGTTGGTCACAATAGATGCAATTGTAACAAGAAATTCGATTTGTAATCAAAGAAATTTAAGTGTGGCGTACATTGATTAAAGGAAGGCCCATACTTATTTGATACGAACTCTGGAGAATAACGGAGTGGACCGGAGAATAATTGCATTTTTTGAGAGGACAATGCCTTCATGGAGGACGCATATGATCCTTAATGGCATTTGTACTCGGGAAATTTGTATGAACAGGGGAATTTTTCAGGGAGATGCATTCAGCCCGCTGTGGTTTTGTCTGAGTCTAACACCTCTTAGCAGAGCATTGAATAACTCCGCTAATGGATATCGGATAAAGCACCAACAAAGATAGTCTGCAATCAACTATCTACTGTATATGGACGATTTAAAGTTGTTTGCACGGTCAAGGTACCACCTATCGAACCTACTGGATATTGTGAAAAAGTTTAGAAATGATATTTCCATGCAATTTGGGTTCGGTAAATGTAAGTCAATAGAAATGGTTAGAGGCCAGGTAATACATTCAGACGTATTTTCACTGAATGAGAGCGTAATTCAGATCAGTCTTATAAATACTTAGGTGTGGAGGAAATGAGAAGAATACATCATGCAGTATTAAGGGACAGCTTGAGGAGACAGTGTGAAATTAGAATACGGAGACTATGTAGAATCAAACTGAATGCTGCGAACATGATTAAGGCAATCAACACCTATGCCATCCCAATCTTATTGCATTCATTTGGAGTGATAATGTGGTGTGATATAGACTTGGATTCCCTGCAAAGGAAAATCCGAACGATCCTGACAAGTTTTGGACAGCATCATCGCCAGGCCGCCGTTGAGAGGGTAATGTTGCCGTGAAGGTTAGGTGGACAGGGCGTAATGAATATCAAAAATCAACATTTTAACCAGGTTCACAAACTGCGGGAATTCTTTTATATGAATGCAGGGGAGATCGAACAATATTCTGTTTTGGTAAATTTGGACGACAACCACACACCGCTCAAACTTTCTACACCGCAATACAATCCTCTAGAGGGTACAAGTAGCGATGCCGATGTGGAACAATGGAAACGCAAGGCTATACATCACAGATTTCCACACCAATTGGAAGTGGACAATGTAGACGGAAATGCGTCTACAATCTGTTTTCAGTATGGGCAACTGTTTCCGGAAACGGAGGCTTTCTTAATGGCAATACAGGATGGAATAATCCACTCTGGACATTATCGACGAGTTATTCTACATGAGGACGTTGATAATAGATGCCGAAGATGTGGTCAGGCTCCGGAAACTACAGACCATATAATTAACGGCTGCTCTGTAATGGCCAGTATTGCACATCTAAGGTGGCATAACAATGTGGCAAGGGTAATTCATCAAATTCTTGCAATTAGAAGTGGTTTTGTGGAGGAAAGGGTTCCTCATTATATATATCACACTGAGGAGGTTCTGTTGAGTACGGAATATAAATTGTACTGGGATCGTACAATTTCAACGGATAGGACTGTTATCGCCAATAGACCGGATATCGTTTGGATAGACAAACGCGACAAACTTTCCGAGAAAGTTAATCGTACAATTGCGGAGAAAATTTCGAAATATACGGATCTGGCGTTTGAGATTAAACAACGGGAGCATCTCCGACGGGTGGAGATTAAACCGACAGTGATCTCAAGCACTGGAATGGGAATGGGCGTGGTAATAGTAATAATAATAATAATAATAATAATAATTTGGAAATGCATAATAGACGCTACACTATTCGATGATTAAAAAACCAATGTAGAAATTTCTCTCAGATTAATTGACTCACACATTACACGCTATGTTCTTACCAACAAATCCTCTGAATTAATAAACAATATTGCATTTAGCAAGCAAGGTTTGGATCTATGTGTATGTGGCTTTAATTATGTATCGGCGATATTCGGCCATTTTCTTTTTTTGCCAAGCATTAAAATTAAATGTCATTGATAGAAATTCAAGTTACGGCAAAATACTCAGTAGGTTAGAGTATACAAAACCAAAACCAAAAACATGAAAATGGAAACAATACACACGTTTTTTCGAATAACCTTTTCCTATAACCTTTTCGAATAACCGGTTTAACCATTTTTTACTTTGCTTAACCGATTTTATTATGTAGGACGAATAACAATTTAAAACTCTTGAAAATAATAGCTCTACTAGCAAAATTTGTCCTAATTTTTTACTGGTTTTGTATTAGAGTCTTGTAATGGTAACTATTAATTTGGGTAAAAACACAAAATTATTTTTCGTCTATCCAATTTGTTGACGCCATAATTTTAATGTGGTGAAATTGGAAAATTTTCCAATATTTTACTACATTTTTGCAGTATTTCAAAAAAATAAACTGCTCCTGTGAGTGGAAAAATTTCAATTTATTCGATAATCATTCGCTAGATACACAATTTTGAAGCAAAAACGATTAAAATTCACTTATCTAGGGATTTGGCATCTAATCTAAACGAAGAAATACGGAAGCAAACCATATCTTAGGCTATTTTCAAAATGCGTTCCCAACGGGTCGCAAATAGATTTCTTAGTTATGTTATTGATTAATATCGTCACTAGTTAACAAGATATTGCATAAACTGGAACTGATTAGCAAAATTATCGAATATTGTATGTTTATATACAGTATACAGTTTAAATAAGATCGTATTCGTATGTTAATTGATCAAATCTCTGTGCATATATCTATACAATATTGTATATACTAGTATTTTAAGACTATGTTGGGAAATAAATAATTTGACCTTGTGCTACCAATTTAGGTGTTTTGAACATTTTAAGTAACATCTCAAATATTTCTTTACATTACATTGGGATTTAGATTCTGTAAAACCTGTCAAAGTGATGAATTTACTGTGAGTAGTAAAGAAGATCCATTTTTTGCCAAAAACTTGTTTTCAGCGACGGAGCTCATTTGTGATTTAATGGATGTGGTTGCTCAAAAAAGTGGTTTAAAATTTGATATTTTGTAAGAAGCACTTGCATGATTCATAACGTAGCCATGATTAACAATCACATTAAATCATTTTTAAAACTCAAACACAAGCATTGATTTATCAAGTCAGATAAAAGTGTATTACACTTTTGTACGTTTCCTGCGGTTTTTCTTGAAAAGTAATAACCAAACACTTAACAATTCGCTTGATTGCTCGAAAAGACAGATTTTGCTTATATGACAACGTATAAAATTAGAAAAATGCCGGAAAAACATCGCGTTAACCGGTTTTTGCATTAGTTGAATAACCGAAAAAGGGGGACTCGAAACCGGTTTTCCGAAAAGGCGAGTATTTGTACCCGAATGATTTTGGCACTGCAGTCCATTTCCGTTCTCAGAACTAAAATTATCAAACGCATGTCGTTGTTGTATAAGTTAACATACTTAATTACACTTATTACGCTTATGCATCATTTCCATTTAGGTAGGCTAATACGCTTGACCTGTAATTAGTTGTATAAGATTTGGTAAAGAAAGAGTCAGTGATTAAAAGACGAACTGGAAAATAATCTGTGTTATACTTAACAGTCGTGTGAAGCAAAAAATATATGAGTTATATCGGCCATTTGTATGGCAGATATCAGAATGGATGTGATTGCTTGATCGACTTTCTCAAATTTTTGGAAGACTTTGAAAAGTTATGCAGTAGACCAAATTCTGGGATGCTGCAATATATAAGGTACTTGTTATTGGGAATAAACTGAATCTCAGAAAATCGATCAATCCCCGACTAAAATCTAGGAAAGTTCTGTCAAATTGTTCACTGTGTGATTTAATGCCATAATTTCTATTATTTACAAAACTGTTTATAGATTTGCGAGTAACAGAATTTCAAGTAATTTACATTAGGTTTTAGAAAAACCTTTCCGTATAGACATAAATAAGAAATGATCTCGAATATTCGCTTCAAATGCATAGTTGGTTTTAGTGAAATTTAAATGTATTTATAAATCGTAATACGATACTCAAACGAAATTTTGCTTGCTCTTCATCCACTTATCTCTCCCTACAATATACTTTTCGGAGACATGTGTAAAAAGTTCACAATTGGGAATGGTTTAACTCTTTTCTCTGAAAACGATAAACAATTAAATATGTAATAATTATAAAAATCTAAATTTGCATGGAAACAAAGTCAGAACAAATATTCCCACAAATTTTCGTGAGGACCTTCACACCATCCAAATAATCGATTGCGATAATTTTAGGTGTCGAATTTTTCACAAATATATGTTTAATACTAATGGAAAAATTGATCAGTTAAAATAATATTGACAATATAATTAAAAGAACGCGATGCTTAAATGTTAATAATAAAAATGTATTATATCAAACATTGCAAATGTCGTTAATGCGGCGATCTGTTACATTTTTTGGCTCTGCGGTATTTAAAAAATAATTATAACATGTTCGCAATTCTTGCTTTTTTGGTTCCAAGAAATTCTAAAAATTGAGAGGAAAACTGAGATCGAGGGAAATAAATGTTATCAAACCCAAGCACTTTTATTGTAAAAGCGACAGGTCCTTCAGGGCGGAACACTTCAGAAAGTTATAATTTTCTTCAGTTATTGCGCTTTAATTCAAAGCATTTTCTGATTATAATCTAGGAATTTACCACGCTCCTTTCGGCACCCTTAACACTTTTCCACGAAGGGATGTCGGTTGAAGGAATATGTGTGTCAGATCATTGGCTGAAATTTTTGCACTGGAAATGTTGTAAATTGCAAACGAATTTGTTTAATAGGAAATTCCCGAAAAAATGAATTAGTCTGCTCAACAATCAATTTTCCAGAATGGAGACATCAAAAAAAAAAAAAAAATACCGAATTCATTATTTTAATTCGTCTAAAGTGAAATCCTTTGATGACATAAAAAGACTTACAACAAATTTGCAGTACATTCACTTAGTAGACGTCAATATGGCGAATTTTCAGATATGGATTCCAGAAATATTGTTTTAATCAATGCGTATCAAAGGTTCCATTACAAGTATTTCGGTCGAATTTCCGGTTTCTAGTATACGGTGTTCATTTTCGATTTTAAATAATCAAACAATCTTTTTGTACTAGATTTTTTGCAATTGTTTTTTTTTGAAAGTTTCAGCACAAATTTCTGTGCAAAGTAGAACAAACTTTAAAAAAATTTTCAAATTTAAAAAATATTTCTCGTTATACCACGGTTATAACGCTTTATTTTGAGAAATGTGGATGTGTGGAAAAGGCACATTAGCAGTAAAAGGTTACATTAAAAATGTTTATTGGCAAAATTGGTAAATAATTTTATAAACTAAAACCACAAAAGAGAGCACTAATTTGGCATTTGTTGTGCAGGTTGCAAACTATTATGAATCATTCTTTGATTTTTTTGTTGTGTCGTGAGAACGATTTGCCAACTTTTATCAGTTTGACACTGCCAATGAAAACATAAAAAAAACTGAAAAGTGAGCACACAAATGTTGACGATAACTGCAAACATAAATAATAAGGACGGGTGATATTGTGATCGTCCTGGTAGAAAGTCGCATTTAGGAGATGAGTATCAGCATGCGATTTAATTCTAAACCATTTGATAACTGATATTTCTTTTTTCTAGTGAGCGATTACTGTATCACAGTTGTTTTTTCTTTCAAAATATGGATACGGATATTGATGAAAGATTTGACGAGCTGTGTGAACATTAAGACTGTATTGTTAAAATGACAGACTTTAAGAGACACTCGCTTATTTGAATTATTGTGAATACAAGAAATATTGAAAACATGGTTTTCAGTTTCTGGGTTTTCGCCCAATAAGAAAATGGCTAACCTGGTTTTATTTCAGTTTTCTCTATGGGAGGAAAGAGAAAAGAAAATTTTTCATTCTTATTAACGAAATGCGCTGTAGTATTTTCAACCAGATAAGAAATTTCTGTCAGTTGAACTGATTTATAGATACACTTTTCGTTTGCCCATATTTTATATATTAGATCTTTAAATTAAACATTAAATCAACGATCAGAAATATTTAATATTCAACTTTCGACCCGATTCAGCTGTGATAAAATTGTTTAAAATAAAATAGCCCAGTTTTAAGACTGAGCAGATATGACTGTAAGAAGTAAACAAAATTGACCAGATTTTCCAGCTAATCTGGCCGCCATAGTTTCAGGTTAATGAAGCTATTTTAAATTATAATCAGAATTTCAAAGTATAATCAGAGAAGTAATGTTCATGATATGACAGTAGTAAATCGTACATCATTACGATTTCTGTGTTAGAAAGCAACGCAAAAAGTTATACATCCCGCTTAAGTAAATATATTTTCGAAAAATTTAGCTTTAAATTTCACACTTTTTTTATTGGGCTCTCACTGCGAAAAGTCAGCGATAAGCCAGTCTTTAATAATTAAAATGTCTTTGCTTATCTATTCTATATTATTATTAGAAAATGTATTGAAAAGAAAGTTACGGTGATATTTCAGATAGTGCAAAGAATAGCAGTAATGCATATTTTTTAACAATCCCCTTTTTCCAGCTTGCATTTTAAGGCCACTACACCAAAGTGATTGCATAACAGACAACTCAAACCACAACTTTCTTCCATTAAAATGTTTGCCCTATATGAGTTGCAGAGATTGAACTAATTTTATTAATATATATTATCGTATGTTAATACTTAAATTAAACTAACTCAATAAATAATCTTTTACTCGTACAGAAAGCAAATGTTTCCTAACAGATTACAGTGCAGATTTGCTTAACATCTGGCCCATTACAAATGTTTATGCGACACACGATTGTTTTCGAATGGTTTCAACTCAAAATTATATTGCTTCAGAAATAAGTTCCTAAATAGTTGAATCATCAGTCCCCACAACGTAATAATTACTAAATTATGTTTTTAAGACAAATAAATTAACAGCTTTACGTATACTTCAGCGAAAATTAAAAAAAAAATCTAGCTGCTGGCCAAAGAAATCGAAGAGATATATTGAATTTTGTTCTAGAATTTAGTTTATGATTTTCACTTAGATTAAAGGTAGAGAGTATCGTCAAATAGTTAGTGCTATGCTGAATTTTCCCGATGATATGCCATATAAAGAAAATGATTGCCAAATTTGAAGCTGAATTTTTTCTCCGAATGACACTATGTTTGTTTTCAAATATTGATCAGTTAAAGTTAGCTGCAAACAGCTGGTATAAACACTGGATTGCATCTGCCACTTCATAAGACTTTTTAATTTTTTTAATGTTTTATTATAACAATGAAGTAAAGTTAAATAAAACACACATAAAGCTATGATCTCGATGAAACTTTAATCTCATTATAATTAAATCTTAGCTTTTGATCTCCTTAAACATTAATCCGATATGAGAAGGCTATGAACGAAAGCATGGGGAATATTTAATATTTAATGCAACGAATGATAGTTTTCACCAACTATTAACGTTTTTTGATAACTATGCTAGCATTACACATTTTTCTAGCGTTTCTCCACATTTTTAATATAAAACGGATAAAGTAACCTTACTCAAAAAACAAAAAAAAAAAAAAAACAAATAATCTAAAATAAACATGATACTTCTTCGTTCACTCGACGAAAGAATTGAGCGACTCATTGTATGTTTATTTTCGGTCGTCTGAAAATCATGCAGTAGTTCGATTGTGTTTATACTTTTAGAATTTATTGAAATCTAGGTTTCTAGGTGAATTAATAAATAAATGAATCGAAATGTCAGAAATTTATAACAATAATTTACAATGAAATTAACAGACGGCGCTAGTATGAAATATTTAATAACCAGTGTAAATATTTCAGTCAGGTGAACTGAACGTATGTGGTCCTTCACCCAACAATATTTTGCGTTGATGCAGTGAGTCGCCGGATTCTTTAAAAAACCGGTTTGAATGAAGGGTATGAATCCTGAAATATATGGGCATAGTTATTAAATTTGTGTGGGTGTTAACAGAAAGGTCGTGGATATCCAACTGATTTTTTTTAAATTTACGTAGCAACAAAATTGTCAAAAGTTAAGGTATTAGCAGTTACAGTGAGAAACTTAAATTTCGATAAATGGGTTAATTTATGTTGGAGGTACTTAAATGCCTTCCGTTTCATTGCCAAGTTAGACTGAATTGAGTACAATTACCACAAAGATATGAATCTAAGAATATATGGGTTAAATCGGCAATTTGTACGGAGATGCGGTTACTTGCTCAATTTTTCTCAAGACTCGCAGAAAATTGTAAGTTTGTATATTGGAAAGGAGCATAAGTTACTGCAAGCTTTGGTGGAAAATCGGCCAATTTATGTGGGAGGTACCAGAAGGAATGTGACAACATTGTTCATTTTTATTGTGAGGTCTTAACTTCCCAAACACTTAGCATGTACTAAATTTTACTAAATTTAGTGCAACCATAAAAGAGATTGGAATCTGAGAATATGTAGGCTAAATGGTCCAGTGGGTGCGTGGTTAGTCATTCGACTTTTCCAAATTCCGACAAGCATTGTAAACAAATGGACAACAATGTGAGTTGCTCCTCTCTACGAATGTTGAGTTTTAGGGGAAATGGCGAATTTCTGAAATTGGATCAATTCAGATAGGAGGTAAAATTAGCTTTTGTTATAGGGGAATATTTTATTATAAACAGTTCGAATGAGCAAGCGAAAAATAAGAATAAAAGCTAATTACGTATTTTTATGTAGTTTTAGCTATTTATAACTCTTGCTATGGTAATTCTTGCATCACAAAACTTGTTTCTTATGAAGTGATATATTTATACCATACCATAATCCGAAGCGATTGAAGTACGTATTATTTAATACGTAAAAATGGTAACAAACAGAAGAATGCCTTTAAAGTAGCAAATATCTTCTGACGGAATGTATTTCTTGATTTGTTAAATCGATTGAGCCATATCTGTTTATATGGCTGGCTTAAACTAGTTCCTTCTAATACCTTCAATCCAATTAAACGATTACAAAAATTTAAGGCTAATTTATATTAACGCAGCGCTTTCATCTCAAAAATCGCCCCTTCCGAGCGATAAATAACAGCAAAATGAGACGAAATTTTCAATTTATAATTTATAAATCACACATTTGAAAAAAAAAAAAAAAATACATGAGATGCTTTTCAGAAATGTCTCGAAAACGTTGCCAACAGATTTTTACTTATTTTGCCATTGGAGAAACCCTGGTGATTTGAAAAAATTGAAAGACAAAGTCGATCATCCACACCCAATCAGGGGAATGTTTTTATTTTTCATTAAATTAAATTAAATCTAGTGAATCTTTGCAGACCTGAATTTGTAGACCTGAATTTCAAAATGGCAAATTTCAAATAGTTTCCTACGAACGAACATTTTCTTATTACGAAATTGCGTTATATTCAGTAGCGCTAGTTCTAAAGATACATCGCAAAAATTTTAGTAAATAATTATCTCCTTAATTACAAAAAGAAAAAAAAAAAAACAAAAAACAAAACTTTTAGGATCATTCAAAGAGAATGCGAAACATTTACATGATTTGAACAAGTGGTTGTACCGGAGATTAAATCTGCGATCATGCGAACGAAAGTCGCGTGTACTGACAATCGCGCCACGGCCGGCTACACATCCGTAATCAAATTTTGAAATATTCCGATGATTTCTGTGATTTATTACTACATGCAATCATACATGGGAATCTACGGAACGAACGCACATAACCGCATCAAAAGATACGCTTGGGATCCTATTAGTCCGTCACGGACATAAAGCTTCGAAAAAGACAATTTTTTACGTTAATATGACCAATGTAGGGCAGATTCTAAAATTTCCCGGTATGCCGGAATTCCCTCTGAATGAGAAATTCATCTGCATTCGTTTAAACAATAAAAAATGGGGATACAATAAATCGGTCGTCATTTTTTTAAAAGGGTATAACAAATTTCTGAAAATTAAGTGTTTAATTTAGTCAAAGCAAAATACGCGTCTGGAAATGTATTTTAAATTGGTCACGGCCAAATTAAGTCTTACCTAAATTGTTTGTGATAAATACAAAGTCCGCATTTTATCAACACAGAACACAGTAAATTGTGTGAAAAAAGATACGGATATGGGTTATGTTATGACTATATGGGCAAATTGGGTCATTGCTATGGGTGCTACCAGTGAGGGCATGATTATCTGGTCGTAGATTTCAAAACTTCCCCAGTATTATAATGCAATACAATTGACAATAGTTTACACAACAAAGTTAGGGGGTTACAGCGGAAAAATAAAATTTAATTTTATTTAATTTTTAAAGAAAATCTCATGTAACTGTTGTCCGCGGCTCCGACTTAAAATGGACTGATGATGCCACCATCCCATAAACCACACCTGACAGTCGTTTTTTCGGGAGGTATCGGTGGGTCATGTATGGCATGTGGCTGTTCATCACTCCAGATGCGACAGTTTTGCTTGTGTACGTATCCGTTCAGCCTCATCGCTGAACACAATTTTTCGATAAAACAGCGGATTTTCATTGAGCTTTTGTAGGGCACATTCACCAAAAATTAGACGTTGTGGTAGGTCATTCGTCATTCCATGATAAAGTGGCGTATATGAGTATGAGTATACTGTACACTTTTCACGTTTGGACGTCATTATCAACCAGTGCTGCCAACCTGAAAAACTTAAATCTTAAAAAATCACCCTATATTTAAAATTTAATTCGATTCTCTGATTAATAAGAGCTATAAAAAAGACTAAAAAAGATAAATATTTTTCCATTCAACATTTTCCTTGTTTTTTTGCCATTATGTTATGCAAATTCGTTAGGTATAATTGCGAGCAATAGAGCATCCGTTCTTAGAATATCTAAACAGATAAAGCAGTTTTTATGGCCATAAAACGGACAATCTTTTTTCTAAAACGTATCTTTTATTAATAGATCATGTAATACGGCTAATACAGTTAAACTTTTGAAATTATAAAAACCACAGGAATTATGTTCTGATTGATTTCATTGTGTGATCATTGTTTACGTGCACAGTTTTCCTTACCCTGATAGTTGTAAGTTTTAATTTTTAAGCACCACCGCTAAGAAAAGAGCTTTTATTCCACCGTTCTAGCAGTGTAATAAAGCAGTATTCTAACTCTCAGCTAGCGATCGCCCAAGTATCAGTACTCATTTTACATCCGATATATAAACTACGTATTTGATAATCTCCATTTTGTAAACCCCAGAAATAAAAGATAAAACCTTGCCAATAAATGAGAATTATTGGATTATAAATTCTTTAATCTCCCGTGTTTCTCATTCTCTTTCATATGAAATAAAAACACCGTCCGATCAATCCCCCTTTTAACATTCATGTTGAATATTTGTTACTTTTCACTAAAACCGAATATACAGCAATATTGTTTCGTATGAAAAGTGCATCACCAATTTAAACATTCCTAACCGAAACGAACTTGTCTAAATTTTTATAAAAATGTGTAGGAAATGGTCACATGATGTATCACAGGATGGAAAAAGTTGAAACAACCGTTTTACTTAGAATAGCAAATAAAAATCTCCAAATTAAAAACGTTAATTTTTCCTGATAAATATGTTTTATCAGACTTTATAATCTATTATGTATGGATTTAAGATTGTGTTCTGGCGTGAAGCTAATTAAAATGTCAGCGTAACCTAAATTCAAAAATCATTTTTTTATTAATGCATAAATAAATTGTGTATTAACTTCTACTTAATTGGGAGAACACAAGTCTGTTTAAACGAATCATGATCATTTAATGAGACTTATTTGGAGCATTTCAGTGCCACTCTTAAGTCATTAGGTTCTGTCTTTTATTCTTTTTGTTTAAATAAATTTTCTCAAGGTTTTTTTTTACAACAATTTAAATGTTTTGGGTTTATTTCCGCCCAACTGTATGTTAATTAAAATATACAACAATTCGCATATTAAGATTAGATTTAATCTGCTAAATAATACGGATTAAAAAAAGACGTAATAATAAGTAAACATTACATTTATAAAAATATAATATGATTTTGAAGATGATATGATTATTAAAGACAAAAAATATGCAGAAGGCTAATTTAGAAGTTAATCGGTATATAATCTAGATATATAAGATGTAATAACTGCTGCTCAGAATTTAACTGAAAACGAAATTTTACTGGAATGTGAAGGTGTTGCAGAATGTGCCTTTTGTAAGAATCAGGAAATAATTTAACACATTTCAAATGGCTTGGGAGTAAATTGTAAATTCGTGCTATTCTTACTACAAAACCACAACTCATCGGTGTTAAAAAGAAGCTGTTTATTACGAGTTGAATGTGAGAAAGTTCTCTTTTTAAATTCGTGAGTTTTCGATTTTTCGCTTGTCTGGTATCTTCAGATTAGATTTCGTGTTTCGTGGGACAAAACCTGATTAAAAATGGACCGTTTTCCTACAACATCATTCAGATTTGTATTAGCTTGTATCAAATATATTTTTACCAGAGTAGAGAAGGTTCAAAAACAAATGAAATAAATGACAAATATTTTTAACATTCAACTTCTTCATTTGAATGTATTTCAATTTTCCATTTTCCACATTGGCAACTTAATGTGTGAAGATCATATTATATATTTTTTCTTGCTAATGGAAACCTTATTTATTGCACGACTTTAAGTTTTGTTGTGTATTGTAGTTTTTATATTCAACTGCTTGTAAGGCTTCTGCTTGCGAAACCGTAAACAAACGCTTAAAAAATTAAATCAAAGCAAACAGACATTTACATTGACGCCCGTGGCGATCTGATATCGGTAACATTGTATACGAACTGTTGGAAATACATTTGATTTTAATATAATTCGCATATGTTTCCCGTATACTTATGTCCTATTTTAATCTCTGATGATTGTATTTAATAAATGGGATACCATATTTGTTTGCACTTTGTACGGATTAAACTTGATTCTCTGGAAAGAATCCCAGTAACGTCCAATTTGAAAGGCTCGAATTCTTTTAACGTAACGACTTTGGTTAGAATCACAACATGTCAAGTCAAAGAGATTGAATGCTTGACATACTCACGCGTTGGTACAGGAAATACAACGGACTCTCTGTGACGATTCTCAGCCGTCTTGTCTTCTTGGGAATATTTTTCAAAGCTTAGAAATATTGCAAGGAACTACCTGAAGGCTTCACATGAGACAAAGAAATCTAAAAACCAATGATCCTGCTCACTGTGTTGTTTTATACATCACATCTTGTTTATCCGAACATATACTGCGGCGACTACGGCTGAACATGTTGAGATTAGCGCACCATTTGACTCGAGCACGTACATTCTTGTAGAACCCGACAAAATAGTTTCGACTTCCATCTGAACTCTTTAATGTTACACTATGAATTTGCTGCTTTTGTTTGAACAATTTTTGGAATCGCGATAGTGAATGCTCGCATTGGATACTTCAGACGTAATCTTAACTCTGGCTCAGAAACCTCACTCAACTCTAAACCCCTCTAATGGAAAATTGCTATTTCCCCAAAATTGTCTACTTTGGCCATTTGTCTCAGAAACTCACTAATTGCTTTGGTCTGTCTAGTAAAAATCGGGACGCCCATTGATATAACATAACAACATTGTGGGGCAGTAGGCTTAACGTTCTCATATATTTATCCGGATTCACTTGCACCAACCTGTTTTAGAGAAGATGTAAGTTGTAATACGTATTGCTGTCCGTCAATTCCATTTTCTGCGAATTATAAGAAAAACCTGAAGCAGCGCATATAACCAGCAAAAGACAATATTATGACCAACTTTTCAGGGTACATAACATGGAAGTCAACCATAATTGGTCGGATGTATCTTCGCAAGAAGCCCGCTGATACCCTGTGTACGTGTACTATTTAGCAGGAAATTTTCACTAACAACCTTCCGTGGAAAGATTCCCCGATGGCTAAATCTGAGAAAATTAAAATAAAAACAACATGTCTGTCATCCAATGTAGATATTTTATTTCGGTTTCTTGACCTTCCTTGCGCTATGCACTGGTATGTTGTGAGCTATATATTTTGGGTTCTTTTAATATAAGCATTACGTAACACATATTACTCGCAAAGTAAATTAAATAAGTAAATTAAATTCGGAAGTAAATTATGTCCAAAGTCATTTCTTATCAATATAATAGGAAGTTTATTCTAATTTTCTTGAATATTTCTCAGCTTCACAACGAAAATAGTATTTCGTTTCTACTAAAATTACTACGTATCGCATCGAAAGCAATTCACCTTCAACTTACAATTGAAATCTCTACTCTGGCTTTTTTAGCAACTTTATCACATATCTTCTTCCGGCTTCTCCGCCATTGTAGTGGCTGCTAATACCATATAAAAAAATTATGTTTATATATTGGCATCCATTAGACAAAAGCTTAACCTCAGTCTAATTGAATGTCGCTTCATACTTCAGGTATTTACCACAAAGGCAGTCTGTAGGAGCCTGGAGTACAAAGTTTCCCAACTCGCCATTTACAAAGAACTCTTTACTATGCTTACTTGTTTGAGCTTTCTTAAATTAAAGACTATTCAAGTCACTTGACTTGACTTGAATTGACTTGACTATATCCCAATGAACGAATAATCCACCTGACTAGTAAAAACATTTCATCACCAGCCGTAAATTGAAAGGAAGAATGTCTTAAAGAATTACAGAAGAAAGTTAAGGAGAACATTTTGATTGCTCCAAATGCGAAAATCTACCCTTAAAGCTGTGGCGTCTTGGCCGCACTTAGAGTATGATATGCTTGTCAGTGGGCCAAATTCCAAATTAGTTTTGTTTCCTAATCTGTCCATATATATAAAATTCTTGCGTTACTAACTAAATGACTGACTGGACAACGTCTTGGCCAAGCGGCTAAAGCTAGAATCACGGAATATGGTGAACATAAAAAGGGATTTTACAAAATTCGTACTTTTAGGGCTAAGAATACGTAAACAAAGAAAAACCCATCGCTTAGCCATAGAGGCCGTAGCTAGAATCATGATAAAAAGGGAGGAATTGCCCAGCTCAAACAGATAGATCCAGTTCCAGATTATAAACACTGTAATAAAGGATTTTTATAAATGCGTGCTTTTGGGGGCAAAAATAGGGTAAACAGCCTAAAATCCGGTATCATCGCCCAGATCCAAGGGCTAGAACTAGAATCATGAATATTTGTGTCCATAATTAATGAGATTTTTTTTAATTCGTCTAAATTTGTGCGTAAAAAAACGTAAAAGCGTAAAAAGGTATAATTCAGGTACCACAAAAAGGATTTAAAAGAGCACTGCTGCCCTGGAATCATTCTCCACAACAAATGATTGAAGACATTGCGACATAATTGGAATGGTCCACTCACCTCATAGCATAGGCGCGAGTTAAGGTCAGTCTCAGGGATGCACTAATAATATTAACTATCAATACATACACACATACATACATACAAGCTAAATATCAATAATATGACCAACGTAAATATCACATCTTATTTACATGAGTTATTTAGAATAATAAATATATTTTATTTGTTTAGAATGATAAATATAATTCCTTTGTTTAGAATAAGTATCTTCTCTTTATATATAGGGTGATTTTTTAATCGTAGTTTTTTTTTAAATCGAATGAAACACTCAAATTTGCATCATATATTAAAATCGATAAATTGGTTTTTGCCATTTAATTTGTAAAGTTAATTTCATGTAAATGTTGTCCGCGGCTCCGTCTCAAAATGTCCAATCGGAAGGTCCAATTTTTCGTTACTTTTCCTATTACACGAATAACGCGTGTTATATTATCCTGTAAGGCTTCAACGTTTCGTTGCCCGTTTGTTAGTCTTTCCATGATGAAATGGCAGGGTATACTGTACACTTTTCACTTTGACAGATGACGTTTAGACGCCATTACCAACCAGTGTTGCCAACCTGAAAAACTTAAATCTGAAAAAATTAACCTATATAACAACAAACAAAAAATAGCTTAAACCGAACCAAACATGTGTATTTATGAAAATGGAGATTAAGATACAATACATAAAGCAGAGGATAAGACAAAATACGTAAACAACCCTTAAAACAAGATCACAAAAATGTTAAATGTAAACAAAATCATAAAAGTATCATATATGCATTTTGAAAGACCCAAACATGTTTATCTCCTAGTATTTAAGGAAGAGAAAAATAAATCGGCAGTCAGCTAAGAACATACCACAGAATACCACATAGTGTTAAGTGTCTTAGCCCAAATTAAAATATATAAAAAAATATTAGATAAAAGTAGACGCATACACGTCGAAAAGAAAAATATTTTGTTATTTTTAACAACCACCAAATTCATATTTTTATGGGATAAAACTAATAGGCATGGAAAGAAAATAGTAATTTCAAAGAACACAAAGCATCGAAACTAAGGTCATCAACGTTTTCTTCACAGGATTGATGCTCGACAAGAAAATATGTAATATCTTAGCTTTTGGTGACAATAAGATTAATAAGTCAATAAGAATGTCAATAAGCCAATACGAATAAGACTGCTGGAGCTAAAATCATGAAGCTTGGTTTATTTCCAAAAAGGACGTATTACGAAATTTTTAATTTCAGGGTCCGAAATTGGAGCTACCATCAAAAACAAACCAGTGCAGTCTGACTCATCAAATAGGGTGTGTAAATTTACCTATCAGCGTGAGCTACGTAGAAATAAATGCTGGAATCGCCAAAATGAGACTGGCGCGAATTCCTACTTTAAGTAGCTATAGATTTTGGGAAAAAAACGAGGAATAAAGGGGTAAATAATGGAACTATCACAAAAGAATGACTGAAACTAAAATCATCAGAAATATTCTGAAATTCATTTTTTTATTATATAAACAAGGAAGTAAAGGGGCATAAATAGTACAGCCGCTTGGAGTCAAATTGAAGAAACTATTTTAAAAAATATTTTTAATCTAATTTATCATTCATAGCATTCCATCATGGAACATAACGAAAACACAAACTTTCGAACTTGAAGATGAAAAAATGAAACAGAAATTGAGTTATACTAGGTCTGAAGGAAAAACACCACAGGAAATTTACAAAAATTGCATTTTCAAGGAAACACCATAGACGAGAAGGAGGAAAAATGGTGTCTTTGTCTACACTAAAGGTAAATTAAACTGTGTTGCCCAAAATTTGGATTATTAGCTGGACCGGATATGTGACAAAAAATAAACCTTAAGAATCGCTGTAATTGGCGAAGAGACTCTCTTGGCGGTGCTAAATAACTTCTGAATTAATTTTTATTTAAAATGTGGAATCACACGTATAAAGCAGCGGGAACTAGCTAGTAAAGAGAAAAACTACAGCCATTATTCACCGCAATATCACACCGCTAAATCACGTCTTCTTCGTACTTAAACAAAGAATGGCATTACACTCCAGCCCCTTATAATCCACTAAACGACCATATTGTAAAACTATAATCAAAGTAAACCATATCAAAGATTTAAATAGATAGATCTGAACAATATAATTCGTCTTTTCGGTCCACCATATGCTGTATACCTAATATTAGGCATCACAATTTGCAACAGAAATTAGACATGGTATGAACCAGTATCGAAATTTTAGTCACATGATCTGACTTACCTGTACCTCCAACTGAAGTCCCTTTGTACAGGTGCAGAAAGGGCATGGTAGAGAACTACTCTAATGCAATTCTAAACATATTAAATTAAAAATAAATATTTACATTTGAAATCCAGAATACATTGATTGAAACTTGAATACTCATTTGAAATTCTGAGTATTTCGATTGAAATTCATACTTTACATTTAATATATCGAAAATAGAAATTAAAATTAAAATATGTAGAAAAGAAGTTGTCACTGTCCCGGCTGCAATTAAATTAGATAACTCGCTATTTGAAAACAGAACAATAATCTCTTTGCGTTACAGCCGTTACGTTAGCAAACAGTGAAAAAAAAACAGTGTGACACTTTCTATGTGTTGATTTGTGTCGATTTTGAGCTAAACCGACGTGCTAACACTAGTGTTCGAATGAACATATTTTGGAAGCACTCATTACTCTTAGGAGTTTTTAGTTTAGAAACGTAGCTTGTAAAATCGTCGTGCTTCTTTACCAGAACCAGAAACTAATATGACATTCACAAATTACGTTGACCATTGCAAAATTAAATTAACCTGTATTTAATGGTGAATATTGCACGATAATTCAAAAAGTTTGTATGAGAAATTCAAGAAGAGATTCGCCAAACTCGCATATTTTTATTTAGGCCTAAAAGTCAGCTTGTTACGAATGTTGCGTGATCATTTATGAATCCTCTTGAACGTTAATACGATGTCACTTGTGACAACTTCAAGTTAAAACTGTCATGATTTAATCGTTGTAAACCGGCACGAACGTTGGCCAACCCAGGATTGACAGTCAGAAAGGACGTGGTGAATGTCTGGTGGGATTGGCAGGGAATCATCTACTACGAGCTGTCAAAAATTCGTTTGTAGAAAACGACTATCTCACTTTTTGGCCAATAGGAATGAGTGTTTCTTTGAGAGAGATATAATGCCAGGAGAATGACAAATTATCAAACAAAACGGTGTATATTTGACCTAAATCGGATCATTCAAACGATGTTAAATATAGCCTTTAATGGCATGCTAAAATAACGGATTTCTTATACATTTGATATTGTAACTTTTTATTATTCATTCAACACAAAACAGCAACCGGGACTTTAAAAAACAAAACATTAATTAACACAGTATATCAACAAAATATTTATTTAAAATGTCCGAATACAACTGTTCGTTCACAAAAATTTTAGTCAAGAACTTGTTAATTTGAAAGTAGACGTACCTGTCGCCACGTTCTGTATTCATACAATAACAACAAGCGTTTATTTGTAACAAACAAACAAATTACAATTAAAACGCTCGGTGGGACAGGGAGATATTTCCAGTTTAAGTGGATTGAATTTATTTATGATATTATTTGACATTTCACAGTACGAAATTCACAAATTTACGATGGATCTGAATGTTCCTTTGAGAGTCTTCAATACTCAAAAGTAATGACATCAGTCGAAGTAATCGATTGCTGAATAATGTGGATGATTATATCGAAGGTGACCTGACCCCATTATCAAATGTCATGCTTAGAATGAATAATTGTTACTAATATGGGGGCTAATACACTATGAAAAAGTCTTCTTTTACTTCTACTACAGTTGTAGTCATTAAGCTTGGGCTGAATATTTATATTTTAAATATTTGATCATACCTTACACAACAATCCTGCGCGGACAATCAAGAAAAACAAAATTTTTTTCTAAATTTAAATCGTTTGTCCTTACTTTCGCTCTAAACCACATATAATAAGCCAGTGGAATGGCTTTTAGTGTTTATTATTCGTGGAATACATTTTATACTTACTGAACAGTTCGGCGATCACGAACGTAAGTTTAGAATTTTTTACTAGACTTTCATACTCGTTTAGTTTTCAGTTTCGTATAAAAGTGTCTTATATTCATAGAAATCGATCAAAATAAAAAAGTAGACAAAATTCTCCATACAAGAACTGAGTACGCATTTAGAAAAATGGTCTACATTCAGAATTTTTATTTAACAATTTTGCCATTTATTCGTCTAAAAAAAAGGGTGGTGTTTGGAAGATAGGAAAGAAACAACTAATTTATATACAGGGTGGCGCAATAGAACGTGCATGTTGCATTATCTTTTTTTACAAGGTAGAAAAGGCGCGGGCGGGTGGGCGCCTACATCGTTGGGTTGGGACATCTAGGACCGAAGACAATGTTGAGAGAGTTATGGAGTCAGTACGAGGGAATCCACAAATGTCGACTCGCAAGAGGTCGTCTGTCTCACAATTACCGCGACGAAGTCTGCAACGAATTTTAACATTGGATCTTAAACTGCATCCATATAAGCTGCAATTAACACAAGAATTGAAAGAGTCTGACTTCATAGAAAGGCTCGCATTTGCTAATGAAATGCTTAATCGATTTTCCAATATTGGCAATATCCTTTTCTCTGACGAGGCTCATTTCCTTATGAATGGGTTCGTAAACCGTCAAAATTGTCATTACTGGAACAGTGAAATTCCCAAAATCAAACACCAGAAACCATTGCATAGTCCTAAAGTGACAGTATGGGCAGCAATCTTTGGCAGAGGAATAATTGTTCCTTTTTTCTTCGAAAATGCGCGGGGCCAAAATGTCACGGTTAATACGGAACGCTATGTTGAGATGTTGGACGGATTTTTGGCTCCAGGAATTGAAAGTTCAAGAATAGTGAATTCCAGAACTTGGTTCCAACAAGATGGAGCTACCTGTCACACATCAAATGACTCCATGGCGGTGGCGAAGCAGATGTTCCCTGGTAGACTGATTTCGAAAAGAGGTGATATCCCATGGCCTCACGTAGTCCAGACTTGACGCCTCTTGACTTTTTTTTTTTGTGGGGATACCTCAAACACAAAGTCTACAGTAATAATCCAAGAAACATCGTTCAGATCAAGGAGAATATCCATGGTGAAATGGCAGCCATTACACCAGTATTACTGAAGAAAGTTTTCAATAATTTTTGTTTGCGGTTAGAGGAGTGTCGTCGTAGAGAGGGTCACCATTTAGATGATGTTATTTTTAAAAAATAAACTCCATTTGTTACTCTACAATGCCTTAGATTTATTTTAACCATAACTTTTGTATTTATTTTTTAATCTATTTTTTAAATATGTACGTTCTATTGCACCACCCTGTATAATACGTTTGTAAGTGATGACACTACTGGTTTGTTGTGGGCATGGTTATTAAATAATATTGAAAAAATGTATTATGTATGGGAAGAAGCTGTTTTTGAGACGCCAGCTTATCTCAAGTTGAGTCCGTAGTCCACGCTACTTTGGGCCGCAATCCGTGACAGTGGTAAGCTTATGGCGGCTGTCCAACTTTGCTGCTGTACTTGCCCCTGATTTTTTTTTATGTTGGTCTGAAATACGATTTGAGCGTACAAGATGTAGTTCGCTTTGAAAAGACAATAAAATAACGAAATGTTTACTTTACGGGAATTTAAGTGAACAAACCTGAAACTACAATAAAAATCATGCAGATGAACCTTTTTCTCACGTATATAAGAAATCAGTTGAATCAGACAACGTATTGACACTTATTTTGTGCCCATCTATCCCTTGTCGTCCCGTCGCAACTTCGCCAGTGAAGTAATTAAAATGTTATACACTCGTTCCTAATCGGCCAAAATCTGTTTTGACCAACAGTAATGTTATACTTCCATAGCAAGCCAAATTCGATTACGCATTTAGCACAAGTGAGAGATTGGTGTGACAATTTGAAGTTACTGAGTACAAGCAAAGACAATGTAGTGAGTTTTGCCTGCTTCCAACGTTCATTCAAGAGCGTAATTTTGTCTTCTTTCGCTTTCTTTCCCAACATGGAACTTTAATAGTTTTGCGTTTTTTTAACGTCATTTGTAATGATTTTCACACGTTGTTGATCAGCTTACTATAATCTGCAAAAATAGTAACCAAAAAATGTAAATTTATGGAGATATCGCTCAAGAAGAAAAACGAAGAGAGCAGGATCTTCTTACACTCTTGGCTCTCTTATTATCTCCACTTTGGTTGCAGAGCGAAATAATTGATTTATGCGTATACATTGCCTTTGTATGGGTACACACGGGATAAAAGGGATTAATCTGACCCCGATGCCCAGTTCAAACAACTGAGTTGTTTAAAATTCGTAACTTTTGCGGTAAAAATGGTCAAACCGGGTAAGATCACCCTGCTCAAGCAACTAAAGCTAGAATCATAAAATTTAGTGTCTATATTACAGTTCCCAAGTATACAATCGCTATTATAAGGATTTTCCGAAATTCATGTTTTTACGAGCAGAAGTAAGGTAAGAGGGTCATATTCTATACAATCGGCTACCCCAAATGGTTAGAGCTATAATCAAGAAAATTGGAGCCCATATTCTTATTGCTGGCTAAACGAGCGACATGGAGTTTTGAAATTCGTGCTTTTAGAGGTAAATATAGACGAACTGGGATTAAATTTAGAATAATGAAAATTGGTGAGCTAATCATCTTAAAATTAGTGAGAACGAAATTTTGAGACATTTTTATTTCCAGGGATGAAATAGGTATGAGATTGTACAACAACGGTCCCAATTTACACAACAGAAGGTGGGTTCGCATTCATTTGTAACCATCGGGGCGAATGGTTGTGTTTTTCTTTCTAATTAAAAAAGATCGGATTGGAAACGTCACAGTCGAAACCTCGTGCAAGATCTCCTAATGTAGTTCGAACCGTAGTTCACGTTGAGCCCCAACCGTAAAGGAGAGACGAGGAAGGAAGCATTGATAGTAATAAGTATTTTAAAGATACCTAAATAACGGACAACACAAAGATCATTTTAACACAGACGGATAAGAACAAAAGCGCAATAAGTTTGAAATTCGAAGCACAACAACAAAATCTAAATCTAATTAACGAGGATCTATTAAAATTAAATCAGCAGGTACAAATACCGTGGCAATTAAATAAAGACAAAAGCCAAAAAATAAATGAAACGGACACAAAAATAAATGAACAAGAACAAACATTATTAGAGAAAAAATTTGAGATAAGCAATGTAAAAAGTGGTGATATGCTGTTAAGAAAATCGCAGAAATGATAATTTATTTCCGGAGTTTTGGTTCCTTAGCAAAAAAAAAAAAAAAAAAAAAAAAAAAAGAGAAAGAAATAATGAGAAAAACTGTGAGACAGAGTAGGCGCCAGCGGAATAAATAAGAACAAAGAAATACTGTTTACATTTGCTGTGGTTAACTACGACCAAAGTTAGGGAGTTACAGTCGAAATATGCATGGGTTAAAAATTCGTCAATAGTATTTAATTAAATTAAAAGCTAATTATATACAGTCTGTGTAATTAAAAGAAACTACATATATGTACTAGTATATACAAAAGCTCGTACAATTATAAATTCAGTTTTTAAACTAAGAAGTAATTTGAAAAGAAATTCAAAAACATGAATAACAATACTGCAAAAAGACAGACAAAACAGTTTTAATTAAACTGATGATAAATTATTTAAAAAGTCACTATTATTCGCCTACATGATTATTTGTTCCCTTCGTAAGAGGGTTAATTCATTTGTAGCAAGCTTAAGTACAATTATTAACAAAATCAAAGTGATCATTCTAGTTGAAACTAATATTATCGCTGATAAGAACTCAATAAATTCCTTCAATTCGACAATCCTGAAAAGGGAAAGAGGAAAAGGAGTCATTAAATATTACTACATTGAGTCTATGTAATTATAAATACAAATGCATTAATACTTCATCTCTTTTCTAATAATTTACTGTCCTCCATGTCAAAATACACTGGTCTACAAATTTGGAGGAAAAAATTGATAGCAGAAACGAAGCATGTTTTTAACTAATCCGGGTGCGCTGAATTCGAATCTGGCATAAAAATTGGACATCACGTCTTCTTTATCGCATGCTGGCAGGACTGTAAAACAGTACTACTGCAATACTGACACTACAATTTCACAATTATTAATTTGACAGAAGCCCACATTCATTCTAAATCTTCATAATAGCATTTGAACATGTCAGGCAGATAGTGTGTTAGTGATTCAAGCTATTTTTGATTTGTGTGTGGTGAATATTTGGATGGAAAAAAGGATATGCAATATCAGAATCATTAAAATATTCACATTTACATTATTTTGGTTTTGCTCTCAAAAACTTGAACAGACCGTGGACACCGACAATGTTTTGCAATAGTTGCAGAGCCGTTTTATACAAGTGGTCAAATGGCAAAAAGATCTATTTCGATTTTTCAATTCCAGTACTTTGGAGAGAGTCAAGTAACCATCAAACCAATTGTTATTTCTGTTTAGCAAAAGTTGCTGGATTCAATATGAAAAATCGAAAAAATATTACTTACGCGAATACCCCATCGGTTTCCAAACCAGTTCAATGTCTACCAAATGATCCATTACCAGTCATTCCCAGTGCTTCGAGCAGTGAGTCCGAAATATATTTCACCAGCAGTGGTAGTTTGTATCAGGCTGATGATGAACGCCATTTAGTGACTCAAACTGAGCTGAAAGACCTAATTCGGGATTTACATTTAACAAAGCAAGACGCACAATTACTAACTTCACGCATGCAGCAGTGAAAACATCTGTCAGTTGGGACAAAAGTAATAGTCTATAGTGATAGAAGCTTGTAATTGGCTGCATATTTTGAAAAGAAACACTCTATTCAATACCGTACTGACGTTGATGGTTTATTTCAAAAAATTAACCAGCCATATGACAAAGCTGAATGGAGATTATTTATTGATGGCTCTAAATACAATTTAAAGGCTCTTCTTTTGGATGATGGGAATGAAACCCCATCCATACCAATTGCTCATGCTGGTAATATAAAGGAAAATTGCGAATCAGTGACTGAAATTTTGACATTACTCAAATACAACGATAATAAATGGAAGGTCTGTGGTGACCTTCAAGCGTGTGATTTAAATTTCATTGTACATATATGTATATATACATATAGTATAAATCATAGTAAATAACTGTAAATTAATCGGTTTGTTGACTGGTATATAAGGAGGTTTCACAAAATATAGTTGTTTCCTTTGTCTATGGAATAGCCGCGCTACATGTAATCGTTACGTCAAAACAGAGTGGCCAGAAAGGAACTGAGTATTCACCAGGAAAACAAAACATTTCAGATATACCATTAATTGATTCGAACGACGTTTTTCTTCCGCCCCTGCACATAAAATTGGGTTTTTTAAGAATTTTTTTACAATGTTTATTGGAGAAAGAATATGCAACCTGGAAATCTTTCAAGAGTATCGTGAACAGCTTTCTTGGAAACAATAAGAGTGGAAACTACAGACAAATTGTTGCTGAATTATTGAACAGTTATCAGGAATTATTCGCGCGAATGTCACTTAAAATGCATTTTCTTCATTCGCATTTAGATTTTTTTTCCAGGTGCGGTGAGCGGCGAACAAGCATGCTCACCACGATTTAATCAAGACCGAAAGAAATTATCAACGATTTTAGGATAAAAGGTTGCTGGGAGACTATCGCTGGGCTCTAACACGGTCCTGACGGGACATGGGTGCACCAGTCGCAGATTGGCAGCACGTTTTGTGCGAATATCCCTTATATGCAGATATAAGGGACCTCCAGAGATTAGCGATAACAAGGTCTGGGGATAACTGGATGGTTAGCAATATGCTCTCTATACAGGGTGGTTTGGCTAGAGCAACGGTGTTTGCTTCCAGAGCGTTTGCTCGGCGGAGGGCTACTGTGACGTAGTTGTGGGAAGTGGGTCTGCTGAGCTTTTCACGGCAGTCTGACCTAGGGGCTGAGCGGCTATGGGGCTGTTCGGATCATGCCGATCCCACAATCCCGTTCAGCTTGATTGTTGGCAGCTGTGTGCTCGTTTGCGGGGGCACCAGTCGCTGGGCCGCAAGGGGTTGAAACTGGAAGTAGATTTTCTACAGAGTTAGATTATCTACGAAGTTTGACCAGAGGCTTTGTCTGGTACCGGGGGTGATAGGGATACACACGGGTAGGTCTCGGGTTCGTGCTCTGTAATCTGTATCTTTTTGATATCTCGGGGGTACGGACAGGCATGGGGTTTTCTCGAGCACGGGTTCGTGCTCTGTAATCTGTATCTTTTTGATATCTCGGGGGGTACGGACAGGCATGGGGTTTTCCCTATGTCTATATTTCATGGATGCCGTTCATCGTCGCCGAACGGAAGGGGTTTGGAGTTTTCCCCGCCTCCCACCGGTGAGGATACTGCATCCTTGCAATGTAGTATCGACCGTTCCATCTGCCTGGGGTCTCCGTGCCTGCAGGCATGTAAAAATGTCCAGTCTGTACTCTTTTGCCACAGGGCGACCGGCTTTGCTATGTGCTTTGCTACGCAGTTCCAACCGGTGAGTTTGGCCGGTAGCGTGGGGATCAGGAGGTCCCGGGACCGAGTTCCCGCCTGATCATTTGGTGCTGGACCCCTAGTGGGAGCACCACGCGGATTGTGGTTGATATCAAAATCGCTTTTAGAGAGATTCTAGAGAAAATTACAGCGAGAAGATTGCATAATTTTCTAAAAAATACTAAATTTTTATTTACAATTAGTATGCTTTCCAAAAGGGATGATGAGCATACTTAGCATAGTAAAGTCTTTGGCTGTGCTGACGATACATCAATAATAGTGCCAAATGAAAACTGGAATATTGCGATGGAAACAATGCAATGTGAGACGGATATAGTTGCCAGATGGTGTCATGACAACGGTCTTACCATGAATACGTTAAGAACTAAAATAATGAAAGATCTCCGCATATCAGGTACAAGAATATTAAAATCAGATTCCACGATTTGGGATATTTACACAAGTGCCAGATCATCAACAGTAATGCTTTATGTTCAAAGTACGTATATTGAACTTGTGATCACTTATAAATACTCGGGTGTCATAGTCGATCATAACTTTAAAGAAAAAGAAATAAAAAAATCGCTACAGAAGATACGTAAAACATCAGCCTTAATTGTGCGCTCTTAACTGTATTAAAATAAGCCTATTTCACCTTAGGGAATTATAAATTCCGGATGAAATATGTGCACGGGGAAATGCCCCCTACTGTAGGTTATTAAAATAATCTTAAAAATCGAATCGATTTAGATAGCAGTTTTTTCCCAACTGGTATTACATTTTAATTTGATTCAGATTTAGCCTTCAGGTTTATAAATTACAATTTGTACAATAAATGAAATAACAATTAAATGAAATGATATTGAGTGTGCAGATTCCTCTGTCAAGGTATGTGCGCGATAAACTGGAATTGTTGGATATTTGTACTTTTATGGGAGAAAACGGTGAAAATTGAAGCATTTTATGAAAAATTTAGTAAACTGAAATCATCAGTTCGCTCCTCTTACGTCGTATTTGCCCAGTGTTAAGTAGTATTTTGAAATGTGTGCTTTTAGAAAATACCCAAGGAAGAAAAGTGGTAGAAATGCAACAGTCGCCTGCAGAAACAGCGGAAGTCGCAATCATGAAATTAAAGGTGTGCACTCTATGATAGAACATCATGAATATTTGGGCTATTCGAACAGGAAATAAATGGGAAAACAATTTAACTATAGATTAGACCGATGTGCTCAAAATGGCAAGACTGAACATTGCTTTTGCGGCATATCGGATCTATAACAACAAAATTCACTAAGATCGACGTCTCAGGCAAAACCCTTGGATGAGAGGAAATTAAAGTGCTGCAGTAATAATACAGCACCCTCTGTTGTCCGAAATTGGAATTGCTAGCAGCACAACCGTATGTGTTATTACAAGTAGTTCCTCCCGAATCAAACCACTGAATTCATAAACCTGAAAGAATCTTCATAGCTGTGCTAAATAAATTACTGATGAATACAACTCCTAATCTCATTTTTATTTGAGATGTGTGCTCAGGCGTACGAAGCAGCGGACACTTGCTAATAGACTACGAGTAGTTACCGTTGAAAAGGAAATAATATATATTCCTTCCCTTTTGAGGAACAGATGTATTCAGAATGCATCGTATTATGGAAAAAATATTTAACATTTGAATAGCAATCAAAGATTATTAACTGATTGCAATGCATATTTGTACATATGCAATTTCACCTTTCAGATTTAAAATCAGATTTTTATTTAAAAACATTTTTAAAACATGTTGTAACATTTTGGAAGTCAAAAATGACTTAAATACATTCTTTGGAATGACATAAAAATGGTATTATAATATTTTCCTGAACAAATTATTTCGATATTGTTGAAAAAGTGATGATATCTTTTCCCCAAAACAGACTAAATAGACTTTCAGTAGAAAGACGGGGAAAATAAATAAATTTTTTCCAACTTCCCGCTCCTGAAAAGATGATTTCATCACAGATATCAGTGAGATAACTTGGATGATAAGTACCGAAAAACCTTACTTGTGTATGAAACTCTGTGCTCAGAGAAGCCTTCGTATTATGAAGAATGTCTCGTTTGGTATAAGGACAATAATGATGTATATATGTAGAAGGTGTGGTGTGATGCAAGAGAACGCTGTAAGAAGATAAAATTCAGACCATAGACCGTAGATCCATAAAATGGTTATGGATCGGGGAAGTGGAGATATGCAAGGATACAAGGAAGAGGATAATCATGAAAATCATTCTGACAAGTAATTAGTCTCGGAAGGAAGTTTACGTGAAAAAAATTGCGTAAATTATGGAGGACTCAAAACGAGCTTAGAATAACTTTAGAATTTAGGAACAACAATGATGCGCTCGTTGGTGCTTCGATGACAAAATCAGAAAAACGAATATACAGATATAATTAGTGAACAACAATTTGTAGTTATTGCTAATTTTGATAAGTTTATTGTGCGATCTCTTCAACATTATTATGGAAATGGCAATAAGGTAGGCTGAGGTCAACATGACTGGCATCATCGTTAGTAAAAGCTGCAAGCTACCTGCGAGAATTGATGATATCGACAACAAACCGGGAGATATTGCTCCCGCTTCTCAATCATTTGGTTGTAAATGTGGAAAACTCAACTCAAAAACTCAAACTCGTTGCAGGTGTTAAGTAAACGTTGGCAACTAAAGCCTTGACTTTGTGGACAATTTAACCTGATGTATTAACATCTGTGGTCATAAACTGCTAGATATTTCTGTAGCATTTTCAAGTATCGGTAAACAATTACCAAAAGGGTATTTTGACTGTAAATGTTGACAAAACAAAGTTGTTTGCATTGACAAAAGGTGAATCTACCAGTGCGGGAGGCTACGTAAATAATGACCATGACTTTGCCTTGGTGGACGTTTTAACATAACCGTTTTAACCGTCGCCACCATTTAAAGACGATGCCTTCTCTGGAGACCCATTTGCCTTGTTGTACTTGAAGAATCCTGATTTATCTACTACTTTAGTAGTCTTAGCGTGAAAAATAAACAAACAAAAAGAGGAAAACAAATTCATTTCCATCACAGGAATGAATGAGCCTCTCACATTCAATGATCTTGCACGCATTCTATTTTTAGACTCACTAAAAATACTTGGTGAAATAAACTTTAACCGAAAGTAATGGTGTGGTACTCGTATAAATTTCGATCAAGTTGTAGAATTATGTTGTGGAGACGCACAGTGGGTGGTTTTGAAAAAAGAAATGAAAATAAATCTGCAGTTTTTAAACCGATGGTCCGATTTTGACGAAATTTCATATGGCTACAGCAGAGGTGAAGTCGAGTTTTAGTTTCAAATATGGAATTTTTCAGAACTGTGTATAATTTTTAAGAGTTGTAAAATTTATGGAAGATTCAAAAAAAAAGTGGAAGATGTGGTTTCAACTGAGTGTTCGTAAAAATACGTTTCACCAATTGCGTTTAATTATAAATATTTTTCAATGAAATTTTACATTTGTAGTAGTGAGTGCCAAACTAAAAGAAAAAATAAAGATTTATACTAGAAATCTCACAATTCCCAAAAAACTTTCAAAAATTCACAAAATACAATTTGTTTAGTTTTTTTTTTTGCTGTACGTTTCGGGAATCTATGGCAGAAAATCGATATTTCTATTACAAATATTCGGTAGCTTCGGGCTCTCGAAAAATTTAAATTTGAAAAAATTTACAATGTTCGTTATAAAGTTACATTTCAGAAAAATTTGAATATGTTGTACTTTTCTTAGCAAGTGTTTTTATTATTGTAAAGGAATGTGATTACTTTCTTGGAAAAATCGATTTTTTTTTTAAATTTTGTAACTTCTGACTTTTGACTGTGTTTTTTTAATCCTTTGTTTTCTAAATACTTAGAATTTTGTTATTAATACAACAAAAAAAAGTTTAAAAAAATTGGGAAAAATTTGTTTTCACTATTGGCAAAAAAGTATGCTAAGGCAGTTAAATTTTTATTTTAAAAGCCAAGTAACTCCTAAAGTTTAAGAGATAAAACATACATAAAGCAATGTTGAAGATCTCAATAGAGGAAAATCTAAGTTGTATCGCTTAAAATATTTAAAATTCTCCAGGTGCCCTAATTTGAGGCATTGAGGTCCAAATTCTAGCCTCCGTATGGAAACTAATATAATCTGTTACTTTTAGATTTCACTCGGGAGAAAGATGATTCTTCCTATTGATTTGATTGGTTATATTAATTACATATTTAAAAGAAAAGCAGCACATTTTTATTTTGACAATCGTACCTTCGTGCATTCTTGAAGATGTAAAAAGTTTGTTTTATCGAACTTGCATTAAGCACATTGGTTGGTACTATCGGACTTTCTAGCAACCTTTCCGTCCACCTACGGTGTATCATCATACTCGTATTATGAGTGTTAAATAATTTTTACTTGATTTATTCTGCTGACATTTCTTGTCTGGTCTTCTTATCTTCTTCACTAGATATTGACACTTTGAAATTTTTGTGATAAAATAAAGCATCATTCACTGCCCATTTTTCATTCTATTAAGCAATTAACCTTTTTTGAGTTTCAAGAATTCCATTATTTATATTTTATATAGCGCCAATTTATGGTTTAGTAATAATTTATTTTTATTATTGTTAAATGGTCGGTGGTTTAACCCAGTTTAGTAGAAATCTATTTTGACGTCAGCCAAAGAAAAGTAGATTCCGAAAGGGGTTTACATTCGTGAATGTAAATATGATTTTCAGTTAGTTTGTACAGGGATTGAATGACTCTGGTGAAAATTAGTAAAACCAATATTTGTGCTAAAATGCCACTCATTTTGAAATTTCACACTCGAATACAAATACTTATAAGATAATTGCCGGTCACATATATGTGTATGTATGGCCATATTTATTATGACACATCAATGATGACGATAACAAACTTGGACTTCAATAAATAAAAATTCTTTTACGGCATCACAATACAATTATGGTCTATTAGTATATATTTTGCCCAACGAAATCAATATTTGCACTTTGCACTTGTGAGCAACAAATTCACAATTTTAATGCTAAATCACATAACATTTTTTATTATAATTTTAGTACATAAGTATACATTAGGCGCTACATATACTCGTATATGCTTCTGTCACCACTTAAAAATGCGTACATGCTTAACGCCAATACGTACCTACTGTATTACACAGACTAACAGATTTTAAAAATGTCGAACAAAATGTATTTCGTGTTAATAATACTAAAATTTCGCTGCAAATAATAGAGTAATATAACCAAAGAGTAACAGAACTAAAGTGGACACATTTAAACTTGTGAAATTTGATATTTCAAACAGAATTTCAAGAATTTTCCAAATAATTGGACTCAAACATCCGCTAAGAACCGGAAGGGAAATTTAAAATACTCAGATGTTGGGCTCTCACCAATTAACAACTAATAGTAGTGAGAAAAATGGCGGACTTTATCTCCACTGTAACACCGAAAAGGGAATAGGGTTTAAGAACGAAGAGCCGATGGCACTTATACTGGAACTAGGACACAGCCACAGAATAATAGCGCTCAAAATTGTACATCACAAGACGCAATATGGGAACAAAGGCATCTTCCCAAGCCTAATTTATGTTTCTAAAGAGGCATTAACGGATTAATCGAGCAACCTTCTCTAAAAAACAGGCTTCAGAATGGTTCTATAGTTTCTAGTTATGATCTTGTATAAATACGCAAATGGATTTGTGGAGCATTACCGACTCTGCCTGAATATACCTATAAATATGCTAGCGGCAGTCAATCTATGTTGGAGCATAAAATAACATTGTCAGCTTCTTCCTTATCCGTCAGTCTACCCATGTCAAGTAGTTGCGAAAATACAGTCAAGAACTCATCACTTAGGTGGTAATTTTGTAAAGCGATATACTATGAATATATCGAAGAATCAAATAAAAAAAAACCAAATTTCCTTGCTTTCCACAAATGAGATATGGGAGAGCTTCTCACTCAACGGAACTTACAGTTTAACGACGATTCCGAACGTCCCAGTTTGAGAAGCATTTACCAGACTCCTCGATTACTTGACTATTCAAAGGGTTCGTCAGACATTCTACGCGACCGCCGCTAAAATAATGATAGGTGACTAAATGCGGGATTAAACCTGCTATCATGCCAACAATAGTCGCAGCTACTAACAATCGCGCTACGGTCGATCAAATATTTTATAGATACTAATATTCTTCCACTAGGAGGATTAATCGAAGAAGTGAAAAATCGAGATTTTTTTTCTGATCCTTCTTTCTGAGGCAAATAAAAATGGATATTCAACTGGATTTGACACACAGCAATAAAAAAAGAGTTTCAAGGTTTACTGGATGTACTTGATCCCGATTGTGCCACAACTGACAACTTCATAAAAAAATACAGTATTTTATAAATTTTTGTAATATTACTTTCACGTTGTTTTAATTTAATTATTTAATTTAATTAATTATTTATTTTCAACAGCAACTAAGACAATGGATAACGTTAGATGATTTTGTTTTAAATTCGAAATTTGAATGCTATTCTAATTAAATAATTTCGTTTAAATTTTATTATTAATTTATTAATTACACTGGTCAACAAATTTGGAAAAACGCAGAAACGAAGAATATTCTAATATTAGAATATTCGCTAATCTGGGTGCGCTGAATTCGAATCTGGCGTAAAAATTGGGCATCACGTCTTCTTTATCGCATGCTGGCAGGACTGTAAAACAGTACTACTACAATACTGACACTACAATTTCACAATTATTAATTTGACAGAAGCCCACATTCATTCTAAATCGTCATAATAGCATTTGAACATGTCAGGCAGATCGTGTGTTAGTGATTCAAGCTATTTTTGATTTGTGTGTGGTGAATATTTGGATGGAAAAAAGGATATGCAATATCAGAATCATTAAAATATTTATATTTACATTATTTTGGTTTTGCTCTCAAAAACTTGAACAGACCGTGGACACCGACAATGTTTTGCAATAGTTGCAGAGCCGTTTTATACAAGTGGTCAAATGGCAAAAAGA
>JAHXMU010000481.1:143096-171251 GCA_019455685.1 Philornis downsi
TTAACAAAGCAAGACGCACAATTACTAACTTCACGCATGCAGCAGTGAAAACATCTGTCAGTTGGGACAAAAGTAATAGTCTATAGTGATAGAAGCTTGTAATTGGCTGCATATTTTGAAAAGAAACACTCTATTCAATACCGTACTGACGTTGATGGTTTATTTCAAAAAATTAACCAGCCATATGACAAAGCTGAATGGAGATTATTTATTGATGGCTCTAAATACAATTTAAAGGCTCTTCTTTTGCATGATGGGAATGAAACCCCATCCATACCAATTGCTCATGCTGGTAATACAAAGGAAAATTGCGAATCAGTGACTAAAATTTTGACATTACTCAAATACAACGATAATAAATGGAAGGTCTGTGGTGACCTTCAAGTGTGTGATTTAAATTTCAAAATGTATATAGTATAAACTATCGTAAATAACTGTAAATTAATCTACGTGTCATCATTACGTCAGAACAGAGTGGCCAGAAAGGAACTGAGTATTCACCAGGAAAACAAAACATTTCAAATATACCATTAATTGATTCGAACGACGTTTTTCTTCCGCGGCTGCACATACAATTTGGCCTTTTTAAGAACTTGGACAAAGATGGTGCAGCATTTAAATATTTGTTAGCAGTTTTTCCTAAAATTTCATATGCTAAAATCAAAGAAGGCATATTTGTTGGCCGTCAGATCAGGAAGCTAATGAATGATGACAATTTTTTACAATGTTTATTGGAGAAAGAACATAGTTCATAGAATAAAGAATATAAAACTGCAGACAAATTGTTGCTGAATTATTGAAAAGTTATCACAAATTAGGTGCAGGAATGTCACTCAAAATGCATTTTCTTCATTCGCATTTAGATTTTTTTCCATAAAACCTAGGTGCGGTGAGCGGCGAACAAGGGGAGCGCACTCGCCAAGATTTAATGAAAATTGAAAGAAATTGTCAAGGATTTTGGGATAAAAGCATGCTGGGGGACAAATGCTGGACTCTAATACGTGAAACTGAACCAACAAAATACAAACGATGTTCAAAAAACGACGTTCACTTTTGAAAATTCACTGATTTTTAAATAAAATAATGATTTTTTATGTAAAAAACGAATGTAAAACGTTTTTGTTTTTTGTATCTCGGAAACCTGACGTGGTAGAGAAAAATCAATTATAGATTCGAATTCATCCTACCAAATTACTTCAGGAAAAATATTTAGTTGCTCCAGTCCAAAACTTTTTTGGCTAGTGTTATTATTACTATTATTATTAATATTATTGACAAAATACTGGTAGCCTGAGCGACATATTAAAATGCGTAAGAAATGGGAAGGAAGGATTATAAATTCATTTTCTTCGCAATTGGTGAAACGTATATTGGGAAACAATATTTCCCATAAAAATGTTTTACAGCCATTTTGAAACTTGACGAAGCATTTTTCAACAAATGCCATTGGTTCCTTCAAAATATGCCGTTTTCATTAGGTTTCTCAAAATAGTTCCTTCAATAACAGTTAACCGAATCTGAGCATCGCTTTAATTTGGAACTAATATATAAAACATCATTAATATCAAGTGCTGACACAGATCTCTTCATAAAACATATTATAATACAGAACGGTAGTAACAAAGTTTGCCTTAAGCTATCAAGATTTATTTGACAAAAAGTTATTGGAGTCAAACTTCTACTCCAATCTTTTGTGTAAACTTTTCTGGCCCGTGTTGTTCTCCAGTTCGACAGCTCAATATCTCTTGGTTGTAAAGCAAATAAAAAATTTTCATTTCGAAGTCATCAATTATGCACAACGCACTACATTTTCTCTAAAATAAAATTAAGTTCCTTAATTAATTGTAATATAAAATAGATTTAAATCTATTTTCAAAAATTTCTTCCAGAAGCTAAAAGTACCTCTATGAAGCTTTCTCCAAGTCTGTTATTTTATCAAAAGTTTGACTTTTCTATAAAATTCTTTTTTAGCATCTACAAAATGATTGGAAATTTTTCCACTTTACTCTAATTTGCTTTTTTACTTTGCTCTTATTATAATCTATGAGCTTGCATTTGTTAGCTTTTGTTATTATCACAATTACTAAACTTTTTTTTTTATCAAAATATCCGTTTATTTACACAGTGACGAGTATTAAATGGGAAGTGTGAAGCATGTTTTCATTATTTCGTTTTATATCGAATTTCTGGAAATTCAGGACAACTTAATTTGTAATTCTAATACTTTTCTACACATTTTCAAAAATTGTTTAATATTTGTCAATAGACTACCAAATCGAACCTTTTTTTTCACTTTGCTTGAACATCGCCAACATCTTTATATTACGCGTACATTTCAAAACACGGAAAAGAGTTGTTTTGTGTGCAATAGTTTAAATTCTGTTTGTGATTAGTATTCCTCTGAAACTTTATGAACATGATTCTTTTAGTATAGTGAAATGATGTTCTATGGTGGGTGATTTCTTTGAGACTTTCTGCACCAGAATCTATGAAGAGTTGCCATTACTTTAGCTTTTTCATATCCATTTTATATAGTTTGGTTAGCCCCTCCATACCATTGTAGTAGTCTTTAGAAAGACAAAGATCTGTAGTATCACTCAATGTATATATTAAAATGACATGCACCTTGTGTTGGTTTTGCACGTTATAATAAGCGGGAGATCCTGTGGAAACTATCCGTTGTATCACGTGGGCAAACGTGACAGTTAATTATAACTTCAGTGAATTATGACGCCTTTTTGAACACAATTCCACTTGACCGAAGTCATTCGGCTGGAGTTATAAATGTAGCTAAGTATTCATTGTTTGGCTAAACTTCTCGTAGATATCTTATATTATTCTAAAACATAAAGAAATTAATCAATTTTCTCTGCATAATGGGTTCCCCAAGATATTGCTTCCCTAGCAAATTTAAATGTTTTTTTTATGTACAAAGTCTATTTTCAATGCTATATCTGTGCTATATCTTAGTTTCTGAATACCGATGAATTCACCAAACTCACGAATTCAACAAACGATTTCCTGGAAATGAATTAGGATTTCTTTAAATTTCAATATACCAATTTTAAAGGGAAGAGTACTACTTTCAGATACCGCGACGATCTATTTTGCAAAAGATATTTTGTCGTGTTTTATGTTCGCATATATAGAAAAAAGCTTTGTTGTGCTTTTAGGTTGGAATGTCTCGAAAACCTAGCATACCGAAATTGCGAAGTTCAACACATCAACAAATATCTGGAAATGTGTGGTTTGATTTTTGGTTCCAAATTGTTGTCGGCCCGTATAATGTATAAATCAACTAAAAAAATATTCGGATACTTCCAGACGCACACAATATATCTAAATAAGTGGAAACATGAACTAACAACATTCCTCAAAGCCTATTCGTTAGTTGTTAAATACAATTACGAAGAAAAGCTGAAGAATGCAGGGTTTTTTTCAACAGAAAATGCCATTTCTCAAAAAAATTTCGAAAACAAAGTATATTTTTATCAAATACTTTTAAAATATTGATGAGTAATATTTCTGAGAGAAAATAGTCATGCAAAACCGTGAACTCTTCCGAAAATCCCAAAGCCAGAAAAATGTGTGCACCATTTATGAAATTTAATTTTTATAAATTAAACTTTTTTGAATTAATTACACTCTGCACATACATTAAATATTTCTACGATTCACAGTTTGAAAAGTAAGGCTTGATCGAAAGTATTTGGTAATAAAAAAATGCAGAAGGCGGATACTCTTGGGATACTTTTCTATATGGGCTACAAATTTAATAGGTTGTGAATTCAACAGGTTATGAATGTGATAACCTGATAGATATAAATCATTAAATATCAAATTTGCAAATGTTTGCAAAATAATTGTTGACTTAATAATAAACTCAGAGCGTTTTTCTAATTAAAAATGTTATAAAATTGAAAGCAAATTTTAATAGGACATATGACATGGACTTCGTTTTTTCAACACCCTTCTGTGCCAACATACAAATTTTGGATTTGAATAGATCCGTCCAGGACTAAAAATATGCAGATAATTATACGAGGTGTGTTCGGCGATTCGATTTGTATCTCCTCAATTGTCGCAAAACGTCGCCCTATCATTGGCCTCTCCAATCTCGGGTACAAGAAAAAGTCGCGGGGGGACAAATATAGTGAATACGGTGGCTGAGGCATGTTAACAGTGTTGTTTTTTGCCAAATAATCTCTCACAAGCAAAGATGAGTGAGCAGGTACATTATCACGATGCAAAAGCCATGACTTTTTTTTCCACAATTCCTGGCATTTTTTTTTTTTTTTGCATTCCTTCACGCAAACGGCGCATAATTTCAGGGTAATACTCCTTATTTGCTGTACAACCTTGTAGTAAGAACTCCTGATGCACTACGCCATACTAGTCGAAGAAAATAGTGAGCAAACCGTGACATTTGATCGAACTTGGCGTGCAGTTTTTGGTCTTGGCTCTCCTGGACTCTTCCATTGGGACGATTGGGCTTTGGTTTCGATGTCATAAACATATACTCAAGATTCGTTACCAGTTATGACCCTTTTAAGCAGATCTGGATGATCGTTGACGTTATTCAACAATTCCTGAGCAATGCTAATGCGACGTTTTTTTTTTTGGTCAAAATGCAGCAATTTTGGAACAAACTTCGATACCACACGCTTCATGCCCAAAATTTTAGAAAAGATTGCCTCAGCAACTTCTCTAATTGTGAATCGACGATTCTCTATAAAAACTTTCTTCACTTTCCCAACACTTTCATCGGTTGTTGATGTGCTGGGGTATCCAGAGCGAGCTTTGTCGTTCACATCTTCTCGACCTTCTGTGAAAAGCTTGTACCGCTTGCAAACATTTTTTTAACTTAGGTTACTCTCACCGTATGCCACTATCAACATTTCAAGTATTTTTGAGCCCTGAATTCCATTTTTTATACAAAATTTGATGCAACTTATTTGATCCATTTTTTTCGATAGCAGAAAATCGCCAAACACACAACACTTGTCTTATTTATGCCTCTCACAAACAAGTTAAAAATGCTCTTATTTTTTCTGAAAAGCAACCTGGCACCCCCTTGCTAGGCACTTTTCCCGCCTTAGGTGCAAATTACCCGGCACCTCTACAAGGCAAGGCCGCCGAAAGGCGCCATGGATTCACATATGCAGAAACCGCTAGAAACGGAAACAATCCAAGACATAATATAAGAGAACCTGATACAAATCTAACAGAGAGCATACTGATCACTACACTCACTGATGAATTCCGCGAAGTGATGGCGGTAATGAAGCAGATGATGCAGCAAATGATTGCAATGATCACAATGTTGGTAACTCTAATGTCTAAAATGCCATAAATTCGATCGATTGATAATAGTCTTGTGGAATGCAAACGGGTTACCTAAACACAATCTGGAAGTCAAAACACTTGTAAATATGCATAATATCGACATTCTGCTTGTCTCTGAAACTCATTTTACCATACCGAACTACAAATTCTCTCTGAAATATTTATAAGAAACAACATAAAACATCATTTGTCAAACCCATATGCAAGGGCAGAAATACAAGCCACAACAATAGTGGTTGAAGATTGGTCCGGCCCGATAAGTATCTCCGCAATATATAGTCCCCCCAAACACAAAATAAGTTGTAAAATGTACAAGGAGTTCTTCAAAACACTTGGTAATACCTTTGTCGCAGGTGGAGACTACAATGACAAAAACACCCTCTGGGGCTCTAGGCTAACAACAACAAAAGGTCGTCAACTTCAATATGCAGCTGAATCAATGAACCTATACACGGTATCAAGTGCACAACCGACTTATTGGCCAACAGACTGCAGCAAAATCCCCGATTTACTAGATTTTTGTGTGACAAGAGTTATTAAGAAAGAGACAGTGCAATGTGAATCTATTTATGACTTGTGGTCTGACCACACCCCAGTAAAGGTAACTCTGGGCAGAAAAATATTTCCTGCATCAAGAAGTTGTGTACTCCATAATAAACGAACTGACTGGAATCTCATTCGACATTTGGTAAAAGCTAATGTAAATATACATATTGCTTTAAACTCAGATAACGATATAATAAATGGAGTTTAGCAGTTTAATAATATTATTCAACAAGCAGCTTGGAATTCTACCCTTTTGAATGGAAAAAATATACCTGAACGGAACAAAGTTCCATTGAGTATAAGAGAAAAAGTGGCAGAAAGGAGAAAGGCAAGAAAAAAGTGGCAGAGAACTGGGTATCCGCCCGATAAAGCGGTTCTAAATAAGTTAACAAAAGAACTCAAAGAGATCTTAAGTGTAGAGGATAGTAGAAAAACTGATAGAGATCTGGAAAATTTAGATGCAACTGCAGCTACCGACTACTCTCTATATAAAGTAATAAGGCGTTCGAATAGGTCCATAAAACACGATCCCCCTGTTCGAACCATACAGAATACATGGGCTAAAAGTGATTCTGAAAAAGCTGAAACTTTCGCAAAACATCTGGAGAAAGTGTTCGTACCTAATGAACAACATGGTAATGACACTTTTTTAAATGAGCTGCACAACTTCTAAAAGAAGATTACCAGATGGACTTGCCTATTACACAAATTACCACCTGCGAAGTTAAAAATATAATTGCTGATTTAAAAGACCGAAAAGCTCCGGGATACGACTTGATCACTGCTAAAGTCTTAAAAGAATTGCCTCAGGAAGGCTTACAGCTTCTAACAAGAATATACAATGCAATCATTTTAAAGTTGTACATTCCGCCACAATGGAAAATATCTCAAGTGAAAATGATACGAAAACCAGGAAAACCACCTGAAGAAACCTCCTCTTATAGGCCCATAAGCCTCCTACCTATTCCATCAAAAGTCCTCGAAATTTTATTTGTCCGAAGATTAAACCCTATAACAGAGTCCAAAAAACTAATACCTGATCACCAATTTGGTTTTAGACAGGGACATGGGACGACTGAACAGGTTCATAGATTAGTTGAACTGATAAATAAATCTTTCGACACGAAAAAGTATTGCAATGCGGCATTTCTGGACATTTCACAAGCCTTTGATAGGGCATGGCACGAAGGTTTATTACTCAAATTGAAGAAAATGATACCCACGAATTTCTTCATTTTTCTGAAATCCTATATATCTATATATATGCTTAAATCGCATACGGAAGTACCTCAGGGCAGCATTATTGGCCCTACCTTATATCTGATTTTCACTTCGGACCTACTCACAGAAGAAGGGACTCTCATCGGAACGTTTGCAGACGATACAGCTGTTCTTGCCACTGACGTCAACCCGGATCAAGCATCTAGAAAATTGCAAAAACATCTCGATACCATAACAAAATGGCTGCAGAAATGGAGAATAAAGGCAAATGAAACGAAATCGGTTCAGGGAACGTTTACACTTCGGAGAGGATTTTGCCCTCCCGTGTTTATTAATAATGTTGAAATACCTCAGGCAAATAATGCAAAGTATCTAGGCATTTATTTGGACAGAACACTGAATTGGAGAAAACATATATTTACAAAAACACTGTCCTTGGGGCTCAAACTAAGATCCTTAAATTGGCTTTTGAATGGCAAATCCAAATTATCCCTAGATAACAAATTGAAAATCTATAAATGTGTCTTAAAACCAATATGAACATATGGAATCCAGTTATGGCGGACTGTAGCAAACTCCAACCTTGAAATATTGCAACGCTTCCAATCCAAAGTACTGCGAACCATTACCGGTGCACCCAGATACTCCTCAAACAAACAGTTGCATAGAGAATTGAAAACACCCTTCATTAAGGAAGAAGTCCAAAAATACTCCGCTAGATACATGAATCGTATTCAACAACATCCGAATCAGCTGACGTCCAATCTGATAAACGAAACACCATTATTTACCAGACTAAGGAGGAGAATCACACAGGACCTGGCTACTCACGACGAATATAGTAGTAGGGACACTCAAGGAAGTGTTCCCGACTAAAAGTAAAATTTTTGTATATAAGTAGTATGTAGGCCAATTCAAATATTACTGAATGTCCAAGGACAGATTGTAATAAATACAGAATTTAAAAAAAAAAAAAATATCTTCGAGACGAGTGTACCAACATAAAAATAAAAAAAAATAATAATCGAAACTCGAATGTACGTAGCCCGTGAAATTTGAAAATTCGCCTTATTTTTTGAACATATCTGGTATATCTAACCCGGTACATTCTTATGCCACTAGCCGTGGCATGTTATTTAGAATACGGGAGTATCATACATGTTATCGTGGGTGCGAGCCCCGATACAAAAACGTATCATTATTTGTCCGTCGGTCACCTCGATGTGTCAGACGAGCAGTTCAAGTAGTCGAGTAATCGACAAGTTTAGTAAATGGTGACGCTCGGAATCGTCGTTAAAACATAGGTCTCGTTGAGTAAGTCTAAAAACAGAATGCATGTAAACTCACTGAATGTGAAGAGGTCGCCCTCATACATATCATTCACCGCAAACTTATTTGATTTTTTATATAAGCCAGAAATATTAGGTGCGCAATTAAGATCCCGCTGTTTGGCAATAAATGGCGCCACCTGTAAGTGCTTGTCGATTCTACCATAACCTTCTTCAATGGAAGAAAACAGCGGCAGAACCTTATCGAGAGCTTCAAAACGTTTACGGAGGTACTGTTTTAAGTGAAACAACGTATCGAGCTTGCTTCCGTCGCTTTAAAGACAGTAATTTTGTTAACGAATTTTCGCGCGAAGGAAGATAAAAAACCTTCGAAGACAGTGAATTGACGGCATTGCTAGTTGGCGGTCCGTGTCGAACGCAGGTAGAGTTTGCTTCAGTTGTAGGAGTTACCCACCAAGCCATTTCCAAGCCGTTGGATACGTTGGGAATAATTCAAAACCCAGGAACTTTGGTTCCTTATAAGTTCCAGCCAAGTGATGTTGAGCGTCGTTTTTTCGTCTGTGAACAACTATTGCAGCGACAAAAAAAGGGGATTTCTTCGTCGTATCGTAACGGGTGATAAAAAATGGATTCATTACAGCAATCCAAAGAAAAGAAAGTCATGGAGGCTGTCCGGTCATGCTTCTACGTCGTCATTTCGACCAGATATTCACGCTGCGAAGGTTGTACTTTGTCGATTATTACTTGTTCCGTTCGATGGAACACGGTCTGGCTGACCTGGAGTTGCACTCATATGACGACATCAAGTAATTGCTATATTCACGGTTAGTCTCAAAGTAGTAGCTTGGGCAATACTTTCAATGAATCGTTTGTAAATATGCTTTCATAATAAAGTTGCATTTTTATAAAAAAAAAAACAAACAGTGAGAACTTAGTTGCGCACCTAATAACTGCACGAGCATTTCGAGTAGGCGGGTAATCGACAAGTCTAGTAAATGGGGTCGTTAAAACATACGCCTCTTTGAGTAAGTCTAAAAATAAAATGCGTGTAAGCTCACTGAATGTGAAGACGTCCGCCTTATATCATTCACGGGCTGCAAGGAAACTTATTTGAATTTTTATGTAAGCCAGAAATAACTGCATCTAATGCGATATGTGAATGTAATTGGTTTCAGATATCATTAGACATAGCCCTAGATAGGAGAGATAGGATGATTGGGATTTGGTTTCCAGTTATGACCTTTTGAGGAAATCTGGATCGTCGTCGACGACGTTCAACAGCTCCTGAGCGGTGTTCATACGACGTTGGTTTTGCTCAAAATTTAGGAATTTTGGAACAATCTTCGCTGCCGCACGTTTCATGCCTAAAAGATCAGTAAAAGTTGCTTGGCATGAGCCGAACGATATGCCAACATCATCAGCAACCTCTAATAGTGATTCGACGATTATCCAAAATCATTTTCTTCATTGCTTCAATATTTTCATCGGTTGCTGGCGTGCTCGGGCGACCAGCAGGAGCATCGTCATTGACATTTTATCGGCCTTCCTGTAACCGGTTATACCATAATTGAACTTGTGTTCTGCTCATAATAGACTAGCCAAATGTCACAGTCAACATTGCAAATGTCCTTGCACATTTAATTTCATTTTTTACACAAAACTTAATACAGTTTCTTTGATCCATTTTTCCTAGTAGTAAAAAATCGAAGAGCACACCAAAACACGACTAACCTTTTTATCTGTCAAAAACAAATGACAATCCAAAATGGCTGATATTGTCAACATATATAACAGACATGTGTACCAACATAACAGAAAAAAAAGCGAAAATCGAACATACGTAACTCACGAAATTTCATAATAACGGTTATTTTTTGATCACACCTTGTATACTGCACAAAATTGTAAATACATATTTCGCAATCATATTTCCTTCCAAATGAAATTTCGAACAGCGAATCGCTGAAAATATTACAGGAGGCTACGATGAATCGTCATTATCAGAAGCACACTCGCATGTTGGTGGTACAGTGCACTAAGAAGTGGTCGAGATGGAACGCAGGATTTGCGTCAGCATCAACTTAATTTTGCTGAAGTGAAAGAAAGAAATGATGGCTGAAAATATTCATTTAATTTTGAGAGAGATAGACGTTGAACTTTCTCTACGTATCAATTCGTACCAGGCGTTGTAATCGTGTAAGGATCGCTAAAGGCTTTCTAGAATGAGCCAACTTTTATAACTGGTGGCTAGACATGATTTTATGAGTTCGACGTGCAAATAAGTCATACCATCTGTTATGTGTCGTTTAAGAGAGTGAATTCATCGAAAAAGGCCAGAACTGTTGAAATAAAAGTTATGAATTTTGCACCACTATAACGCGCCATCTCACTTGGCTATCATTGTGGGCACATTTAGAAAAACTCAAAAAATTTCATCGAACAACCAACAGTAAACTGATATGTCTCCGGCTGAAATTTCTTGTATTTCCACAAGCTCAAATTGCTGCTTTGAGACACCCGGATAGTCTAAAGAGGCCTTAAAAAAGAACTCAAATCTTTTTTGAAATTGCAAAATAGCTGGCAAGTCTAACATCTTATACCTTGCATCGCGTTGTCACGTATTTTCCAAAAAATATGATGTGATATTTATTCTCACAAAACTTGATCCTCCTCTACAAACATAATCCAACCACCAGATTGGTTCACCAGATTCTGAGATCTATAATTGTTATCATATTCTTGTGCCTACAATTTGTAATATTGCATATGCTACAGCGTTAGATATTCCGGAACCAAACATAATTTTCAAATTTAGAAATTAAGGACCAATACTTATACTTAAAAAGTAATTTAAGCAAATTACGAAGAACTCATTTCGCTCCTGAAAAGCGTTGTTTAAAATCCTACTAATGTATAATATCGAAAACAGATTACCATTGCTCATAATTGTATCACTTCAAAGATGCCATAGCAAACACGGCGGCTATCTAAAACTCTAATGCTACTTTTAAATAAAACTTGAAGTTTGGCGCAAAGACACTCCTCATACAGTTTGTCCTTGGTAGTCTAAACGGCAATGACTGTTGGCTGTAACATTTTCGTTTGTATAGAAAATAGTAAATACCCAACGAAAACTTGGTGTGTCCAAACAAAAAGTAAAATATTAACATCACCGGCCAGTGCTCACGTTAATAATGTATTTTTGGGTTTGGTTAAGCGGCAAATGAAACTGCAGCAAAAATAGTGAATATGTCCAGTAGTCAAATGTGCTGCACCCAATAGTGCAGCAGAAGCAGCAGCGAATTCAGCAATTCAAAACGAGGCATACAATACACCCAAACAGCTATGAGAAGAACGTATTTCTTGGGCAATTTCCCGCTGGGTTATTATGCCATTTCAACAATCCCCACAGATTTTTTTAAAATGATTGCATATTATATTCATAATAAAATTGTCGTAATCTATGCTTCCGTTTCCGTTAGTGGTTTGTGGAGAAGGGAGGAAAACAAATCAAACTAGATTCCTCTTCTTTATGATGACAAATTAATATAATAATTTAAGTACTCAAATGTAGCTAAGCAAATAAGTACTAACCGCTATCTTTCTCAACTGCTGGTTGTAGAAGTCGTCACTTTCAATGGTATAATAATTTAGGTACTAGTTAGCGCCGGTTGAAAGCAAGGTGAACGATTATATTTCGTAGAAAATGACCAAAACAAATGGTTATGTGTCTCAAAATCGTAAGTTTGTCAATTATCACGTTTTTTTTTAAGCTGCAATCATCGTTATTAACAGGTTTTTAAGCTCTGTACTTTGTAATTATTTTGTATGCTTTGCAAAACACATAGGTTCAGTTTGACGATATGTAAAGCAAGTTTTTCACAATTTTTGCGCAGCTTTAGAAAACTGAAATTTTTATTAAATTTTCTGCGCCAAACCGTACATTTGTGTTGAAATTTCGATCGTTTTCATTGAGTTTTTTCTTCGCGGCATTTATTATTATTATATATATATATATCTTTTATCGTTACCGCAACGATGGATATTTGCTTTTTAACGTTATGTACGTTTTGGCCGTGCGTTAACGACTAAATCCATATGCCGCCTGCGCCATCAGTTTTAAGCGCACACGGAAACTCTTAAACATGTACGATATGTGCTAAAAAGCAAGCAAATGCAGTAGCAGACTCCGCAGACGTGAACGTAAACGTTGGCGACGATGGTTTATTGTGATGGGGTTTATCACAATGAAGCATTTGCGCATTGAGGGAACGTTGTCGTTCACATCAACGTTGATTCTACGGTAAAGTTTAGAGCTTTAATTAAACCTGCGGTATTAAAAAGTATTTGCTGCTACAATCTGGATAGCTCTCTCACTAATGTGTGTACTTGTACTCGTACTCGTATATGTATCACACCACACTAGCGTATGCATCATTTTGTTTATAGTACGTATTAGAGGTCAACGTGACATGACGTTATGCATCGCATCACTTTTAACTGAGATTAGACGTCGTGGGCTACTAGACAAAGTGTCAATATCTAAACCAACGAATAAATAGCATATAGCAAATGTTGTTGCAATTTTGCCAAGCCCCATGAAACTGGTGCAGACATTTCAGTCGGGGAATCAATTTATACTAACATACTTAATATATACGAGTGTTATTGCCGAAATACTATCTTTGTTAACAAAGTGTGTTAAGTGTTCTGTACGGAAACTGAAAACTTAGTCCAATTTTACATTTTTGCTACGTAAATGTTATACTTTCATCCTCGACAATAACATATTTTTATGTATGATCTTCTCAATAATCAGTTTGGCGTTTCCACTGTAGTTATTTATCGAGATATCAGACAAGAAACATACTGGAAGTTAAGAAATGATGCTATATTTACATTTCCCGCTATATGAAATTACACATACTTTAATTCAGAGACTGTTAAGGTAACGAGTAATACTTACTTTGTTCATCCTTATTACATTAATCGATTATAAAAATTAGTTTTAATATTTAATTTTCAGTTTTATAATACAAAAATAAAAATATAATGAATAAAATATAAACGAGTTTTTATTTTTATCAGAAATTACAACTAACAGACTGATATTTACAACAAAAAAATAATAATAATAATAAATTTTAGTGTACATATATGTTTTCTCAAAGAAAAATTGATTGGTTGTTATTACAGTATCGGTATCTTTACACCATTTAGATAGGCACAACAGCTGAGTACATTTTCATAAAACTTTATAAAACTTGACCCAGCCTAATATTTTGCAGACCATAGCCGGAGACTATAAACATATCGGTTCGCCTCATCGGTCAATTTGATTTTTCAAAATTCAAATTTATCCCTGTAAATCTTAATTCGTAGATCTGAATTTTTGTCCATTATTATACTGTACAATTCTTGGTAAAATTTAAGAAAGCCTATCGGATAACCATGCGTGGTTCCCATGTTTATGACCGATTTAAACCATGTCCACAAGTGGTCATATTTTTTATACGGTTGTACTAAATTTATTCAATTTCTGTACACATAATGGGACAGGTTAGTTGGAATCTGATATTGAAAATGGACCCTTCTGATATCTCTCATACAAAGTGACAGATTTGCTGGAACTAATTTTTTTTCTTGTGACTCCTAATTCCGTGGACTTCAACAGCCTAAGTCATTACTCATTATACTACTTACACTATTTGATTATTTAAACTTTAAAGCAAATAGGAAAGTACCCACCCCTTCCATATTTTTTATCCAATGCAACTAGTTGCAATTTTCGTACATTTTAGAAATTTATCTTGAAATTCTTTATAACTCTGAAACCACTAATTCAATTTTTAAAGCACTGTTTTATCTTGTTCTTCTTAGGTGGCGACTAGAATAGATATCTTAGTCTATCATACGACACACGTAGAAAATAATTCCAAGCGTTTCGATCTTCTGCGCTTATTCTCCAATTTGTCACAACGAAATTTCGAATTACATTTTAATTCATTAAATGATAAATTGTGCTCAGCTAAGAAATTTGCCGTTTTGATTTCAAAATTTTTTGCTCTGCTATCAATAAATCTTACCTTCACAATGAAAGTATCAAGTTTTAGGCAGGGATTTCCATCAATTTTGTTAATTTTCTGAGCCTCAGTTTTAGTATGCCTTTGAAGATGGCTTCCAGATATAAAGGGTTATCCATTTTGTGTTTTCAAGCCCGTCGGTCTAGCAAGGGGCTGTTAAATACCTGTCATCTAAAGTGTTATTTATATAGTGAAAGGTTTCCCTTTTACGAATATGGATCGTTTAACAAGTGTGGTCAAGACTGTGCTTCGTCGCAATGTACGCACTGACGAAAATATCGCTTCCGTTAGCAAAAGTGTAGCAGTTAATTGGAATTTCAATTCAGAGCGTTATGAAAACCGCAACTGAAGATTATGTGTTGGACGATATGTGATTTCAACAAAACTGTGATACGAGCTCACATCAATTGAGTCATCAATTGAGGACCAAGATCATGCGACTTGGCGCCGTTAGACGCTTTTTGTGGGGCTACGTCAATGACCGTCACAAACGCTGGAACATTTAAAAACCAGCATTCGTCAAGTTATCGCTGAGATACCGCCCGAAATGTGTGAAAAAGTGGTCGAAAAGACATCAAAAGGATTCAGTGCTGCATACAATTATGAGGCGGTCAGTTAAATGACATTGTATTTTGTGCATAATGGCAAGGTCCAAGCATTATAATGAAATAAAAGTTTCATCGAAATCATAGCTTTATGTGTGTGTATAAACTACATTTATACTTAATAATTATTAACTATGAATTATATGTATTACCTTGAGTTATAAACATGAACTAATTGAGTTAATTACCTAAATTGTCTAAATATAAATATTATGTTAAATTCTACTACTAATTACAACTAAATGAAATCGTACGTAAGCGCATATTAAAACTAACAGTATTGTGAATTTGCCTTAATGCCCAAAACCGAAATGGAATGTCAAGAATATACTAAAAACCAAGATAACCGAGGTTTCTTGGTACGTATAACTAAAGAACAATTTCTTCTTCTTTTGTAACACGCCCAAGGTGAACCGAGCTGCCCAAATAAATTATATATATTCAGTCCACAACTTACTCTAAATTGTATACTTACTTTTTTCCCCAAACAACAATTCTCTTTTGTTATAATTTCTCAATATATTTCGAGAAATTATACTCAAATACTCGTATACTCTAATTTAGGTAGTGTGATTCTCTACTTTCCACAATAGCCAAATCTCAAGCCCTGCTTAATATATTGGTATATTCGCACAAACGAACATATACAGTGTGTTTTATTTAACTTTACTTTTGAAAGCGAAAAACGGATAATTCGGTGTTTATATTTTGTGAAATATCTTTTGATTTTCCTTTTCCCACGAAACTGTGTGTAAATTACATAAAAACTTGTAACTGGAAGCCAGGTTCAAAGGCATCCTAAAACTGAGGCTCGCAAATTCAACAAAATTGATGAAAATCCCTACTTAAAACTTGATAATTTCGTTGTGAAGGCAGCCTACATTTTTTTCCAATCATTTTATGCCTTTGTGCACTTATCAATTATAACATATGTAATCTACAGAAGTCCCCGAGGGTTTAACGTGAGTCTCGCCGTGAAGGCCTTACCCACGGCGCGCGACACACTGGGCATATTACAATGTGATTGCCAACGCCCGCCTGGGATAGCTAAGTAAACTTAGGCTATCTAGGAAAAGGGGCTGACAATTTTGGTACTAACGCAATTGTCAACCCTTTCTTTGCAGCCAGGAAATACCAATTTGATTATGCTAGTATGGAACATAATCCCCATTGGCGGAGGTGAGGCCTATCTTACCACTGTAATGGACACATTCGTGTAGGCAAATATTTTTGAATGAAAATATCACTGCTGTTTGATTCAAAGTAATTCGAACCGTTGGGAAACACCAATCCTTTCTTCATTTATATCAGTTTACCATTCCAACAATATTTTAAGGCTCCCTATTTATTTGACAGTAACTTACTTTAACATGGACTATGGCTATTAAAAAAATATAAAAATGAAAATACCCCTCTATAATTATATTAGCAGCATAAAAATGTAACTCTAACACTGTAGGGCATTGGTCAACGTGCTTGGTGATGGCTACTCAAGGATGTTTTTATGAGAGTATTAAGCCCTCTCTAAGCCCACCCTATCCTATTGTTCCGTCGGTATATACTTATTTTAGAACCCCAAATATTCTGAAGAAAGTAATTAGACAGCTCTCCTCATCTCCATCATCACCGCAGGTAAACCCACATTACTTTAGGATTACATATTTATATCTCAAAGTTTATTCTGAAATCCTATCATTGGTATTTGTTTAGAAATTGCTTATAAAGTTATTATTGCAAATAATCAAAAATTCTATGAAAATTTAGGAGCTTACATTTTAGGCTTATTATTGAACATTATATATAACTGAAACTACTAACGAAACTGTAGTGTTCATTTCCATACAAATGAACAAGAAACAAATACATACATATATTTAAACGTTATATCATCCAACGAGCGAGTATCACAGCTTAATAATAACAATAATTAATAAGAAACATTGTAAAGAGTGCTTATTAATTATCACAATTCATCGCTTGGTTACATATCGTGAGTGACTAAAACTTATTATATCAAAATTTATCGGTATTCTGTTTCAAGTATGATGTTTTTTTCTTCTATGACATGATCATATTTTCTTATTTTTTTTTCTTTTGTTGTTTGTTATACGAAAATTATTTTTCTCTTCTTCTTCTTTTGACTTACCCAGACTTCCAGCGAAGATTAAAAAGGCCTTTTTAATTCTCTCGGTGTTTGATGCGAAGTGTTTGATGGGTAGTATAAGAGTTTGAGATGATCTGTTCTGCTATGGTGTCAACCTGTATGTCATACTTGCAACCTATTTGTGATATTTGCTGCGATGATTAATATAAGATTCGATAGTTAATTTAACACATCCAAGTTCTTAAACTTTAAGTAATTTGAATTTTCAGTACTTATCTATAAATTTTACTTTTAAATTAAAACTTGTGCCATGAGTGGTTTGGTCGATCGTGCTTATCCCGAATGTGATGTTTTTTGGTATTCTTAAAACGTTCGTTAGAAATTTCTGTTCTCACGATCACGAAATCTTATGGTTCATACAACTTTATTGCTGCTTAGGTGATAGCGGGTTTTTTCTTTTAACATTTACCAAAGTATAATTTACACATCAATAATATATACTAAAAACGAATATTCTACTTATATTTACTACTTTATTATAGCATTTCGGCGCGAGTTTGTGCTTGCAAACCTCAACCGTCCTTTCTCAAGCTCCTGCAAAGCTGGGCTCTTGCTTTGTTCTACATTTTCTTTACTGCGTTATGTTTATGAAAGTTGGTGTTTTGGTGACAGAAGACTTAGAGAATTTACTTCTTTCGTAATATTGTTTCTGGTGACTGACGCATTTTCTGCATAAACAAGCAAAGATTTTGGCACCGATAGTAAACCAATAAATAAGTTGAGCCAGAGACGATAATTAAGCTTGGAGGTTAGGAAGTAATTTTACGTAAATTTTATGATGGACTTCGGGTTATCGACTTAGGTGACTCTTGGTTTCTGTGCGCTTGTAAAACTTGATATTGGGTCAGATACCCATCAGCTGTTACAGGTGAAGTACAAGTAATATTGGTGAACGTAGATGGTGTCACAACCCCACCTTAATTTACACCGCGAAATTTTTTGGTCAAAAGAATGATAGCAAATTAATATTGGCGTGGAAAGCTAAATGTTTGATCTTTGATGGAAATTTACCTCAAATTCCTTAGGCAGTTTTAGGTCCTCAACTTGGAATTTTGAGAATCAAAAAAGACTATTCCGCAGTGGAAGTATATCGGTCTAAATAGACAACCAATAAGTTTGTATTAAAAATGGTATAAAATGTAAAAATACCTTTTGTTTAAGACTTTTCACTTTTTAGAAAATCCGTAGAGAGTGGTAAAATTTACAATTGCAATTGGGATTTAAGCACTTGTTATAGATTACCTTTAAAATGGCTTACTATGTTGCCGATACAAAGGTAGATTTAAAAAGGAAGTGGCTTACGGATAAAACCTAGCTTTAAGTTGAGCATTAGAAGTGTGATCGCATACTCACCTTTTCGGAGTAAAATTTAGAGTTGCCTGATCAATTTGAATATTGTACGGACTATAGTTTTCTTCAAAGAATGTACAATTTTTAGTTTCTCTACGTACAATTGACGTATTCACTGTTTGCTTCTCACTAGAGATTTGAATATTCTAATTCGATTAATAGAATTCGATCTGAATGAATTTTATCAGAAGTCCACTGCGCCACCTCTGCTACTCTATGGGTCTGTAGCACTCGATTGCAATGCAACTCCACATTCGAGCACAAAGTCTCGACCAACGATTTTGGTATCAACCACAACCCGCGTGAATATATACGAGTATATGTGATCTATAATAGAAATGTATGTAAATTTGACATGCTTTTTTTTTTGGGAAAAGCTTTCTTAAGGTGGTATTTTATACAGTTAGTATTCTCCTACAAGCAAACAACATCTCATCGTTTAAAATTCTTATGTAAAAGAAAAAGAGTGAAATTGCGAAGATAACACAATCCTTATTTCGGCGTTGCCAGTCAGTAATAAAATTTGCCTGATGAAATGAATGCTGAAATTTAATCGGAGTTTGTAATCCAATGATTTAGGCAGTACTTCCACAACTGTATATTGGTGAGAAAATGATTTTTGTAGATATTTTTAGAACCAACACTTTTTCATCACTGGGGAAGTATAATTACGGCCGGCTTTTTTGATGACTGGTATCCAAATTCACATTGGTGAAAGCATTATATCAAAAATAGGAAAACTATTCAATACGAAATTATTTGACATTTTTCTATTTAATGTTGGGATTTTATACTTCATTTTCTTAAAAAAGTAGAGGAACTGCCTAAATGTGAGCAGTTTAGATTTTCCATAGAAAATTCCAGATAGTCAATTTCGAAAAGAATATTGCGAAATTCTATATAAAATTTTAATTAATTTCTGCATTAAGGATTCACTTATGTCCAACTCAGAAACGACATCACCTGAAGTATATATTTCACATTTTCAAGAAATAAAGGAACAATATTTAGATAAAAAGTGAACAACTAAATTTTTAAGGCAGAAGCTGCAGCTGCATTAAAAGCTATTTTATGGGTAAAAATAAAACAACCTCCAAAACACGTAATCTGTACTGACTGATCATATGTTATTCCAATACAGAATACTTCCAACAGAGATGATGTAATTTGTAAAAATAAATTAACAACTAAATTATCAATAATAATAATAACTATATTAAAAGGTATTTTATGGGCAAAAAAACAAAAAAAACGTTCAAAACACGTAATCTTTACCGACCCTAAAATGTATGTTACGCCAATACAGAACACAAATGATGCAATTTGTGAAAATAAATTAAAAATTGTGTGGATATATCGTATATTGAAATATAACAGAAAATGAAATAGCCAATAAAATCGCAAACATGACTCTTACAATGAACATATCCCAAAATAGAAAATCGATACATGCAGAAATTGATAACTACTTCACCCTCAAAACGGAAAAATCTTGGAATAACTGCAGTCATATCTACAAACAATTTAATCCAGACAATTTAATCAAAGGCTCACCTTCAGAAATACATAAGGATGAGATTAGGCCATTGCCGACTAACACTCCAGCACTTATTGAAAAAGAAAGCAACGATGTATTTTCTGTAGTACAAATACCTACATTAAAGATATTTGCAGTAAACATATTTATAGTATTGCCATCTGTTGTGTATTTTTGTAGGAATCTACTGGGTCACGGTGTTGTGTGACTTCAGCAGGACTGTACGATGTCCGTTCTTGTTGTGTAGCGTATTCCTAGGCGGGTTTATGACGCGTACCACCTCTGAGGTGATACCCGGTTGCGAAGGTATATGAAGGCAATTCATATACCTTCAGGGGAAGAAATCAAACGTCTCTCTTTCCTTTAATGCATTCACTGACCACACTACGTGGTGTGCCTGGTGTGGTATTTATGTATATAAAACCCTTAACCTACCCTAAACTCTATTTGGCTATGCCATGTGCGACCGAAACCAGTAAAGCAATTCTTACTGATCAAGCGGAAGCTCAATCGGCAAGAACTTAATGTGATTGTGCATTCACAGTTCAATCACCCAGACTTGCTTTCATTAACACTAAGCACAAAAATCTAGGTGAATGAAAAAGTAAACTCATAATTCCACATTAATCAGCATAACTGGAACAATAAGCAGCTCGTGTTGCATTTATTGGTAATTGCTGTGGGTCAACGAACACCAATGGTGTAACCAATATTTATTACTACATACATAACACAATATTTATTATTATACATATATACAAAACATAACACACGATAAGCGTGAGTTAGAATTATAACTCACAACACATCTTAATAACTCATGCAACAAAAGACAACATATACAACCCCATTATGTCTTTAAAAGTTGAATATATTTAGCAAAATTTAGCACACCATTTAATCAAAAGGTGAGTTAAGTCCTTGTGTAGGCAAGTTTTTTGTTTCTCGGCAAATTTTGACCAATTTCGAACTTCGCCTATGGTTATGGCACAACGTGTTTCGTGATTAGGCCTTTATCGTGGTTTAAAAGGACGTTTGGATGGACGGACTTAGATTTTTCTGCGATCAAGATAATATTTACTTTGTGTGGTCTCAGATGAGTAGTTCTAGTTGCTACTGGCGGAGTAATAAACTTCATCAACGCCATCCTATGATGGAGAGAATCAGAATATGACAATGTACTGCATGACTCAAAATTAATTTCTAAAGAAATGTTATCAAAAAAGATTCTAATATATGTATTAAGCCGCGTTCTTATAACTACCATAGTACTCATCTAAGACCCATAAAGCACATACATTCTTTGTCGTCGATTTAGCCATATATATATAAAAAAATTAGCCCATTTTGCACCACTTATTTGTCAATTAAAAGCAAAGTATGGTGGCAGTAGGCACTCCAATTTATATACCATGGAGAAGAGGTGGCTTCATTGTCCGTGGTGTCTCCATAAGCGGCATTATTGGTCCCGCACGTAAAACTTGCGTATTACGTTTTTATTTGTTAATTAAAAGTGGTGTACTTTGAAAATTTATAGGTAGAGGCACAGTTCTAATTATGGGCAAGGTTATTGAAAGTATTTGGTGCCTATTTCCTATTTCCTTGAAAAAGTCAGCTTAATCGATGTTTTATGTATGATAAGAAAACAGATATTATATTGATTCCAAAGGTAAAATGTCTAGTCAAGGAATTGTGCACAAAATCAAAGCTTATATATATGTAATATATAAGACATTTTTACGCCAAATTTCATCCCCCTAAATATAAAAATATGTACATGTCTTACAATCAATGAAAAAATGGCGATACAAGGACTCGGTTAACTATTTAATTGTACTATTTAATTCAACACTACTTACTATTTATCCATAAATTAAAAGTCAAACGTTGGAGGTATCTCAGCTCATAAACATTTTATGTGGGCGTGGTCACTGAAACATGCTCAAACCGGAAAATGGACAGAATCGATATACGCCACAAATATAACATGCCCGCTTATTTACTGGTAGGACACTATGTATTCCAGATAACACAAGTACTTAAACTAACTTTCAAATAATGCTCCTTTTTAATTGGGGTTTTCAACAATTGCAGAATTTATTCTTAAACTTAAAGTTATGTTTGTTGGAAGTTGATAGATACTGGAAAGAATCATCTCAGTTTAATAGACACTAATATATACAGTTAATTTGGTCAAGGGTGGATTTAATAATTGGCCACATCCGGTCCATGTTATGTCATAACCTTTGTACAAATGTACAGTTGAAGCTTGGCTTTACCGTTTTCGTTGGTCACTGTTTTCATTGCAATTTTCCCATATTGTGTACTTGTTCCTCAATGTGATATTGCTGCATTACAAACAAACGCTTTGATTGATTACAGATATGTGTCTTACCCGAATTAAGATAATCTTTACGGGAACCAATCCCAAGCACTCGAACTTCAAGTGCATTTTTTCTTCATAATGCTCTTTGGGTTTTTGAAACTGAATACTTGCATTTTTTTCTTGATGACTTTGCGTTTGTTGTTTCTTAAGCATTAAGATCTAAGCATTAACTTTGAAGTAGAAGTTCGATACATTATCTCAATATTCTGTTTGACATCGTTAGCTGCCCACTTTCAATAGCACATGTTTATTTATAAAAAAATTTCTTTCGAATAATGGATGTGTAAATGAGCATAACGTATATTACCGTTAAATTATGCATTAAAACCAATAAAATAATTTTTATAATTTTTGCTTTTGCGTTTTTTACAAAATTCATAAACGCAAATGGTTATATAAATAATGTGTAGTGAAAATGAAACCATTATTTTTATAATAGATGTCTTTAGTAATTTGTATCTCACGTTGTGCAAGTGCGATTGGATTACATTAATGTCGTTAGAAAGATAAGATTTCGTGCTCAAAACTCTACTATGGCAGCTTTGTGACTGCTTGCTAACATAGAACTGTTTGAAAAAATATGTCATATTTTACAGGTTTTCTTCAATAAAGGCGAAAAACATAAGCGAGGGGGCTGAAAATGTAAATACTGTTTATAGTCCTAATATTGTGACAGATCTATGGGTGGGTACTACATGAGTTAACACTAAAAACCTTATGGACCAAATTTCCAACTAAATCGCAACAAAATAGATCCGTTTTTGAAGCTGATGGTGGTGATAAAAAGTGTTCCACTTATGAACCGGCACAGATGGTGCCAAATCAGGATTGGCGGTCGGGAAGTTTTTGCTCTGTTTGGAGGGATTTTCAGAGAATGATCGGCAATGGTTTGATCCCTCTTAATGCAGGCCTGCACTGTCAACAATTTGACGGCCTGAAAGTAACAATAGGAGCAAATAGGAGAGAACCGTGTTTGGCTGGGACAACGCCAGCTCATACATATCGACAGTGACTCCCGGACGCTGTTATGCATCCTCCTTACAGTCCGAACCTGGTACCAAGTGATTGCTACCTGCTACTGACCTTTGCGAATGATTCTACTGTCCCCATTTTTTGTCAATAGAGACAGTTGTCTAATGGAATTACCCTCAAAATGGGAAACAGTTATCGGACAAAATGTTGCATTCAGCAAATTTGCTAGATAAAGCCAACAAAGTCGTGTAAAAATAATCCATATTTCACCATATATTTATATTTTCATCCGAAGAAATGGACGTTTGATAGAAGAAAAACGTAACACCCAGAAAGAAGGTTTTACCTGATCATAGGAGCAGTAAGAGGGTGCTGGGGAGAGCTTATCACCCTAGAACTTTTTGCACCCCCAGGATTTCCAGATTAGATGCGTTGCATGAATTTAGCCCCTTCACAATGACAATGAACCAAATACATTTCATGAGTTTCTAAATCGATTTAGTGATGATCGTCTGTTCGACTGGCTTGCTGGTAGACACGATAACTGCCGTAAATCTTTATGGAAATTCTTAATACTTCGTACAGCCTAATAATTTGCCAGGTATTTTGAAATTAGATTATACCCGAAAACATTAATTCTAAATTAAAGGTATTATTATTTGCTTATACATAATTTAAAAATAAGTATTTTAAGTAAAATTTAGTAGTTTAGTAGTATACATTCATATATTCTGTAAAAGAGTCATGCGGTAGGTAAAGAATCATACAGTTTTTTTCATTATGTCCAGCGAAATACACGACTAGGCCATTTTAATTCCATTAATCACTTTGCTTGAATATTGCTTGCCTGATTTATACACCTTGCGTAATAGCCATCCCCAGACATTTTCAATCAAGTTTACGTCTGGAGAGTAAGGGAGCCAGTTCATAACCTCAACATTATAGCTTTCAATCCATGATTTGACGACTCTTGCTATCTGGATTGGCCCGTTGTCATAATCAAATTTCCATTCCAAGTCTCCGAAAACATTTTTAACTTCAGGAAAAGCTTTTTCCAGCACGGCTTTGCATGAAGTCGCATTCATTTTTGCAGAGAGAAACTGGAGCTCCATTGTGCCATAACAAGAAATCGCACCTCATACCATAACTTCACCTTCCCGGCTGTGTAATCGATTGAGTAGGTGTTACTCTTTTCGAAGATCGTGGAAGTAGTAATTATACACATTAGGACTCTCTGAATTAAAATATAATTCTATTCCACTCTCCACGTCATAGTCGTACGACAAAAATTAACGCGACGTTCCTTACGGAGACTGTCTAGCGATGCTTTTTTTTTAAGTCTCAAGCGTTGCAAGTGTGCTGCCTTGAAAATAACTTTTTTTACCGTTGATATGCTTGCACCTACGCCAGATTTTTCCTTGATATTGGCAGCAGAGTCGTGTGAATTTGAGGCATATCACAGAATAGCTCCTTGTCAACGACTGTAATAGAACTTGCTATTCTACATTTCATATTGTTTCCATAGCTTTTGGTGTCATGTAAATTTGTCGATATAAATTTGCGACTTAGTTGTTCTGGCCATTTGCTGAATAGAAAGTCCACACTCCTTGTACGTTTTAATTTTGGATCTTTCCTCGACACTCGAGGATTTAGCTCGGACCACTTTACTTAAAATTGATTGTTTCATATTTAATTGTACATGTTTAATTGTATTCCGATCTGATTTATGATGATCTGCAAAAGATTTTCACACTTAAACTGATTACCACGTGAGAGGTGCTATTCAAATGGACCAAAAAAAAAAAAAAAAAAAAAAAATGGTACCTTCCACACAAATGGCAAATTTTCCGAAACTCCATTTTTCCTCCCTAATATTTAATTAGCAGAGTCCTGTAATCTATGGGCTTATCTTTTGTATTGATTGTAATTCTCAGTGAAACTTCACAAAAGAAATTTACAAAACAGCCACATCACTTCTGGTATCTCCCATACAAAACATCATTTCAACCCATGAATTCTTAGCTTCATATATTTCAAGTGGTTGTACCGAATTCTCTCGAATTTGCCAAATATAAAGTCTTTGTTACTGAAACTCAACTCACCAGCCTAGGGGTCGTTGGCAGTCCCAACACTAGGATCGTATGCAGTGTCCTGATAAGCCGCTCATTCTAAATAAATTTTAACGTGAAAATACCGAAGAAAATATTGAAACGGACCATGATTTAAGGATATGCATCTGGAATGTCCGCACTCTGTACAGAGAAGGTGCCTCTATTCAACAGCGGATGTCCTCGATAGAAATAAAGTTGACATTCCCGTCATCCAGGGGATGCGATGGACAGGGCATCAAAGCGAAATATTTTTTTATCTCGTTGATCTCTGCACATGCCTCGACGGAAAACAAACCAAGGACACATTTTATGAGTGCCTAGGAGAAGCATATGACCACTGCCCCGGCTAAGACATTAAAATTGTTCTGGGAAATTTTAATGCCAAAGAGGAAGAAGAAGTCCACGAGGGTTTAACGTGAGTCTAGCCGTGAAGGCCTTATCCACGGTGTGCGTCACACTGGGCATATTACAATGCGATTGCCAACGCCCCCTGGGATAGTAAAAATTGGGCTATCTAAGAAAAGGGGCTGACCATTGTGCTATTAACACAACACAAGAGATACTAAATTGATTATGCTAGTATGGAACATAATCCCCATTGGCGGAGGTGAGGCCTATCTTACCACCTCTGCTACTCTATGGGTCTGTAGCACCCGGTTGCAATGCAACTCCACATTCGAGCACAAAGTCTCTACCAGCGATTTTGGTATCAACCACAACCCGCGTGATGCTCCCACTAGGGGTCCAACGCCAAGTGATCAGGCCGGAACTTAGTCCCGGGCCTTCTTGATCCGCACGCTACCGGCCATACTCACCGGTTGGAACTGCGTAGCAAAGCACATAGCAAAGCTACTACCAAGTCGTGATTTATACACCATACTTCACCCTGTCGCAAAAGAGTACAGACTGCACATTTTTACATACCTGCAGGCACGGAGACCCCAGGCAATTTGAACGGTCGATACTACATTGCAAGGATGCAGTATCCTCACCGGTGGCAGGCGGGGAAAACTCCAAACCCCTTCCGTTCGGCGACAGTGGACGGCAAGAGATCAAAAAGATACAGATGACAGGGCACGAACCCCGAGACTTGCCCGTGTGTATCCCTATCACCCCCGGTACAAGACAAAGCCTCTGGTCAAACTTCGTAGATAATCTAACTCTGTAGAAAATCTACTTTCAGATTCAACCTCTTGCGGCCCAGCGACTGGTGCCTCCGCAAACGAGCACTCAGCTTCCGACTATCAAGCTGAATGGGACTGTGGATCAGCATGATCCGAACAGTCCCGAAGCCCCCAACCCCCAGGTCAGACTGCCGTGAAAAGGTCAGCAGATCCACTTGCCACAATTACGTCGCAGTGGCCCTACGCCTAGCAAACGCTCTGGAAGCAAACACCGTTGCTCTATCCAAACAACTCTGTGTGGAGAGCATATCGCTTACTATCCAGTCATCCACAGACCTTGTTATCGCTAATCCCTAGAGGTCCCTTAAATCTGCATTTAAGGGGCATTCGCACAACACGTACCGCCAGTCTTCGACTGGTGCACCACAATTGCACGACTCGCGATCGGCCGGGGCTTTCTTATGCAGGGAGGCATTGAGTGACCCATGTACCGTCAGCAAGAAACCAAGACAGAGGTTAAAACCAAAGTCAGGGTTTCTTCCAACGAACCTAACATCTGGCAAAAACCTAAATTTTGCACGTCCGTTCTGACTCTCTTCCCAACGTGTTTGCCATCTCGACCAGGCACATTCGTTCAAGAGCCCCCTAGACTCAGCCCTACCTCCTCTCTACGCCCTCAATGGGCCAGTCCGTTCCCGTAAGTGCACACCCTTTCCTGGCCTTGAATTCCGTCGCACGACGGATAACAACAAGATCCAGCGGGGCAGCACCCATCAGTACTTGAAGGGCCTCACACACTGGCATGCAAGGCGATAACACTACTCTCTGACAAGAGAGGCTCTTACGGTATCCGAATACAGACTTCACCGATTCGTACCACACAGGGGAAGCGTACGTTGCCATAGCAACAAACAGCCCCTGATAGACGATACGAACAATTCGTCTGCTAAGCCCCCAGTCACTCCTCGGCTCTTGTCTAAGCTGGCCGACAGCGCTAACCAACTTCCCTCTCAGCCTATCCAAATGAGACAAATAGTTCATTCGCTCTCCCATGGCAACACCCAAGTACTCCACCTCGGTGACGCACCTGAGCACAGACCCATCAGGCAAACGAACAAGAGGCTTGCGAGATAATCTACCCCGCAAGAGCATCATGTTGGTCTTATCGACAGCAACATCTACGCCGACATTTTCTGACCATTGCCTAACTATCGTCATCATGGCCTGAACCCTCTGTTCCACCTGAGAACGAGAGGGACCCTTAACCATGATGACTAGGTCATCAGCATATGCGCAAACTTTGCACTGGCCACTTAGCTGCCGTAATAACGGCATTTCCATATAAACGGACCGCAGATGGAACCCTGCGGATAGCCAAGAACAACATCGGGTTCCACCGCACTGTTTGCCCCAACTACTCT
>JAHXMU010000481.1:176251-195014 GCA_019455685.1 Philornis downsi
ACGTACCATCTTTTCGTCGATTATAAAGCTGCCTTCGATAGTCCGATACGGCAAAAACTGTATGAGGCCATGTCCGAGTTTGGAATTCCCTCGAAGCTTATAGGATGACTCTGACTGACAAGAAGTCTTCAGTAAAGATAGGCAAAGACCTAGACGAACCTTTTTACACCAAATGAGGATTTAGGCAGGGCGACAATCTATCGTGCGACCTCTTCAGCATACTGTTGAAGAGATGTGGAGATGATTATGAGAAAAACTGCAGTTAACACGACTGGTACCATCTTTAATAAAATCCATATGTAACTCGCATATGCAGATGACATATCGCGAAAACTGCGAGATGTAACTGCAGCTTTCTCAAGCATCAAGAAGAAAGCAAAGAAAATGGGTCCGGTGGTAAACGAGGACAAAACTAAGTTATTGGTTTCAACGAACAAACGGTCTACTCGTTTTGAACGTTGAGTGCTGGCAGTTTTCAAGAGGAAAATACTCCGGAAAATATATGGACCTATCATCGTTAACGGAGAGTATCGGCGTCGCATGATCAATGAGCTGTATGCCGACATCGACGTGGTCAAACGTATTAATATACAGCGATTACGTTGGCTGGATGATGTTGTGCAGATGGACCCAAATACTCCGGTACAGAAAGTTTTCGACAACGAAGTCGATGAACAGCTCAGAAGAGGGTAACCAAAACTCCGTTGGAAGGACCAGTTTTTTGAATTACTACCGAAGCTTGGTGTGATGAATTGGAGGAAAAGCGCAGAAGATCGAAGCGCTTGGAATTATTTTCTATTATATATATTTCGGCGCATAATAGATAAGGATGTCCATTCCAGCCGCCACCTAAGAAGAAGAAGAAAGTTTAGTTTTTATGAATAAAAATGGAATCACATACAAATTTAACAAGTTATAGAAATATAAATAAAAATAAATTATGAAGCGTTTGATAACCTTTGGAAAAATTGACCTTATAGCCACGATTCAGGTAAATTCGTTACAATTTAGCACATGCCAGATATTAGTAAACTTTGTTCTTTAAATAAAAATAGACTGCATTGCCACGCCTCTTTGACTACCAAAGTTACAAATTGGTACATTTTGCAAAAATCATATATAATTTAAAAGCGAAAGACTTTAGAGAGTGGTATTTTGCTTCTATAATTGTGCTTTAATTCAGAACATGATTTTATAATTTCATTTTTTGCTTCTAATCATCATCTATCCCTGACCTGCCACCATTAATCTCACAAAGTCGTCAATGTCAAAAAATATACAAATATCTGCCTTTCTACGGGCAGTTTGCAAACCCTTCCATCTTGCTGATATCCCTGATAAAGAATTGAAGTGAACAGTTCCCCCTAATTCCCTAGAAATTTTTAGTAAAATTGCACGATAACCCTACTCCCACCAACCGTTTACGGAGATTGCCGATGACAACTCATATCACTATTTCATTCCATCTTGTTCCACTGTTAATTCTCAAAATAGTATTCTATTCTGTATAATAAATAAAAAATGAAAATATATTTCTGAATTAAGATCAGATTTTTTAGACTTTTAAACCTATGAAACTAATGATCATGACCTTTTCGTATTTATTTCCTATTCGTATTTATTTTTCCGTTCTGTTATAAATATTTTTTACTTTTTAAGGATTTTTTGAGCTTTTGTGTGATTTTGTGTATCCTGTTTTCTCATTTCTACAAATAAACTTCAATTCATACCATATCTACACTGCGTGATATAACTATATTTTACCACGCAACTGAAAATGAATGAAACTATTGTTTTACATATTTGATGTGATAAACTTCGATTAGTTTATCCTTGAGGTTTTCAATTTCACATAGTGATCTTCCTATGGAAAATTTTGCATTTTACAGATTTCTTGTCCTGTTTGACATCTATGTTTGGTTAACGTGTGGTCAACGGCTTCTTTTGGTGGCTATATATTGTTCCTGCAAACTTCTCTTTTGTGGAATTTGTACTATACAGTGTGTCTTAAAAAAAATGCAGGAGCGGCTGCTTTAATTTCTCATCCAAATCGATTACAAGATTATGCTGCCTTTAATTTGTGGTCGAATCACTGTACTTTGTGTCTAAATCGTACTAAAGAATGATAACAAATTTGGGTGCTGTTGCTGCAAAATTATACATATAATACAATACAATTAATAAAATATTGTAATACTTTTCTAACGCAAAACTTGTGACTACTGATTTCAATCGTCAATTAAGGGTTTTGAATATAATAACGGGTTATCCATTTTTCGGATTCAAAAGTAAGGCTAAATAGAACACATGAAGATATGTTTTCAATGTAACTTTTTATTTCATTATAATGCTTGGACTTTGCGTATCTCAGCGATTACTTGCCGACTGTTGGTTTTCAAATGCTTCAATGTTTGGGGACTATTCGCGTAAACAGGAACTTTGACATAGTCCCATAAAAATGTCTAACGGCGTCAAATCGCACGATCTTGGTAATCAATTGACGTCGTCAAAACGTGAAATTACGCTTTCTGGAAGCTTCTCATGCTTGGCCCATGGTACCGTCTTCTTGAAACCATATATCATCCAGTTCATAACCTTCAGTTGCAGATCAGAAAAAGTCAGTTATCACACGGCAATAACACTCTACATCGACGGTAATGTTTTTTGCAGCGTAATTTTCGAAAAAATACGGCTCAATGACTCCTCTAAACCATAATGCGCACCAAAAAGACAGTCAGCATTGAAAGCTTGTTGATGTAGTACCCAAACAGCATTTCTACGACGTTGTGAATGGTCAGCCGGCTTTAATTGTTGCGTGAGTTGGACTCTATATGTATGGAGGTGCAAATCCTAATGCAAAATATGCCATAATTAGCGGCAAGATGGACCCAATTGCTGAGAATTGCCCAATTGCTGGAATTGACAAATTCGGATTATATCTGCTTTTTCACTAATAAGCGCGATATTTTCGGCAGTGCGTACATTTTGATGATGCATAGTTCTGGCCAACGCTTTCAGTCTCTTGAAAACATACCATAAAGTAATCTGCTTAGGCATGAGCATATTGCAACTTAAAATCAACATTCATTCATTGCTTCTTTGCACCCAATGTGATTTCAATATGGGACATAATACAACTTTTTGCTGTTTGCCAAAGGTTTGAGTGTTGTATCAGAAAGATCCAAATGTACAGATTCCGACGATACTTTAACCAATTTTAAACAAGTTCGCTTTTGTGAGACACTTACTGTTAATATTTTAGAAAATGACTGATTGCGCAATATTTGAATGCCAATATTTTTCTATTTTGAAGTTAAGGCTAATTATTTGTGCATGGTAAAATACGCTAAGATGAAATTACAATTTCATATTTATCATGCTTTTGTAATAAATCGAAATGAAAAGACAATCAACAATTTTATTGGTTTATTTGAAATAACTAAAATTCAGAGGACTCATGAATAGCTGGAATGCTGTACATACATGCATATACTCGTATGTATTAAAATATATCTGCAAAATATAAGTAAACATCGATAGTGTTAGGCTCTCTTAATACATATCAAACTGGTTACTCTGAATAAATACTGTAAAAACTATGAAAATTATTAAATAGTTCAATTGTTTAATCTATATTCAAAAGATGTGAATAGACTTCAAAAATAAGTCATTCAGCAAATATCAAAACAGTACATCTAAAAAAGTTAAATGATCAAGAAAAATTGAATAAACTTCCCTTGGAAAGCAATGTTTTAACGGCTAAAAGATCGCTTACCACATATTCATTTCCATCAAAGACATTTGTGCGATACAAAGTTGAATAACTAATTGAGAACAATTAAGTGTAGTCAGAGTTTAATGGAAATGTCATCTTACTGTAATCATTGACTAAAGCACGAAGCGTTAGCTACTCTTCTTTTAGTATACTTTAATTTACTCATATTAAGCGTTGCAAACTTAACGCGGATTTCATTAAATTTCAATAATACAAAACATTTTTCCACCACTCATTACACAGATAGTATGTAATGTTATAAAATTCATATCCGTCTTAATATCAACAGGAATGCAGAAGAACAGAATGTTCAATGACAGGTAGTTTTTCCCTAACTTCAGCTATTATCATTTTTCATTTTGTAATCCTTTCGTCTTAATATGATGAACTGTAACATTATAAATGATTTAAAGATATATTTTCCCACTTATTGTACTCATAACACCAGCACTTATTCTCGTACATTGCGTCAAAATATTTCTAGATTTTTTACAGACAACACTTGATGTGAAGTGTTGCCAAAAACTGAGCAAATTGATTATTAAAGTTTAAAAAATTAAGATTTAGAAAATTGCATTTTTTGTTTATCTAGTAACTTCGAGGGCAACTAACTGCTGGGCTCCTTCTAAGGTTCCGCACAGTGAGTTTTGGCAGTTTTGTGAAAAGTGATTTTTCCAATTGGTCGGTCGCTATGTTCTGGGTCACTAATAGAGTTTATTGCCAAAAAAAGCGAGCCAATCGTTGTATTTTAATGCGCTCGACAACGTTTAAGTCGGTATACAGCTCATACACTTCACGATTAATAAGGCGCCTATACTCTCCGTTAGCGATGGGTCCATAAATCTTACAGGATTTACATAAATCTTGAGGAATATTTTGACGTTCGGTTCACCATTTCCGTTTTGGGGCAGATTGTACACAGGTTTAAAATAATGCCATGAGAAAAGTCGTACTCATAACTGTATCATAAGTTATTAATTCATTTAAATTCGGAAAGTTATTCTATAACTTCTTATAAATTGCGCAATTTCATCTAAATTTTGTATTTGTGATTTCATTTAAAACACTTCCACTGATCGTTTAAAAAAAAAATTATGATGGATACGAAACAATTTATTGTCTAATGTTGGTTATTAATGCATGAGTTTCTTTTGTGCATTGTAAAATTACAGTCTGCAAAATAAGTTGGCAGCATTTAGCAAAATAGACTTTAATTCCAAAGAAATGATTGAAGCCATATATATATTTGAGTAAGACATAATCTTCGTTTTTGCCATATTTTACTGTCGACAGATTTATTTTTGAGAAATTTTCAGTGGCTTCCATAAGATTCTCCTTTTTAGTAAATACCGGATTCTCATCTAATAAAACTACAGGCTTTCCGCTACTGTTTTTTTTTCGAAGAAATCGGTCCTCCGTTTGGAAATAATCAAAAGTTAATGTTATATTTTCAAACTGAGTTCCACGCCTTTCAATTAATCTATCTTTGAAACGATGTTGTGCGATTTAATAATTTTTTGAATTTCAATAAAAGCATTATAATGCAATTTTGTAATTGGTAATACGACAATGCGAGTTTCGCTAAATTGCTTCCCCGTTTTGCTAGACGTACTGAAAATATATACTGGACCGAAACCTTTTAAAAATTGTCAATAAGAGTCGTAACGAGGGTTTGTATTAATTTGGGGAAATTTTGATATAAATGTTTATTTTTGTTGTTTATGAAACAATTGCACAATTGCTGACATTCTATTAATTCGGCATCCTGACACAATGCTCAAGCAAAAGGTAAACTTCCGAAATGAGGTACTACAAGTGCTGGTTAGTACTGGGTGGCCCAGAATGAACGAAGTGGTGTGAATTCCTTATAACTTTTTTATTATAATTTTTTTTTCTTTTCTTTTTAGTATTTTGTAAAGAAGACTTGGAGAATTTATAATGGAGCAATACACAACTGAACAACGTGCCCAAATCGTTGAAATTTACTTTGTAAATCAACGGTCCATTGTGTTGACTCAGCGTGCATACCGTCGTCAATTTAATGTGCGGGTTGCACCCTCTCAGTCAACAATAAACCGTCTTGTTACAAATTTTCAAGAACAAGGAGCAGTAAGGAACCTTCCTGGTACTGGCAGACGACGAACGGTGCACACGGATGACAATATTCAAGTGGTACAGGAGAGTATTCAGGAGGATCCACAAACATCAACCAGGAGACGTTCGACACAACTTGGCATCTCAAGAGGGTCGCTGCAGCGAATTTTGTATAGCATAAGAATGTCTCCATACAAAATTCAAATTGTCCAAGAATTGAAACTGACAGATTACCAGCATAGCATAAGAATGTCTCCATACAAAATTCAAATTGTCCAAGAATTGAAACCGACAGATTACCAGCAACGACTTGACTATGCAATTTATTTCCTAATCTCCTAATCCTAATTTTATTCATAACTTGGTTATGAGTGACGAAGCCCATTTCCAATTAAATGGGTTCGTTAACAAGCAAAACTGTAGGATATGGGCTACGGAAAACCCGAGAGTACTTCATCAACGACAATTACACCCAGCTAAGTGTACTGTTTGGTGCGGTGTTTCTTTAGAAAGGATCATTGGCCCATATTTTTTTTAAAAATGAACGAGGTGTTGCCATTTTCATCAATGCTGATCGATATCGGGCAATGTTGGAAAATTTTGTAAGGCCAGCCGTCCACAAATATGGTTCCAACAGGATGGAGCCACAGCGCACACTGCGAGGGCCACAATGGCTCTTTTACGCGACATATTTGGTGAAAGAATAATTTCGCGTACAAGCAATTTTAATTGGCCTCCGCGTTCCCCGGATTTAACCGCTCCAGACTTTTTCCTTTGGGGTTATTTAAAAGGGAAAGTTTATGTTAATAAGCCCAGGACTATTGACGAATTAAAATCCAATATTCGAGACGAAATTAGCAACATAACACCGGAAATTTTGCGAAAGGTCATGGAAAATGTGTTGGAAAGAGCACATTTGTGCGAAGCAGAAAATAGCCACCACTTGCGGGATATTATTTTTAATAACTAATCTAAAAATATTCCCCATAAATTTACTGTATTAAAAAAAAATTACAAAAATATGTCTTAAATAAAAAGTTATAAGCAATTCACACCACTTCGGTCATTTTGGGCCACCCTGTATAAGTATACGTCGGTCTCGTTGAGTAGACCACAAAACGGTGTGGATGAAAGCACAAGCCTGATAAAACGATGAAAGAAAATGTGAAAAAATGGATAGGTGTGTGAAGTTACAAATATTTAAATACTCTAATACTAACTTCTGGATAAATGCTGATCCCTCCCACATGTTGAATCATATTGGTGGCACCTACGTATAATCCTCTATTGGCCATATAATATGTCCGTTACCTTTTATTATTTTGAGCGGCCGTGCCCCAGAGATCTCTGCGGCTTAAGCGTCTGAGGAGAAGGCTAAGGTACATCACAATATTTTTTGAAAACGCAATTTTAGGTACAAAAGTGTTCCAATGCCGGTAGTTGATGGATTTGTGATGAACTCTCATCCTGTCAGATATTCTTGGGTTTGTACAATGCGGTCAGACGATGCTCTATTTTCTTTTCCTTTAATAATCAACTAACAAACTTGCTCGTAACTACATTTCTTCATCGCAGATAAATATCTTTGGGCAAGTGAAACTGAAAATATTATTTTTACTCAAACAACTGTACGAGTGCCGTTCTTTTTTATAAAGGGTGTCCCAACAAGAACTCAAGATTTAAATTTGGCGCCATTCGAAGCCATTTGAACAATTGTTATTGTTTGCTAGTAGAAGGTACGAGGTTAGTAAAAATGGAGCGCTACACGAATGAACAACGCATTCTCATTGTGAAATTGTTTTACCAAAATGGTGAAAGTTTTGCGGCAACATTTCGCAAATTGCGATCAATTTGGGGTCACAATAATGATCCAAAAGAGTCAACTGTAAAGAGATTAATGGATAAATTTGCCAAAACTGAGCATGTTAGTGATGTAAAGACAACAACGCGCCTTCGACCAGGTCGATCGACCGAAAATATTGCAGCTGTACGTCATGATGTCGCTCAAACTCCATCCACCTTAGTTCGACACCGAACTCTGGAAATTGGTATCTCCATATCCACTATGCAACGAGTTTTAACGAAAGATTTGCATCTTCATGCATACAAAGTTCAATTGATTCAGGAACTGAAGCCAGCTGACCATGGGCAGAGAAGGGAGTTCGTTAATTGGGTATTGGAAAGACAACATGAAAATGCTGATTTTGCAGATAAAATTATCTTCAGTGATGAGGCGCATTTCCATCTTGATGGCTTTGTCAATAGGCAGAATTGTCGAGAGATTCATGAGAAGCAAATGCATCCTCAACGTGTCACTGCGTGGTGTGGATTTTGGACTGGAGGAATCATTGGACCTTTTTTTATGAAAATGAGGCATGTCAAACGCAAACAGTCAATGGTGTTCGGTATCGTGAAATGATAACCAGTTTTTTCGTGCCTAGAATTGAAGAAATGAATGTGGAGGGCATGTGGATTCAACAAGACGGCGCCACATGTCATACAGCCAGAGAAACAATTCAATTGCTGCATCAGTCATTTCCCGGTCGTGTCATTTCACGTTTTGGAGACCAGAATTGGTCGCATAGATTGTGCGATTTAACACCACTAGACTTTTTTCTTTGGGGTTTTTTGAAGTCGATGGTTTACGGGAATAAGAAAATTTTGAAAATTTTATTAAAAGATCGCGTGTGTGTCTACGTCTACTTCTACTACTGTCTACTTTACGATATAATAAAGTTTCACGATTTTTTCTTTAAATATCTGTGTTTTATTTAAAATTTAAATCTTGCGTTTTTGTTGGGACACCCTTTATTAATATTATAATAATTAACCCCGAAGTATAGAAATAATGGCATATTCAGGCTCTTCTTGTGGTATTTAATTGAAAAATCGTTTTACTAGAGTTCCCAATACTCACAGCGTTAGTCTGTCGCACGGATTCTGTATTGAGTGTAGCCCCTTTAATGAATGGAGAACGGTTATGTAAAGTCTTGTCTCATTTTTCGAATGCATGGAAGATTGAAGACAGGACAGCGTAATACTGGTGGCTGTGTGAGTGCTCTTTTAAGATCGTGATTGCAGTTTCTCATTTTACACCTATCTGACTTTTTTCTTGAACAAGCGCTTGAAGGGTGCAACGATATTCGAGCAATTCTTCACGGAACGGGGATTCCACGACACGAGCCTTAGTGCTCTTTTCACTTTCTTTAAGTTCGTCAGGGGTTGATCTCTATATGTACATTATTAACTACATTTATTTGCTAATATTTGTTGTAAACATTCGGCCAAAACAATTTTTTAATAAGTTATAGCATGTGTCGGCGATATGTGGCCAAATGACATTGAAGTTATATAGGTGATTTGGATGTATGTTTATAGAAATAGATGTGAAGTAAATAAGGTGAAATAAAGCTAATTTAAGTTAAATTAGGCAGCGGTAATGGAAAAGAAGGAGGAAACAATGCCAATTGTATTTCAAGATATTCATTTATATATAAAAAGCGTATGATCAAATATCTAAAACGATGGGAGTAAACAATCAATTTTTTTAATGTTGGTGTTGCTGCTGCGTTTAATAGTAGCTGAGAGTGAACTCCATAGGCAAACCGAAAAAAACGACATTCAGATATGTGACATGTTGGGGTTTTGATTGCTGCGAGAATAACGATTGGCAAATAACTCATAGCCATACAGAAGTTTTGGAATTAAACAAGTTCCAGCGAGAAGCCCCCAAATATGTTGCGGGCTTTAAAATTGCGCTCTATATTTTGATCTAAGCTTGCCAGTTAAAGGTATCCTTTCACGTTAGTGTGTTATTATAAATAATGTCGAGATTTTTTACAATATTAATAACTCTGAGCAAAACAAGCGACTGAGCACACCTTCATCCAAAACATTCCCATTGCACCCAAGGCGCATCATAAGAGTGCATACGAAGGCGGTCGCAAAACTAACTGACCTGATGTATAGTTAGTGCCAGTTATTAGTGAAAAGTGGCAATCTTATAAAACATTTCAATGTACCACGTTGTTTAGTATCTTTATTTGAGCCATCAAAAGTAAACGATTTCAGTGAACTGGTAAACATGCTAAGTAATTCAATATTTTAATTTGAAAGGGCTCAATCCAACCAATAAGAAAGCAGAGCCAGATTCTACTGGCAGAGTTCAAACGAGGCCAACGAACGAATCAAGACGAAAACCGCAGTTGTCGGCCAGTTGAGGTGTCCACCCCAGACACGATTAAGAAAATTCACAAAATGGTATCGGATGATCTTCAGGTGACGATGCTAGCTGCTTGAGCTAGCTGCAATGATAGGCATTTCAAAAGATTTAAAGATGAGAAAGCTGTGCGCGAGATGGGTGCCGCGCGTGCTTTCAATAGAGCAAAAACAGCGTCGTGTAAATGTTTTAGTAGAGTGTTTAGCGGTGTTTCACCACAATAAAGGCGATTTTTGGCGTCGATTATATCCACGGATGAGACATGGATCCACCACTTTACATCTGACTGGACTGGAATGGGACAGTCGTGTCCAAAGAAGGCGAAGACGGTTCCATCTGCAGGCAAGAACATGGCATCAGTTTCTTTTGATGCACATGGCATTATTTTTATTGATTATCTTCAGAAAGGAAAAACTAACATCAGCAAATATTAGGCTTATTTGTTGTAGCGTTAAATAAAATTACGGAAAAATGCCGCATTTGGGGGAAAAAATGTTTCATCAAGACAATGCTCCCGTTTGTACATCCACAACTGCGATGGTAAAAATTAATGAATTAAATTTCGAATTCAATTCAGAGTATATCACCAACGGCAATAAACTGCAGTAGATTTCTGAGATAGTTCAATATTACTGATGAATACTTTTTGGAGCCTTGTAACACAATGATTCGTAATTGACACAAACAAATGGTTAATAAGTGCATCCTTTTCTATCAATGCTGTTTCGTATTTCCTTAGCCACATTAATGAGAGAAGTGATACAACTTTTAGATCTAATGTTGAATCGTATGTACGACCACAGCGGCGTTTCCTATATATATAAACATTTGACGATGTTTTCAAAATCTTTCGATGATACGGGAGCAAAGCAATTAGACGCTACTCATTTACTCATTACCACTTTTCGGAATTGGAATTATCTTAGCGTGTTGCCAAACTTCAGCAAAACGACTAGCAGTAATTATTGTATTAAATACATGTGTTATAAGTATATGCGACTAAATTTGGCCGCAACGGTTTAAAATATTGTCGTTCCATATTATCCATTCGAATTGCGTTAGGTCGAACAGTCAAACAGCTGGATTATTATTATTCGGATGCATTAACACAAGTAAACTCAAAAGATGACTTGGTAATTTCATGGTTTATATCTTGCTGGTGCTGCAGAGATGAGCAACATGAAGAAATTTCCATGGTAGGATTTTGCGACGTAGATGGCTGTAAATTCACAAAACCGTTGAGTTCATTAATGTTAACGTTAAAGTCATTTCATATCGATTTTTCTATTCAAATACTGCCTAAGACTTTCCATTTCTTTTTCGACTGCTGATATAAACTTATATTCAAAATATAATTTCTTGTTTAATGATATAACGTCGTTCACAGTTTTCCGAGTACTTTTGAACTCTTTATGCAGCTTCGAGATTCTATACCTTTTCCATCCATTCGTGATTTTATGTAAAGGCGTGAACCTGTGGAAAAGATGATCACATTGCGATTCAGTTGTCGAATTTGATCATCGCCGGAGTTCATACTATGTATTAAGTCCCAGCCAAGATTTACAAATTCGTAAGCCAGTCGACCATAATCAATTCAGCGGAAGTCATAGTAATAGCGATCTTCTGTTATGTAACCAGATTTAAAATCTTATGCTATAAATATTGATATAAATCTGCACTTTGTTTTTGTCAGCAACAAAGAATGTGCTATTTGTGGCAGTAAATTGTATCGCATAATTGATGTTAATACTGTGTAGGCTAACAGTCAGTGAATTTAGTATTTCTATAAATTGTTTTCACTAACAGTTTCATATTATGGTTCCTAATAATCAACTTTTGCACTTTGTACGGAATACGTTTTTAAAATATACAACTGCTCCTCTATAACATGTTCTGTTAGATCTTATTGTATTGAATGTGTTTTAGTTTACCAATCCATTCTGCACAGGTTTATTGAACGAGGCCAGTGATATATCTATATGTACATATAGTACGACGTCAATAATTGAGCTTTTGAAGATGTGTCTAAACTCATTTATCTTCTTATGTAAACCTTGGAATTTGATACTTGGATTTGGAATTTGATATGTGTGCATAAAATACTGATTACGTTTTTCAGGCTTACCTGGGAATTAGCAAGTGAACGATTTATTAAATATAGATAAAATAACATCATAATTTATATAATCTATCATATGTTGAACGGTATATTATTGTGATATTACTCGTCGATGTAATTTTGTGCAATTTTATTTCTTGATGTAATTTTGTGACGCATTTTTTCTTAAATAGACCGAAAAATGAAGGACAATAATTGGCATGGAGTTGTTGTACTTTGTAGTTGTCAGTTGTTTAATCATAATAGTTAACGAAGTTTCCACTGGAGTCACGAAAAAATCGCTGAGATCATCAGGCTTAGATATACTCGTACTCGTACACTAAGCAGATTGGATTAATGCCTATAAGGCCTCGTAGAGAGTAAGCAGTATGATTATTTTAATTTGTCAGGTTATTGACACCGTATGGTTTTAAAATTGTCTGTAGTAAGTTGTTCGCTTATCTACGTGCTGTTCGATTCGAAACCAATGTGCTTTGAATAGTGCAACAGACCTTAATATGAAATTTCGGTCATAAGATGAGACAATTGGTGTATTAGGCGTAGTATTATGAACATTTTGGTATATTTTTTCCGGTTTTACATCCCGGGAATGTAATGTTTAGTGTTGCAAATATAGTCGAAAATATTTTGTGGGATACCACCACACTAGACTCAACACTGTTTTCCAATTTTTAATTTCAGAACACTTATTTCGGAATTCTGTGATTCAAGAGAACTTCCATGTTAGCTAATGTTATGAAATCTAAGACATTTAGCACTTACAGCTGTCTCTGCTGTAAGTTTCACCTCGGACTCACAAATATTTTTCTTTAACGCGGTTATAATTCCTTATTCACATCGCATGCAGTATTCATGTTTTAATGAACTTTGCGAGAGTTTCTGTTACTGAACGTGTGAGTGGATTTGTTAATTTTACGAAAAGGCTGTCTAATGTTGGCATAACACGAAACGAAGAGTCTATCGATATGTTTGCAACCTAATTGTTAGCAGAGGAGTTTCGGGGAAATTTTGCTGTGCGGTTACAACGCGATTTAATGCTGGTCTGTAGTTTTATTTCAATTTAATTTGTCTTGATTTTGATTATCTTCAGAATATATTTGTTTTGAGCAAAGAAACCTTGACCTAAAGCCATAGAGGTTAAATTAATACAAACTAACTGTCTCCAGTGTTTGATATAACGAATTATACAACATTTAAAAACGCTCAGTGGTGCTTTTACAGGATCAATCCATTTTATATAGTCAATAAATTGTTAATACTATGGATTTGAAGCAGTCAAGAAAATTCTAATTGAGCCAACTAACCGAATATTTTACATTTGCATCCCAGATCGAACTGATTTCTCTAGAGAAATTTAATCTTTATGCTTAAACCGGCGTGCTTAAAACGGCGTTCTCAGCAATTGGGCCTATCTTACGGCTTATTATGGCGTATTTTGCATTTGGATTTGGGTGATATAGCAACAGACTTTCAATGCTGATTTTTCGAACAAAATTTTCTTCAGCGATGAAGTGTTATAATATCTCTATCACTCCCCGAAACCATATCAATAACATAATCTAAAGTTAATTCGCGTTTCCGCTCCCATGTGAACAAAAATGCAAAATCGATAAATTACCAAAAAATAAAGAAATACTAAAACAAACAAATACAAACCTAACAATTTATTTTCCTAAGAATTATTTAAAACATAACAAATTATTGAACCCAGACTTTTTCTTAAGAATTGTTTTCTTGCATTTCCGCTCCCATATAAATGAACGAAAAATGCAATAAATACAAAATTAATAAATTACCAAAGAATAACAAATTACTAAAACAAAGAATTGCAAACTTAACTTTTTCCAGAGAATTGTTTAATAAAAATACAATGCAATAAAATATATTTTTGTAATTAGTATATAAGAACCAAAAATGATGAAAACTAAAGTAGTTATATTTTGATCAACTCATTATAACAATCGTGTTTTTTTAACAGTTCATAACTTGAACCTAAAAGTATGAAGCTCATTTCTCACTCGGTGATTACGTCAACAAGCAAAATCGTCGCATATGGGGCTCGAATAACCCAGAAGTGATTGTGGAAAAGCCATTGCATTCAGAAAAAGTGACTTTTTTCGAACAAGACGCTGTAACCGCACGATTATGAACTGGATAATATGTGGTTTCAAGTCAAGTTATTGCCAACATACCGACAGAAATGTGCGAAAAGTGGTCGAAAACTACCTTAAGAGGATCCACTAATAACCAACCCAAAGGCAGTCATTTAAATGACATTGTATTTCGTACATAATGGCAATGTGGAAGTATTAAAATGAAATAAAAGTTTCATCGAAATCATAGCTTTATGGGTGTTTCATTTAACTTTACTTCTGAACCCGAAAAGTGATCTGTTAAAAGGTGTGGAGAATATGCTTCCTCTTCTCAGATTGTTCTCCATCCATCGCCAACAGCGTGTACGACGCAAGTAGTTCTCCGCTGGTGGAACACTAAGGAACGTACTACGTCACTGATTTTCAGCTAGTTTCTCGTGCCGTTATTGTTAATGATTACCTTTTCGTCAAAGTACGAAGCCAATGCACACACATAGATAATTTATATCGCTGTGGAGCGAATTTCGCTTTCTTCCAATGTTCACTCAATTGTTCTCTCTCGCTCTCTTTCTCAACGTGGAACTTTATAGTTTTGTATTTTTTAACGTCATGTGCAATGCCATTCATAGGTTATCGATGAACCTGCTATAATCTGCAAAAATAATAAGAAAAATATGTAAAATTGTGGAATTATTGTGCAAAGAGAAGCGAAGTTAGCAGGATATCTTATTTCCTTGGGTCTCTAACCACCTCAACTATATCTCTGAATATGCATTGTCTTTGCAGAGTAAAGTGCGTCTCATTCATAAAGTCATTTTGTATTCTATCAAAATACTTGTTTGGACGAAACGGTGGTAGGACTAACATTTTTGTCCACAACGGCATGCAAGTCGCGTATAAGTTAGTAAGTTAGAAAATACTTTTTCCTTCTTTATTGGATCCATAAGCGTTAGAATCCCGTAAGAAATTTTAGATGAGACTATGGCTCCTGTTCAGTTTGCGCCCAATTTCTCTTCCACTGCATCCTTAGTCCTTGTAAGCTATTATTTTACCTATTTCGTGCTCAGTCAAACTTTTCCTCGCAGCATGTCTTTTTGGTTACCAAATTTTACCACTTTTTCACAAAAATAATAATTATCTTATCGCTTGCACTTTTAAAATTTCACTAATTGAACTTAGCATTATAATTGTGAAACACGCTAAAAGCAGAATTATCGCAAGAACTAAAGTACCGCTATCTTCACAAATCCCAAGGTTTGTGTGGATGGTTGTTTCGTCTATATATGGCTTTATAAATATGAAACGCACTTTGTACCTACTTATGTATGTAAATCTCGGAGCAAATTTTCGGTTTCCGTTTCCTTTTGTTAGAGCCGTCGCCTTAAATGATGTGCTGTATTCGTAAAACCGTATTTTGGTATTCCACGAATAGGTGAATCCATTAGAGGTGCGCTGCTTTCCTTGTCGATATTGTTATTGCTGTGGGTTTTATCTCATGGCCGGTTAAAGTTTTTTCGTATTTCTGTTTTGAACTTCGTTTTCGCTCATTTTAGTTGGGAAGTTACTTAAATCGCAAATGATGCACAAAGTTATTTTAGTTGAACCATAAATATTGTGCTAAAATTTATGGAATCATAAATTATAATGCTAATATTTCTGGTTTGTGACACCGAGGTAATGAAAATTATATTCAACAATTTACATTGAACATAACCTAGCATTCAAGTTATGTGACTTATTACATTTCGCAGTTGATCGGCGCTGGCTGCATATGATGGTGTTATTTGATCTTGGTGATAGTATTATTTTGTCGTCATTGGTGCAGTAGTGTATGGTCAAATAATATATTTCTGTTTCTTTAATAGATACACTTCCAAATACAAATTTTCATTATTTCACACTCTCCTAACTCAGTTTAGAGTACTAATTTCGGTAGTTATAATTCGTCAGGCTAACGTCAAAACTTTGCTCGAAGCAAACACATGATTTTTTAAGGCATTCGTCTGCATTCGCATTCAGTTTGTAAGTAATTTATCGCATAATACAAGAATTTTAAATTAATGTTAAAATTTGGATTCCCAAATCCCAGCATGTTAACGCACATGTAAACTGGTACTATTACAAATGGATTTGTTATTCAGTAACAGCCATAACCACATACAAGACACAAGCTATTGTAGTTTTTTTGTACAGTTCTGAATGGATTTCCCATTTATTTCGTTATTCTTATTATTAATCTTGTTTTACGCATTTCGTATTCACTGGAATTTTTTAAAATTGATTCTGATTAAAACAAAGTATGTCGGCAAATATTAAATTTGCTTTTAGCACAAAGTAGTTAAGAGTGGAATGAGTTGAATAGAATGAATTGCGGTTATTTTTACTTGCATCCAAAACATATTTATGTGACGTCAGGAGCACATCTTCTATTTAAATGTTGTTAAGTAATTGGCATGTAAAGTGTGTTATAATTCAAACAATCATTTATTGACGTCTTTTACTTGTTACTATCAAAATGACTGAATTAGTAGCTGAAATTGGTTGACTGATTATTATGCCAAACTCGCTCTACAGATTTTTAACCGCTGCAAACTAACCATGTTTTTATATTCGTAAACAGGCATGAAGTGTCAGCCGTGTAATTTGATAGATATTTATCATACAAATAACGGGTTATCGATTTTTCGGTTTCAAAAGTAAAGTTACAACATAAAATAAACGATATAATTTCGATGAAACTTTTATTTTATTATAATATGTACTTGCATATTGCCATTATGTACGATATATAATGCCATTTAAATGACCGCCTCTGAATTGGGTGGATTCTACTGAGGACCTATTTTATCATATTTCTTGCGTAAACACGGTCTTTGACGTCGCCCCACAAAAAATGTCTAGCGACGTCAAATCGGATGATCCCGGTGACCAATTGACGTCGCTAAAACGTGAAATTACGCTTCCGGGAAACTTCTCATGCAAGAAAGTCAAAATCGGTTGTGTTTTGTTGAAAACACAAATCATCTAGTTCATAATGTTTAATTGCCCGCCAACAAAAAGTTGGTTATCATACGGCCATAGCGCTCTGAATTGACGCTAACGGTTTCTTCAGCGTCATTTAAAAAAAAATACAGCCCAATGGCACCTCCAGGCCATAATGTGCACCAAACAGTCACTTTTTCCGAATGCAACAATGGCTTTTCTACAATCACTTGTGGATTCTCCGAGCCCCATAAGCGACAATTTTACTTGTTGATGTAACCACCGAGTGAGAAATTAGCTTCATCGCTAAAAAAAATTTTGTTCGAAAGATTAGCATTGCAAGCCTGTTGACGTAGCACCCAATCAGCATATCTACGACGTTGTGGATGGCCAGCCGGCTCTAATTTTGCGTGAGTTGGACTTTATATGGATGGAGGTGCAAATCCAAATGCAAAATATGCCATAATTAGCGGTAAGATGGCCTATCTTTGCTGAGAACGCCGTGGAATTGGCAAATTCGAATTATTTGCTACTCTTTCACCTACAGAATCGAAATTTTCGGCAGTGCGTATATTGCGATGATGCACAGGCCTAATCACATTTGTAACGCTTTCAGTCCCTTTAAATTTCTTCATAATCTTGCCAATTCCTTTTACATTAGGTCGATTATGACAACCATAATCACCCCGTAATGTACGAAAAATGCCCACGTTCGAATCACAACTTTTTGTTAGTAAGTTTTAACTATTTTTGCATGTCCAACGGATGTTAAACAATCCATACTCATAAATGGCAAATCTTTCACTAAATAAATAACACTTCAGTTGACAGCTATTTAACACCTGAAAGCCTCGCCCGACCGGCGGTTTTGAAAGAAATATCCTGAGAATTTATAAGAAGAAGAATGATATTGTGCACTGCCATTTTAGTGAATGTCTCATGTAATCGGCAATTGGAAACATCAGACTAGCTTAGATGAAAACCTGTCATGTTTACGTGGCGTTTTATTTCTGCTTTAAAAAATATACAATCACTATTTACGAAATATTATTTATTAACGGAATGAAGTAAAACGAGTAGCTTTTGATCTTACACGTATAGGACACGTATACTCGTACGCCACTATAAGCCAGATTTTTTACTCGTTTATTTTTTTCATTATACCTTGTCATTATTTCGCATTTATTGCACCTAAAACAGACTTCCAATAGTTGGTTATTATTAACATTAATACCACGAACATTTCCATATTTTATTGATAATTTTTAATTTAATTTAAGATTTAATTTTTACCGACAATTACCGTTTATAAGGTAGAATCGATTCCGATTTATTAACATTAAGCATAGTAAAATCTTTCTCAGAATATAAACATTGGCGATTCTTAAATGTTCCGCTTATTACCACAAAAGTTTGTATTAATTCGAATACAAATAGGGCCATGTCAAAGTAACTCAATTTTACAATTACGTTAAAAGCAT
>JAHXMU010000481.1:195024-211265 GCA_019455685.1 Philornis downsi
AAGCATAATTAAAAAATATTATTTATGTATATAAACTGATAATCTTGACAGAAATGAGGAAGATGCCTCGCTGTCCAGAGTTCGCATATTAGTGTTCATTACTTTTGCCACATTATTACCTCAGGAAATGGCAGAGTTATTAGGGCAATATCCATATTGCTTTCCCTTCCTTTTTCCCGCAATAGTATCCTTTTTACATTTCTCTCCCAATAACATTCCTTGCTTCAGTATTTTTTTTTTTTCACTTTTGAACAAATGTGTTTCATGACTTCCTAAGTCGATTGGACGGCGGCCATCTAGTTGGCTGGCTGGTCGGTTGTTAGTATCATCAATATGAATTGACCATTTCCGAAATTCGGGTTTTCTTCTTTAGTTGCTAATTAGTGGGCTGCTAAAAACTAGATTTTCTTTCTCAGTAACTCTTAATTTGTAAACTGCATAAACTTTAATTTTTGTCAAATGTATTGCCTTGTAATGCTTGTCAAAATTTTGGCCTTCTTTTATTGAGTTGCTATAAATTCAGTAATATTAGTAAACCTTAAGGGTTTACCAAAGTAGGGTTTGAGAAAAATTGACAGCATGTAGACACTTCAACTTGCATAATCTTCGCCGCTAGATTTTTTGATTTGTACCGAACTCGATATTGCAGTATAACTGGTTGTTAACTATTCCAACTAATATATTGATTCAACTTATTCTCACTTTTCGACAGCACTTTACGAATGTAGCACTGGGCTCATAACATTTAAAACATTAAAAATGTCAAAATATTGAATAATTTAATAAGATTGGTAAAAATCTTTCTGAAGTGAAAAATTGGGGCGAATTTAAAAAACCTAACTGTGAATGTGTCTATTTTTGTTTTAACAGAAATGGCGGATACGATTAGAAAACATTTTAATGTGGAAAAATTTATCCGTGGAAAAATGTTAGCAATAATAATATATGAAAATAGCATTTTTAGCATTGCGAAGCGATGTTTGCATATTTCGGAAGGGAGTGTTCTAGTAAAGTTTCTTTGTACCAGCTCTACTTTTTTACTCCATCAGTTAGAGTGCCAAAAAGTAGTTAGTAACTATTTAATGATTTTAACCGTATTATTCATTTTATCATATTTGTTGTGGTTTTTCATGTGTCACACATTCTACCTATAGAATCGTGAATTATGGTTCTCAGTAATCGGCTATTTCCAAAGAAAAAGTTTTGACCATTAATGAAAATTCCAAACTTTGTAATTTTTTGAAAACGGCAATTTCCAGTATGACTTTAGCATTTTCAGATCTGCTCTAAAAAGGCCCTAAGTGATGGTGCTCTATTTCAGTACTTATTTTATCATACATTTCGTAAACTGAAACAAAACGATGCTTTGCAGCTCGCAGTTATACTTCATACCCAAAATCGGCAATTGGCTAAGTCGTTTGGCAAAATTGTTCAATGTGCAGAATTTCTCTGCATGTGTAAAAGATTACCATTATGATCTAGTCTAAATCAGCTCGCACAAGGTGTCAATAGAGAACTTACTAATATTTTTTTGTGTAATATCTCCGTGGCCCTTGTTCTGAACCAGGAAAATGGAAACTGCATTTGAAATCCCCACAGCCAGAGCAATGAAAACAGTCTACAATTACGTTACGTGAATTTTTATTAGAACTTAAAATGATGAGCTTAAATTAGCTGTCACAATGCGATGATAAATAGAATTTGTAGTGGAGTAGATGTGCCAGCGTTACATGAGTGATAACGTGCAATGTGTTAATTGAGAATTTGACTTGATAATGAAAACAAATGGCAATAATAGAATAGGAAACAAAAACGCTTTACATAGTCCGCTTCAAAGAAATTCGTATAAGAACAAAATCATTTGCTTAGAACAATGTTGAACAAAATAACAAACAGCATCACTTTAGATAGAAATTTGCAATATTTTCTTTTGTTCGTAAATAATTTGTAATTTAATTTCATTGTAATTTTCTGTTATTTAATGTATGTAATTAATTATGTAATAGATGTGTTTACTGCACTTTAATGTCATCCAATTATTTGCAAGGAATTGTTCGCCACCATTGTCCCGTAACTGGTTGTTGGCTGGAAAGGCTGTCTATTTGGATTCTTGACATAAAGGGGATATATTCCTCCTCCATCGAACTAAATCGAATTTCATCGAAAAAAAATGCCACTAAAAGATTTACGATCATTGGGGGTTAATCCCCCACCGGCGTCACTATGAAACTGCAAATTTCCTGCCGTTCGTTGCATATCACTATTTTAGTGGTTTTGCGTGTTATGAGTCTTTCAGTTACACCTATTTGCTCATGGATGTAGTCAATTGACGTTTGATGTGTGATACCTCATCTCTACAAAATATCATTAAATTCACTAGACAAATTTCAGTTCTTCCAATAACATCGAAACAAGGTTAAGCTTTTGTTTAAAAATATGAAGGTAGATAAGCAAAAAGTCTTTGTTTGCAGATTACTGAATTTGTCTGAAATGCGCATTATGGTTTGAAGGTGTCATTGAGCGAAAACTACCTCAAAAGGATCTAAATCTAAATGATGTAAAGGATCTAAATGACATTGTATTTCGTATACATATATAATGGCAATGTGAAAGTATTACAATGAAATAAAAATTTCATCGAAATCGTAGCTTTATGTGCGTTTTATTGAACTTTACTTGAAACTGAAAAATTAATAACTCTATATTACCATTATTTAGGCAGTTTTCACCTAGAATCAAATATTTTGGGGCATTTATTGCCACTTTCAGCTGCATATTGATATGCCAACACACGTTTGCAGAATGGTATGGAAGCTACTAAAATTGGGGTAGTAATTCGGCCGATTTTTTAAATTTTTCTGAGCATTATATTGCAATATAATTGACAAATATTTAAATTACATCAATCTACAACGGACAAATTTTCATTCTCAGAGCAAAGTTGTTCAAATATAAACTATTAATGCGCGAAATTTAACTAGTAAAAACAGAAACCACGTCATTTAACATAGCTCTGCTAGGCACTTGGCAAAGCTCTCTTAACATGTGAAAATGGCGGATTATAAAGGGTGATTTTTTAATATCAGTTTTTTTAAAAATCGAATAAAACATCATATATTAAAATTTTTTATTGGAATCGATAAATTGGTTTTTGCCATTTAATTTTGAAAGACAATTTCATGTAAATGTTGTCCGCGGCTCCGTCTCGAAATGTCCATTCAGAAAATCTATATTCCACGAATAACGCGTTTATGTTATCCTGTAAGGCTTCAATAGTGTTCGGCTTGTCCAGATAGACTAACGGTTTGACATAACCCCACAAAAAATAAGATCTTGGGGGCCAAATCGAGAGAAAGCTGCTCACCAACTTCATTCCTCAACAAATCGATTGTTTCACGAGCAGAGTGGCATGTTGCACCCTCCTGGTGAAACCACATGTCAACCAAGTTCAACTCAGCCAATTGGAACAAAAAAAAAAATCGAGAATCATGGCTCCATATCGTTCGCCGTTGACGGTAACGTTTCTTCCACGATCGTCTTTGAGGAAAAATGGACCAATGATGCCACCAGCCCATAAACCACACCAGACTGTCGTTTTTTTGTTTGTATGGCGTGTGGTTGTTCATCACTCCAGATGTTTTGACAGACAGTTTTGCTTGTGTACGTATCCGTTCAGCAAGAAATGAGCCTCATCGCTGAACACAATTTTTGATAAAACATTGAGCTTTTGTAAGGCACATTCACCAAAAATTTGACGTTGTGGTAGGCCATTCGTCTTTCCATGATAAAATGGCAGAGTATACTGTACACTTTTCACTTTCGCAGATGACGTTTGGACGCCATTACCAACCAATGCTGCCAACCTGAAAAACTTAAATCTTAAAAAATCACCCTAAGAGGTGTGATAAAAAAACGTTTTCAAATTTCGTGAGTTACGTATTTTCGATTTTCGCTTTTTTTCTGTTATGTTGGTACACATGTCTGTTATATATGTTCACATTATCAGCCATTTTGGATTGTCAGCTTGTTTTTGACAGGATAAAAGGTTAGTCGTGTTTTTGTGTGCTCTTCGATTTGTTACTATTCGAAAAAATGATGGATCAAAGAAACTGCATTAAGTTTTGTGTAAAAAAATGAAATTAAATGTGCAAGGACATTTAAAATGTTGACTGTGGCGTTTGGCGAATCTACTATGAGCAGAACACAAGTTCAATTGTGGTATAACCGGTTTAAGGAAGGCCGAGAAGATCCCAATGACGATGATCGTCCTGGTCCGAAAAAAGCACGTCAAGTTCGGTCAAATGTGAAGATTTTGCTCACTGTTTTCTTCGATTGCAATGGCGTGGTGCATTATGAATTCTTGCCACAAGGTCGTACGGTCAATAAGGAATACTACCATGAAGTTACGCGCCGTTTGCGTGAAACAATTCGTCAGAAACGCACAGAATTGTGGAAAGCCAATCATGGATTTTGCACCATGATAATGCACCAGCTCACACATCGATGCTTGTGCGTGAGTTTTAGCCAAAAATAAAACCGCAAGCATGCCTCAACCACCGTATTCACCAGACTTGGCCCTCCCAAAACTGGAGACACCGATGAAAGGAAAGCGTTTTGCTACGATTGAGGAGACAAAAGAAAAAAAAACAAAACAGGAGCTGTTGGCAATACCAAAAAGCGTGATTTAGAATTGTTTCGAGGATTAGAAGAAACGCTGGCACAAGTCTATATATGTGAGGGGGACTACTTTGAAGGAAATAAAATAGAAATTGATGAATAAATAAATACCCTTTGAAAAAAATTGAAAATAACGGTCATTTTTTGATCACATCTTGTTTGCGTTGTGTTAGATTTACTGTTTTATTTATTTATTTATCTATTTGACATTACCTGTACAGGTTTTTCATTTGGTATATAATATAATGTAACAATATTTTTTATCTGATTTTTTATATAAACAAAAATAAATTATTTTAAGTATGTTATTAATTGAAATGGTCAAAAACAGCTTTTTTAAAATGCCCTGCATTGCTTATGAACTGTGTGCGCGCAGGTAGTGAATTCCAAAGATGTGTACTTTTTATATAAAACTGCCATTCGGACATCAAACTTCTGCGCTTCTCCGGTATTAAGTCATTTGATCTATTTGTACGTGTAAACTTTATTTTATTATATAGATAAGGAGGTTCATGGGCGTATATAATCTTGTGAAGAAGAATTAGAACACGTATCACCAATAAATTTTGAAAAGTAACTCCATACAATTTTTTTGCATAAAACGATATGTGGTCATGTTTTTTCAAACCGTACACATATCTTACCACAGCATTATACGCTAAATTTAACTTTCTGAGGCTTGCAGAATCACTACTAGCAAATATTACCACTACTGTTGCACATCTTTGGTAATGCAATCGAAATATATTTTAAATTCAGGAATAAGTTTGAATTGAATTTTTGGATATGTAATCGGCATGAATTGTGGAAGGCAGTTTTAAAGAAGGTATCAAATGTAAGACATGTAATATTAGCCAAATTAGCAGCATTTTGATCGCGTGGTTTTATAAAGAAAGTCCCCCATTGGGTTAGGAAGTCTCAGGAAAATCAAGCGCGAACGTTTCCTTGCGCTTGGAATCATATTTAAAGGTACATATAAATTACATTATCAAAAAAAGCAAGCGTAAACATACTAGAAAGCATGGTTGTGCGTTCTTATTCCTGTTCACTTCCTGTGCAACCAAAACCCCGTTTACAACCATATCACCTACGCAACTACATACTGCAACTACTGCAGCTTCACATTTCAGTTCATTTTGTTTCTATTGCTAGAGTCTTTCATTCTCTTATTTAATTTGTACTAATTATTGCACGTCGCAGCCGCAGCGTTGAGATGTCGCAGGTTCATATCCCTGGAGAGTTCGTTGAAAATTCATGAAGTTTTTCGACAGAGTAATTTTTATTCTACACGAAACATATATTTTTTGTAACTGATATTTTAACTACTCAAAATAAATAGAAAAAAATGTTTTTTATGCTACTTATAAAAAGTGAAGAATTCTGAATTCTGTAGACATTTTTTTGAAAATCTTTTCTAAAGGCATTATCTTTATATATGTAATTCTACTGTACGGGCGTTGTCAGTGAACTCCTCCTAAACGGCTGGACCGCTTTGCATAAATTTTTGTATATACGTCTGGGTGGTGCCCGGGATGGTTAAGATTTACAATTCGGTCCAATTGGACAAAGGGGCGTGGTACCTCCCATACAAACAAAAAATTAAAAATCAATTATTTCTGCTCCTGCTTACGGTATTTGAACAAAATTTGGTGCGTAGGTTTGGTGTACATATCTTAAGTGCTACTGCAAATATGGGCGGGATTGGACAATGGGGCGTGGTACCTCCTATACAAACCATAAATTAAATATCCAATATTTCTGCTCCTGTTTACGGTATTTAAAAAAAATTTGGTACATCGGTTTGGTGTACATATCTTAAGTGCTGCTGCAAATCTGGGTGGGATTGGACAATGGGGAGTGGTACCTCCTATACAAACCACAAATTAGAAAGCAATTATTTCTGCTCCTGCTAACGGTATTTAAACAGAATTTTGTATTTCGGTTGAGTGAACATATTTTAAGTTCTTCTGCAAATATAGGCGTTTCTTATTATAATAGACCGATTGGCATGAAACATTTCCAATAAAAATAAAATTTGAAGGCAAAGCAACGTTTGCCGGGTCGGCTAGTCCTGATATAAGTTTTGTTGCGAGGATTCCTTGTTTTGGCATAAATGAGACATATATTTAAATATTTTATGGGCAAATGCCTTTGATCACATTCCGTGTTGCACACTATTGCATCAAGTATATTAATTTCGATTTCTGGACCCAATTTAATTTATTAATAAAGATATAATCGGCCATTTTCACATCTTACTACAACTCTGCCAAGTGCCACCTTTATTATTTACCTTACTTTATTCACCTTTATTAGTTAAATTCCGAATTCATCTTCACCACATAAGTAATTAAATTCGACTGGATTCGGTACAAGCCTTGTTACTTTGTCATTTTACTTGTTATTTTTGTTACATATATACATATATATATATATACAAACATTACAAGTAAGATCACAAAGTCACAAGACTTTTTTTTATATATATTGAAAAACTTTGGCTTTGTGACCATATATATATATATATATATATGTATATATTCGATTGGGTGATATTCGTTTGTCTGGCTGGCTGGCAGGCTAGCTATCTGACTGGCCGGAGAACATGATAACTAATATAAACTTAGTGCAGCCTAACATTTTCCCAGATCGTTGCAATTTCAATCAGTTTATTGTAATTTCTGATTAGCTGACTGTGATAGCTTATATTTTTATCCATCACATTATTTATATATGTATATTGGATACAATTCTACCGACCTAACCCATGTATTCGTATGTCCATATCTTCTATTCGAGTATAACCAATTGGTGATCTTAGTTCTGAAAACGAAAATGGGGGACGTCGCCACGCGCATTCTGGTACCTTCCATGCAAATTGACCGACTTATCGTAGCTTGATTTTCCTTTGTGTTCCTTCTACATTTCCCAAATGGAGGACTTCGAAAAGGTACAATTTTGGTTTTTTTTATTGTGCTTTAATTCTGAATACTTTTTGTAGCAACACGAAACGACGTTGAGAAAATATATATGAAAGTCAGTTCCCTCGACTGAAATTTCTGTACTTGTTATTGAGTAACTAATGGACTATCATCAAATATTGGGAAGAACAGGAGTATACATTTCCTCATCTGTATCAACTAGATTAAGCGAGATGAGAATTATGTGTGTCAATTTTTGGTCGGCTACTGACGGAGTTAACCATGAACGTGCTTTTGCAATCTATTTTCTGTTCCAAATATCAAATATCCCAACTCTATACTCCCGTATAGAAAAAGTCACTTTTTGGCAAGAGTAACTCATTTCGTACAGCTGATTAAGAATATATATAATTAATTAATTCAAAATTCCGTCAATAACAGTTGTTTTTGGTGTCTGAGTACAACTGCTTGACTGATATGAAGCCAGCATATGTGAATCAGAAGCGATGTGGTTACTTGGTTGTTTTTTTTCTCGGATTTTAAGGTTTTAAGGTTTCATACAATAGACAAAAATCTAAGTTACTGCAGCTCTATGAATTTCAGAAAATAGTCCATGTTGTAGTGGAGGTGCCATAAATGGGGTAAAAATGTGTCAAGTTTTAGCAAATTTATGTAAAGATTTATGCCAATTATCGTGCTTAGCAGCCAGTCAGATAGATGGGCAAAAGTCTCTCGACTTAGAAAGTCAAGGAACATATTTGGTCAAAACATACTTGCTACTTTAAAGGCATCCTTCTGAGTATTATATTGTTCTCGTATTTTTTACAGGAAAGTGGTGCATAATTTTACTGTACTTACTGTTCGTCATGGGTCTAGTGAAAAGTGCTTCGATTAAGAAAAAAATTTTATTATTAAAGCACACAATTTGGGAATTTATTTCTTAAAAACAATATCATTCAATAGCAAATCCTCGAGTTCGTTCCACTCATTTTCTTAACGTACGGCTCGGCAAGTTGACTCAGTGATGGCCGCCATTTCGGATTTCGGATATTTTCTTTCAAATGCGGGGAAGTCGATTTAAATTTAAGACAATCCACCTGAAAAAGTACATAGAGGTTGAGTTAGGACTGCGTGGAGGCCAGTTTAGTCATCTCTATTGTAGATCAATTTGCCAGAGAAAATTTCACCAACACGTGGCACGGACGTAGTGGACGGGTGTGGTACTGCTCCCTCCTGCTGGACAGCCATGAAGTTTTGTATCTCATACAATAAGAATTTGTCTAATATCTCCATGCATTGTAACAACACATCCTCATTCATCTTCGTAAAAGTAAGAGCCAATAATACCTCGGGGCGAGATCGTAGCCCACATGGCCACCTTAGGCGAATGAACAGGTTTCTGCATGCTTTGCGGATTCGTTGCATACGAAGTCAAGCCTCTGGTTTACGAAGTCAAGCCTCTGACTGGCATCCTGGGGCATTAATTCTTGCACAGAATGTTTTGGTTGTGCAGATTTAGGTTTTTGTGGAAAATGTGATGTAATAATAATCTACGCACACTTAATACATTTGCATGCTTCCTAATTGAAAGGCTCTCATCGTTACGAATAGACTGTTTACTTCTCTTTGCTTTTTCTACCATGTTTGATAGCCTTGGACACCGGATTTTGTGGTTTCCACTATTATGCCGATCTCTACAAACTCTTTGAAGCGTTTACTACATTTACATTTGCAGTTTACTAAAAACTTCACAAACCGACGTTCAGAATCGTTCTTAAGCAGCAGGTTGGGTTCAATAAGTCTAAAATCAAAATTCGTGTAAGTTCTCTGCTTGAAATTCAAATTAAGTCAGAAAAACGTACGTAGTACTTATTTTAGAAAAATGTTATCTATATATATATAAATCAATTGCTGTGCGTTAGTCTCGCTAAAGTTTGAGAACGGTTGGACCGATTTGGCTAATTTTGGTCTTAAATTATTGGTAGAGTATTCCGGAAGGTTTAAAAGGTTTTATTTGAAGTGATAGATGGCGTTGGAGATAAGATTTTTGCAATTAATTCTTTTTACCACATTAACATTGAATCAAATAATGGTAGGTGACAAACATACCAGCCTATATGTGGCGCTGTTATTTATTTGAAGGCAAAACAACGTTTGCCGGGTCAGCTAGTAATTATATAAAAAACATTGAAAAAGTCTAATACAGTTTTCGGCACGTGAACTTCAAATTGGGCCTTGTTGATATTTGTATATTTTGATAACGTAGCTTTACATAACAATAGCACCCGAAGTAAAATCCCCATTCAAATTTTATTATTTATTGTTATAACGTTATATTAGGGAAATTAAACGATATATGGATTAATTATGATAAAGCAATACAACCGTAATACATATTTTCAATTAGAAATACAGGATTTCGGAAAATTTGGCATAAAAAATGAATGGTTAGATGCTTGAAAAGTCGCAAAAGAGTCTTTACCCATTACTGACCCAGTACTTTTAGGCTGTTTCTCTAACAACGTAAGCGTTTTCATACAAAATTGGTTTTTTCTATTTCAAACGCTTTGTCAACCCCACGAACGCAAATGTCAAAATCACTCATTTGCTGTTTTGTTGTCGAGCGAGGATAGCAAATGATAGATATAAAATAATACAGTTATCGTTAGTTTGCAATGCAGTAGCTGCTGACTATGGAGGGACATGTGCTTGTCGGTGTGTTTGTTTTTTGTGCGAATTACTTCTGGACAAACAATTATTCTGGACTCGCTTTCGTTTGCATGGATTTTTGTTCGATTCGATCGAACATTTAAATTTTGGTATTCTTCCACCTTGAAAATTTTAGCTTTAGTACATTTAAAAAGCCGAAAATATTTTGCTTGACTTTTCATTTATCATAGAATATTAGAAAGTCCAAAACCCGAATTTTCATATACAGGGTGGCGCACCAATTGTGCTACAATAAGAACGCTAAATAACTTTTTTTAGTCAATGTATCCGTATTTCATATATTTTATTCTTATTGTATAGAAAATTCAAATTCAAGTTTTAAATAACTGATTGGTTTTGAACATGATAGACAGAAAATTATTCATTCGGGATCGCCTCAATTATTGTTTTAATGAACTGCTTCAATTCAGTCAAATTCTTTTGTTTCGTACACCTCTCGCTTCACATACCTCATAAAAAGTCTAGTGCAGTCAGGTCAGGTGGCCCTTGGGGGCCAGCGAACAGTTTCCAGTTCTGGATATTAATTTGTTTGGGAATTTTCGTTAGAGCTCCGGCATAACCGGTCTGAATGCTGTTGTAACGGATGCGTCTTCGGCGCAAAAAATGTCGAAAAGTCGAAAAATCTACTTTTTGTGTTAACTATAGATCCTTACATCAAATCTGCACTGAAAATTTGGAATAGTTGTTCACGTTTTTATCAAAACTGAATCTAGATTATAAAACAATTAGCTTTTTGGCATTGGATACAATTTCAAATACTATTTGTGACCGAGCTTGGTTTACAGATTCTGACACAGACTGAACCGCTACCGTACATTTGTATGTTTGAACTTCGATATCCTGCGAAATCGACTATGTCGCCAAGGTGCATAAACTAAAATCTGCAAAATATAAAAAATTTCTGACATTTCACTTATTTCGAGTTTGTTTTTTTAATAGGGCGGTTCAAGATTAATCTGAAAAGGTATACATCTATCTACATATACATTATTGATTTAATTAAAATCATTATAGTTGTCTCGATTGAGAAAACATGCTGTGGAATACACAACCTTCTAAAATGTATTAAAATTAATCTTCTGTCCAAAATTTCCGAAGGGATATCTCGAAAACTGAAAACAATTTTGGAAAGCTGTTTCCAGATTGGAAAAAGTTTCGACTTCACATAAAGCAATTTGCTATAAGTTTAGTTTATATTGCGTCATAAATCTTTAACCTCAATATTTCTATAGTTGACTAATTTTTTGTTTTGTCGAATTATGATTTGACTCACTGGTTCCATTCAGAACTGAATTTGCAAATGCTGAGGAAAAACGACCAACTCTTTTACGCAAAAAACCAAAATCCGAAATCCACCCGCACGATATGAACCAACCATCCCCTAAAATGGGGCAGCGCGAAATAAAACGAAATAATGAAATGTTCGTCAGACACATTTAGGGGGTCGTTACTTTAAGAAAGACTTGATGGTTGTGTGGTGACTGATACTGACGAACACATGCACGATAGTCATGTCACATCCGGCAACTCAGCTTCTGAAATGTATATTCGACTACACAAAAACTTAGCATACTGTACTTTTTTCTATACTTTAGCCAAGGTCTATGATTGGATGAACTAAACCCGCCCGTTCTAACACCTTCCATACAAAATGGCCTGATTTACTTTTTCGCCTATAATTTCGAATTGATAAATTGTAGGTTGTTTCAAATAACTACAGATGCTAATGCGATTCGCCAGCTACATGATCTTAAACCCTAAAAAATTGTTTTAATATAAGTCCTGACTCAACTCCACGGCTTTATACAGATTTCCAAGCTGTATTTTTACTACATTCTTTCTTAGGGCCGTAATTAGGCGAGCTAACCACGTCCATTCTAGTACCTCCTATACAAAATGGTGCATTGACCAAAAAAAAAAAAAAAAAAAAATTTCGTTCATAATTTTTCAAGAACCATTTATCTAAAGTTTGGCCATTCTTAATATTTGGTATCACTTAATGCAGCTACTTATAATGGAACTGTAAGCCCATCCCCAAAGAAATGTCACAACAAAACTTCTGAAATGCCCTCGGGAATCCTCTAAAACATTGCACATTTCTTAGGGCGAAAACTGAATGGATTAAATATAATTTGAAATTATATGCTCTATGAGTCTAAGATGAGTTTAATTTAAATGTTTTTGTAACCTGAAAATCTGATGTAAATTTTCCATATCCAGCATACTGTATACCCTACACTAAAACATAAAATATTTTAAATTTAAAAAATTGTTGACATAGGGTTAAATGTACCGGTGTTATTCTATAATAGGGCCTCCGCTTTTTCATTGGGTTCAAGTATATAAAATTTTTTTACAAACCACCGCACATCAATTAAGAAAGATATCAGCATTCCTCTTTTTTGGACCTACAAAAAAATATATAAATAATAATAAGAAGAATAGAATAAGAAATATTTTTTGTATCTATCGCACATAAATTGTAATCGCACACAAATTGTATTTTATTTAACAAATTCCAGAAATTAAATTTGTCGTCACTTAAAAGTCATTTGCTTTTACGAACAATTTACCCAATATAAAATAATATAACAAATTACTAAATTATGTTCAATTGAATACAATGCCACTTGTATGAATACAAATCTCAGCTCATACCCGTACAGAAGGAATGTGTGAGAATTTCTTGAAATTTGAATGCGTACGATTTTGTACGTCTTGATTATTTTCAATATGCCTGTGTTTACAACTGAAGTATCACATTATCTTTCTCGTCTAAATTTAATGTAAGATGGTATGAATTCACGCAACAAAGCTTCTCTGAGAACACTTAATCAATGCGGAGGTGTAATTTTCCAATTGATGATACTGATGTATAGCAGGGTGACGTGTTTGATTACCCATGTAACCCAGTAATGTTTAATTAGAGGTTGTTGTCTGAGGAGTTAGCATACTCACAAAAGAAAAGTTTTCGCTTAGTTACTGGAAATATTACAAATTGCATCAAGATAGAAAAAATATATGATGATGATTTAGATAACAGATAAGGTTTTTGGTCGGCAATATTCAAGTCTTACTTATTTACCACACCTCCATCCAAAGAAAAGAAGGCAACGGGTTATCCATTTAGTGATTTTAAAACCGCCGGTGCGGCAAGACTGTCAGCTGTTAAATACCTGTCATCCAAAGTGAATTGAAAGGTTTGCCATTTACGAACATACTCGTAGATCATTTAACAATCGAAGAACGCGTAAAAGTATTTAAAATTTACTACAAAAGTGGTGATTCAAACATTGACACCTTTCATGCATTACGTGGTGATTATGATCATCATAATAGACTTACTGTGCAAGGAAATGGCCAGATTTGCAAACTATTGGAAGAGACTGAAAGCGTTACAGACGTGGTCGGGCCTGCGCATCATCGCAATATAGACACTGCCGAGAATATCGTTTCTGTTAATGAAAGTGTGGTGGATAATCTGATTTTGTTGATTCCACGGAGTACTTAGCAATTGGGCCTATCTCACAACTCATTATGGCGTATTTTGCATTTGGGTTTGCACCTCTATCCATGTAGAGATCAAATCACGCAACAATTAAAACCGCCTGATGAGTAACAACGCTGATTAGGTGCTACAGCAACAGGCTTTCAATACTGATTTTTCGAACAAAATTTTCTTCAGTGATTAAGCTTATTTCCCACTCGATAGTTACATCAAGAAGCAAAATTGTCGCATATGTGGCTCGGAGAACCCATAAGTGATTGTGGAAAAGCCATTGCATCCGGAAATAGTGACTGTTTGGTGCGCATAATGGTCAAGAGGTGTCATGAAGCCGTATTTTCTCGAAAATGACCTGGAGGAACCGTTACCTTTAATTCGGAGCGCTATGGCTATATGATAACCGACTTTTTTCGACCTGAAATTGAAGATTATGAACTGGATTATATGTGGTTTCAATAAGACGGTACCACGGGTCATAAAAGACAACCAATTTTGGATTTATTGCATGAGAAGTTTGCAGAAAGTGTAATTCCACGTTTTGGCGACGTCAATTGACCACCAAGATCTTGCGATTTGTCGCCATTACACTTTTTTTGTGTGGCTAAGACAGTGTTTACATAAATAACCCCCAAACGTTGGAGCGTTTGAAAACCAACATTCGTCAAATTATCGCCGAGATACCGTCCGAAATGTGCAACAAATTGGTCGAAAGCAACCATTAAAATGATCCAAAGACGGTCATTTAAATGACACTGTATTTCACACATAATGGCAAGTTCCAAGTATTTTAATGAAAAAAAGTTTCATCGAAAATAAATAAAAGTTTCATCATAGTTTTATGTGTGTTTTATTTAGCTTTACTTTTGAAACCGAAAAATGAGTAACCCTTCATATGTCACTTTATATGGCAAAAATGAAACGTACGGATAAAAGCGTTTAAAGTTCCAAATATCTTTTGTGACATTTGAAGACGTTTGAGAAGATATCGTGCTGTTTGGCTGATAGATGCAATGACCGTTTTAAGTTATCATGACATATTTTATAACGTGGCTTCAATTGTTACTTTCGTAGCCGAGGACTTAAACGAGTCATATCGTCAGGCGCCTTGACGTTATTCAACAATTTCCAAACGATGCTCATGCGACGCTGGTTTTGGCGCTTCACGCTTCATGCGTCCAGAGCGAGCGTCGTCATTCACATCTTCTCGACATTCTGTGGAAGTCTTGTACCACTTGTAAAATTTTTTTTTTGTTTAGAGTAATCTCACCGTATGCATTTGTCAACATTTCAAGTGCTTTTGAGCACTTAATTCCATTTTTTACACAAAATTTAGTGCAACTTCTTTGATGCATTTTTTTCGACAGCTGAAAATCGCCGAACTAAATTTTTTTCACGAAATAGAGCTGAATACCAAATATTACAATATTTATCATTTTTTATCATGAGTGCTCAACATTTAATACTTATCATCTATTTAGTATTGGCTTTTAAAATGATAGTCTGATTCTGAGTTAGTACTCGGCTGCTTTTCTCCTTATAGGTTTCTGGTTGAAATCACTTTAAACTTATAGGAAAGTTTAAAGATGAATTTATTGTGGATATTATTTTTATGAACAAGATCTTCAATATTATTTTAGCAACAAATACAGCCTTCTTCAGACGTATTCCTGGCTCATAAATATATATCAGTTTGTGTGTTGAGATGAAACTTTGACATGTTGTTGCCAGTTTATCTGGGATAAATTCTAGAACGGTTTGGTTACTTGTGCGGGGGTTGAAGAGCAGTCCATTTCAATTAATATGTCAAAATTTGGTACATACTAGTTTTCCATAATAGTGCGCATATACTTAAGAAATGTATGTATATTTTTCTTCATAGTGAAAACTCGAAAAACAGATTTTTTTTGAAGCCAGCTCGAAAACCGGTGTTCTGAAAAGGTCGGCTATTCCAACGTTATAACAATAATAAAAATAGTTGATAATATGATGGCGTCATTTTCAGTAAATTAGTTAACATAAGTTGTTTGAGGTACCATTAAACATATATTGATATACTATATTTTGATATACAATTTTTTTCCAGCATTTTGTAACGTTTGATTCTTATTTTTTCACCGTTTTCTTTAAGAACCAATACTAAAGGAAGGAACTTATAAAAACAATCGTGGTTTAATATGTTTATAGGTATATAATTTCAAATTTCAGTCAACGATTGTGTTATATTTTATGACACCTGTTTAGGGTTTACAACTTTTGTTTTCAAATTCATATCTACATAAATTAGAGGATGGATCGGACATAAATCAAGAAAAGTAAAAAACGAAAATCAGATTCTTAACAGCGTGTAAATATATAACTGTAAAACATGTATATATATATATATATATATATATATATATATATATATA
>JAHXMU010000481.1:211365-358849 GCA_019455685.1 Philornis downsi
TATATATATATATATATATATATATATATAACAATACCATAAATTTTTACAGTCAAATCTGGGGCAAATACATACATGTTGGGTGTTTATATAAATCTAAACCGATCTCTCCCAAATTTAATATGGCTTACATAATCAGATGCTCTATTGGGGCCAAGATACGACCTGCAAACATAACAGGACATATGATAAAAGACATGTACAAACTGTGCTCATTCTAATGTACTTTCAATTGCCGTTTCTATATTTACACATAGCAGAGCATGTCAAACGCCAAAGGTTCCATCCAGCTAGCATTGATCCTGATTTCCTGAGAGAATGGTAATGATACAGATATTTCCTATACTTTCACAAAATTATATTAAATGTTTACGTGCAGCAAGAGACTTATTATCAAACTGGATAGTTCTGAGATCCTATTCGAGCTTATGAAATATTAAAACACTTTACATAGATACTGCAAAACTTCAGTTTTTAAAATGATTTTAATCATTTTCTATCTAATATTTGTGACGGAAACAGACCAACGAATCTCTGATTATAGCAGACAAATGTTTCCATGTTCACTGGTTTCAGCATGTTAGAAACTCATTTGCATGCCATTTTTATGCAAAAACAGAATCCTCATGGCTGAAACGTTTGGAAGGAGTTTCGTTCTGTTCGCTCACCAAGTATGTATCAAAATATTTTTTGGTATTGTGTTTCTTATGAGACTATATATATAGGTATATACAAACGCATATAAGAGTATACCAAAGCGAAAATTCTGCAAAGCTTAACAACTTTTGATCATCGCAAGTGTTGAGATATAAAACAGCTGATTGGTTGATTTTTGTACAAACAGAAAAGCAAGACAGCTTAATATAAAAATCATGAATGAAAACAAGATAAATTTCATAAGCGAGTTGTTGGTAACAAATACTTATCCTTTGTTTTGTGCACGATCGGCTGCTCCCATGACAGAGTCCATGAATACTACCGAAAAGCCGTGACTGAATTATAGAATTGGTCTGTTTGTTGGAGTGTTTATTTGTTCATCGCACGTGTGACTGTAATGCTTATGTAATACATAATTTTTGTGCAAAGAAAGCGATTCAGAAGAGCAAGATTTTGTATCTGTTTCAGCCTTTAGTACCTCAATTGATCCGCAGATACGTGTAATAATGCCAAAGCCGTTAATGTACAAGAGAAGCAAATTAATGAACTGAGTGGTTAAATATAATACAAAAGTTAGTGCGTCACGGCCATTCTTACTTGCTATTTCTGGGAAATGACGTTTTCTTTTTTCCCCCATTTTTAAAGATATAATAAACATAACATCTTAATTTATTGATTTGACGTTCTGTTTCTCCTTTCATTTTTCTTCCATTCTCCTCAACTGCTTTGCAGCGTTCTGCCATTTGACCCAAAGAAACTGTACTGTGACATCTTATCGTTTTACTTTTTCCTTTTCAAGTATAAAAAAAAGTGTAAAACTTGACAAATTTGTGTTCACAATTGTAGCTGAAAACTTTGTTCTCGTATCCTCGTATACGGATAAAACACGAATAACGAATTATGATGGAGCTGAGTTTCCATTGGCGATAACCGGTACTCGAAGAATTGCTTTGGCTGATCTAGGGTAAAAGCCTAAACAATTGGCAGAGATTATATCATTAGAAAGATAAATGCCAGTCGAAATGAGGAATTCATATTTAGACTTAAACGGTCAGTGCCAGTATTGCTAAATATGATAATTTTGGGGAAAGACACAACCTTTTTAATGAAATTAATGTAGTTTGAACTGAGATACATTAATTTGTACAACGTTTTATAATGGACAGTTAACAATTAAGTAATTGGGTTACTTAATTGTATCCTGACCAGACCGACAGAACAATTTTTATGGTCACAGTCCTTATAACCTTTTTTCTAGAGCATAACCCTTGGATTGTAAAAAAAATAATTTTGTTCTACATAATATTCTAAATTTTGTGAAACAATTTTATTTTTAAGATCATAAAAATAAAAAGAATTTGTTTCTCATTCAGATATAAAATGTGTTTATTGTATCAGAGCAAACAGCGTCACTGAATGGTTTAAACATTCTTATTCGAAATGAATTGGTTTGAATTATCATACTCGTATACTATATTGTAAATGTCTATTCGATTAATTGAAGGAAATTGTGAATTGTGGATATGTGTGTGAATTTTTACAGCGATGGCCGGCGAGCTTCCTGTGCCTTCATGAAACAATTCCCTTTGGTGTGAAACGCGTTACAACTTGACTGGTTTCTTCAAAAACTCAGTCAGTTTCGATCCTACATTCATTGAATGCATGGTGATGGGACATTGGTTTACGAACTTCGCGTGTAAACCAGTCAACTAGTTTCGGAATTGGTATGGGGCTTCCAACTGAGCCGAAACCAAAAAAAAAAAAAAAGCTTGATCCAAAGACAAGGTAATGCTGACAATTTTCAGCTACTGCTTCGTCCCCCTACAACTTTTGAACAAAACTACAACGAGTGGTAACAGATAAACGAAATTTGGTACACAATCTTTCTGAGCCACAGTTCAGAAAAAAGGAATACTAGACCCAAGCCTTCTGTGTCTCCTCTGCAGGTGGAATAATGGTCCTCGAGATGTTATCACATTATAACACCCTATCAGATGTTGTAATGTTACCCAAAGTTTGTATGAATTATGAGTGAAAAATTTGCACAGAATTGGGCCATGTCTTCTTGTGCCTCCCTTACAAACGGATCTATAACTACTAGACGGTCTGTTAAGGATAACATTTTGCACGAATTAACATGTCTATAGTCTACACTTCAGTGCAAAATTTGGACAAAATCGGAATACGGTTTCCTATTGGATGATTCGGTTTTGATAGAATTTCTAGCGTCCACTTAAAATATGAAATTTTGCAGAAATCCAACCACGCTCTCCGGTATTTATCACGTACAAACGGATTTGGGGTCCTCAAAATTTGTTTGAACTGTATCACCCTATTAGGTGATCCGATTTTGCCCAAACTTCATACAACTGAATTCATTTATCATTTTCCCTTAGATGTGATATTTGGAGGCAATTAGATAACGCGTACAGGTACGCGCTCTAGTAAAACTGGATCTGTACGCCTCGAAATTAAATCACACTACAACACAATACAAAAGAACAAGTTCCCTCGCTTCTCATGAATGAGACATAGGAGAACTTCTCACATTCAGTGAGCTTAAATGCATTCTATTTTTAGACGCACTCAACTCAACTACAACAAGAAAGGCGAATTTTGATAATATTAAAGGCTATTTTTCCAAAAAGTTGATTTTGGACATTTATTGTTTTCTTCCTTTTTATACTTGCGGCAAAATTTTTTCACTTCAGTTTTTTCATATAGACAATAACTAAACTACTAACAAATGTTGTGTCCGTCGTTCCAGAAAGTTTATTTTTCACATATAAAAAGTTCTTTTTTTCTACGTTGCGCAAAAGTTCTTCCTGGGTTCTTGGGCAATGGGTTCAAGAATTAGCTTTCATATTTTTATTTGAAATTTTGAAATTAAAACGAAATTTTTTTTATTTTAAACATAACGCCCTGAGCAAGGGAAAGAATAATAACATTTATTTTTCCAGTTCCATCAAACTTTTGACGAATAGGAGGGCGGTTCTAAAACTAGTTATGGTTAGTGCCAGTAGTTTTAAAAAAGGTATTTTGGTGAAGTGGCAATCTTATAAAACATATGTTTTACATTTCAAGGTGCACGTTCTTTATTTGAGTCATCAAACGAGTCATTGAGTCATTAAACGATCTCAAGGAATTTGTCACCGTTAAGCAATTTAATATTTACATTTGAAAGACCTCAGTCCAGCTAATATTAAAGCCGAGCTAGATTCTGCTCTGGAGGGAGATTCGAGATTAAGAGAGGCCGTACTAGCTCCCAATATGGACATCGTAGTGATCGACCAATTCAAGCGTCCACGTTAGGCGCGAGAAAATCCACGAAATGGTATTGAATGGTCATCGACTGAGGCGTGAAAAAGTGCTATGCACCGTATATTTACCGCGCTTGCTTTCAATATATCAAATACAGCATCGTGAAGATGTTTCAGTGGCGTGTTTGACGATGTTTCACCGCAATAAACTGAATTTTTGCGTCGATTTATAACCATGGACGAGATATGGGTTCACCACTATTTTTTCGCAGCGTTTTGGGTGAAAAAATTATTGAAAAAGTCCGCATTTGGCGGAAAAGAAAGTGGTGTTTCATCAAGCCAATGTCCCAGTTCACACATCCAATACTGCGATGGCCAAAATTAATTAATTAAAATTTGAATTGCTTCATCACGCACTTCTTACTATAAACAAGGTACGGAAGCTGTTGATTATCGCTGGAAAAAGTGTATCGAGCTAAAAGGAGATTATGTTGAAAAATAAAGAAAAATTTTCCCAACTTTTTTGTGTCTTCTTTGTTAGGTCGGCTAGTTTTGGGGTCGCCCTCGTAACCGCTTCATCGAATCCAGTGAATTGTAAATTATCTCTTCTAGACAACAACAAAATTTAACATTACAATTACAAATAAAATTTTTGTAAATTTCAATTTCGTCAATTTCCGTCTACTTATACGCTCTCCAACGGCGTAGAAATAAGTTAAATCCACAAACGTCTTTATCGTTTCATCCCATTGACTTAAGAAATTAGCAAACAATTTAAATAGAGTTGAGATCATTCAATAATCGAATTTTTCCATGGGACGAATCACTGTGTGTTGTACACTTGAAATTTTTGCCAGAAAATCAGACGGTAAATAAAGAATATTTCCTGGGCGTTAAGTGGTGTTTGGAAGAACGAATTTGTCGAAAAAGAAAAGAAAACTGTTTAATTTTAGGGCACTACAACGTACTGTTTCACTCGGTTATTATTGTGATTAAATTTTTTGCCAAAACTTAACAAACACTGCACAACCACCGTGTTCATCTGACGTGCTCCACTCACTTCCTAACTTACCACGTTTAAAACTCAAACTATCACGTCCAGGCGTCCGGAAAATTGAACTCATTACATTAGTCAACAAGGTTTTGGACTGGAGGATAATTCCTAGAATAATTTGATGGCTTGAGTTCGAATCTGTAATTGGTTTTTCTCTATCACGTCAGGTTTTCGTTGGTTTATTTAAAAATCAATGAATTTTCAAAAGTGAATGACGTTATTTTAACGTCGTTTGTATTTTGTTGGTTCGGTTTCACGTATTAGAGTCCAGCAATAGTCTTCCACATGCTTTTGTCCTAAATTCCTTGGTAATTTCCTTAAATTTTCATTAAATCTTGGTGAGCACGCTTTCCTTGTTCGTCGCTCACCGCACGTAGGTTTTATGGAAAAAAATCTAAATGCGAATGAAGAAAGTGCATTTTGAATGACATTCCTGCTTCACTCTTCCTGCTTTCACTCTTATTGTTTCCAAGAAAACTGTTCACGATGCTCTTGAAAGATTTCCAGGCATTGTGAAAAATTGCCATCATTGAATAGCTTTCTGATCTGGTGCCAAAAAGTACGCCCTTTTTGACTTTAGCATATGAAATTACAGGAAAAAACGGTAAAATATATTTAAATGCTGCGATATCTTTGTCCAGAAGCTTGACAAAGTTAAAAAAATGCGCAATATTATGTGCGGCGGCGGAAGAAGAACGCCATTTGGATCAATTAATGGTTTATTTGAAATGTTTTGTTTTCCTGGTGTTCTTTTCGGTCACTCTGTTATGACGCAATGACGACAGAGGAAGCAACAATATTTTGTGAAACCTCTTTGCATACAAGTCAATAAACCAATGACTTACAACAAATTAATTTACAGTTATTTACGATAGTATATAGCATATATATACAAAGAAATTTAAATCACACACCTTAAGGTCATCACAGATCTTCCACTTATTATCGTTGTATTTGAGTACAGTAAAAATGTTAGTCATTGATTCATAATCTTCCTTTGTATTAACACCATGAGCTATTGGCACGAATGGTTTTTCATTCCCATCATGCAAAAGAAGAGCCTTTAAATTGTATTTAGAGTCATCAATAAATAATCTCCATTCAGTTTTGTCATATTGCTGGTTCATTTTTTGGAAATAAACCATTAACATCAGTACAGTATTGAATATAGTGTTTCTTTCCAAAATATGCAAATATGCATATTTTAATGATTCTGATATTGCATATCCTTTTTCCATCCAAATATTCACCACACACAAAGCAAAAATAGCTTGAATCAGTAACACACGATCTTCCTGACATACTTAAACGCTACTATTATGAAGATTTAGAACGAATGTGGGCTTCTGTCAAAGTAGTAATTGTGAAATTGTAGTGCCAGTATTGATTGTTTTACAGTATTGCCAACATGTGATAAAAAATGAACAAGACGTGATAGCCAGATTTGAATTCAGCGTACCCAGATAAGTTAAAAAACATGCTTCGTTTCTGCAGTCAATGTTTTCCAAATTTGTAGACCAGTGTCTTGTGACTTACCCAAGTTAGAACGTGGCAACATTCAGAAACAATTTTGTACTATTGCCCGTGACATTTTTTGCCGGCCTTCCTTCTGGACCTTCCAGAAATAGGGAATTATAATGCCATTCGAAATTCATAGCACACTGCTTTATTGGAAAAATTCTTTGTCACACTCGAGTGTGAAATTTATCGCAGTCGGTCGAATTTTGGTCGACGCTTTTTCACCGTCTTCGGCCATGAATTATTTTAGTTTGGATGCCGAAAAACTTTTTGTATACACGCAAATAATAGGGAGCCCTCTCCTTTTGGCATGGTGGTGAAGGCGTTTTGCCGCCACTTCTCGCTCCGCCGCGAATGACTGTTTTATATACAAAAATATGTGCCTGTCTAGAAAGTTAATAAAACTAACTAATCTTGATGTTCGTTTATCACTTTGTTGATTAAAGATTCACATTTAACGATGAGGTCATTCATAAAATATGTGAAGTACAAAAATGTGTCGCAGTATGAAGGCACATCTTTTTGGAATAATCTAATAAAATGTGGAAGATGTGAGTAACGACACGTGATGTATTAGAGTAGATACCGTACATTGAATTACAGAAATTAATATTGGAGTTCTTTTCTTAATTCTTAATTAATTCTTAATTGGAAAAATTAGCATTCGGTGCAAATTGCGCTATTAATTGTATTAGATTTAAATGATGCCTTTAAGTGAGGTTAAACAGAAAGATTTATAAGATTTTTTAATAATAAGACATTTTAAGAAGTTTGACAGTTCTACAAACAGGGTATAGAAGCTATTGAATATCGTTGGAAAAAGTGTATCCAGCTAAAGGGTAGTTTTGGGACCGCCTTCGTACTTCCAATATTTCTGTTTCATGTCTGACCTTTAAGATTTCTATGAGTAAAATGAAACAGTTTTGTAGATTTATTGTTTAAGACTTTATATGCCTACCGATATTGTGCAAAAGTTTGCATAATATTTCGGACCATTTTATAAAAACAAGATGTTTTAATTTTCGTGCTCCCTTCTTCAGAATCGTTTTCATTGATCATATCAACTAAAATATCTAAGTTTTATTCTTCATCTCTAATTAATCATATATCAATTTCTCCTCCAACTTTATTGGCTAATTTAATGTACTGATAATATTCGTTGACTGTCTAATTTCAATGCAACTCGATACAGGAGTCTAATATGGAAACACAATGTGCTCCATTCATCCATTACTAAATAAGGAGCATTAAAGAACAAATATGTCTAAAAGATTGCTTTATGTGGAATGTCTTAGAAGTCGCAATTGTAATTTGATCTGAGGGATACATTGGAGAAGTGGTATTTATTGGATGAAATGATATTTTTTCAATTGTTTACATAAGGTTCCAAATCCGTTTTTCATTATGTCGTTTAACATCTGCTATAAACATACTATGGAATCAATGACTGATCACCCATTAAACTATCAACTCATTATGAAATACAAGGTGGGCCATAAGGGTGTTGGCGGTTTAAATATTCAATTTCTCGGTAACGCGTCGCGCGGGGGGGGGATATGTTGTTCGCTGCGTCGCTTCCTGGAAATTTAGTCGCCATGGATCCGTACACGGGAGTGCAGCGTGCATTTTGTGTCCGAGCGTATTACGAAAACAATAAATCAGTGATTACTGCACGATGTTTGTATCGGCATGAACACGGTTTACACGATTTAAGTGAAGTTCCAAGCGCCAATGTGATACGAAAATGGATTAGAATGTTCGAAACAACCGGCTCAACAGTACCAATTACGGTTCGTGGTCGCCCAGTTTCTGCAAGATCAGCCGACATTGTGGAGCGTGTTCGTGTTTCAGTTCACGACGGTTAGAGCGAACAATTATTGCAACATGCTAGCAGACTTTTTGGTGCCAGCTTTGCAATAACTTCAAGGCAATACCTCGAGGATGTGGTTTCAACAGGATGGGGCCACATGTCATTCGGCTAGGGTATCCACAGAGCTGCTGAAAAATGTTTTTCCTGGAAAACTCATTTCGAAAAGAGGGGAATATTGAATGGCCCCCACGTAGCCCCGATCTCTCTCCATGCGATTATTTTCTATGGGGCTACCTCAAATCGGTAGTCTACGAGAATAATCCGACCAATTTAGAGCAGTTGAAGAGGAACATTATTCAGGAAAGTAACAAAATACCGAGAACAACTTTTCAACGAGTTTTCCAAAATTTGCGACTTCGGTTCCAAGAGTGTCAAGCAGCCGAGGGAAGCCATTTGGACAACATTATTTTTAAGTCTTAAAAATTCCCATGGTTCTACTTTTTAAAAATACAAATATATTTTTTTTATGTTTCGTAGTTTTTTTTTAATTGAATATTTAAACCGCCAACACCCTTATGGCCCACCCTGTACAAAAGCGTTGCGACGGAGTGGAGTATATTTATGCGGTCTTTTATGCTTTTACAACCAAACAAGCATAGTTAAAAGAAAAATTTGTTTTTGATTATGATTACTTTTTTTCTGAACGCTTTTCCTGATTACGTTTTACTTCTTTCTTTATGTTATTGAAACTTCATGTATTGAATATGCTTTCGAAATCCTTGTAAAGCCTTTTCCTTCGCGTAATATGAATTTTTGTTTTGTGTATGCTTCGATATATTGTAATATAATTTAGTTAAACTGTCAACATTTATCTTTGCTTAGACATATCTGTCCTTTATTCCTTATCTATCCATAGGAAAAGCAAAGGTCTACAGATTAGGAGTTACGAAAAAAATGAGATAGAGGAAATCGGTCAATTTGTATTGGAGATAGCAATAGAATATCAATAATAGAAAATAACATTTGTACTGTACTCCTTGTGGTACTTTATCATTTCTTATAGTGTGCCATCCCTAAGTTGAGTTTCACTCAGTTTATGTATGAATATGAGTATTATGTATGAATATGTCCATGTTCATGCTAAGGAATGAGAAATTATGACATAAGAAAATAGGATTAAGAGTATCGTTATATTTAAATATAAGCTGACAACATTTACAAATAAAGTTAATTACTAACTACACTTTAGCCGATGCGTTTGGCTTGGCTTTTTAATTGAAATATTAACTCGCTCCACAAGACTAATAATAATTAGTTACTAGTGGCTTTAACTAAAAGAGCCGGTAAAAACCAAATAGGCAGGTCCTATAATAATATATATATGTATTGTATTAATATATACAAAATCCTTTTCCGCTGCACCCATCACATGGCGATCCTGCCAACCCGAATTTTTGAAACTGGTGACAAATGAGTTTCAACAACAGATCGCTAGGAACAAAAAATTGGTCACGCGCAAAACCAAATAATTTATTTAACACAAACAAAACACAATAAAACATATAAAGAAAAATTCACATTCACTTTGTTTTAATTAATTTATTTATTTTTATATACCTATATAAAAAAAAAACGAATAAGAAATCACAAGGAAAATGTTGTTTTGTAGTTGTTAACAGGTAAATGAATTAAACGTTAAAAACATAAAAAATTATCATTCACTCATTTGGTTACAAACAGAAACATACGAGTAAATACTTAAAACAACACCTAAAATTAAATTTATTATCACAAATTACTCAAAACATTTTAGTCAGAATTAAACAGAATTGATATCATATTATGGAGAACAAAATTTAAAATTGTTTGATACCAAAACCATTAAAATCTCAATAAAATTTATCCAATAATAGAACTTTATTTAATATTAACTTTATAATCGAATTCACACTCTATACTATAAAATAAGGCATATGAATATTGTAAGCAAAACAAAACCATATGATCGCAATCAGATGTTATAACTGTTAAACTGTTGCATAGAGTTGTATTTATATAACCTATTAAAGCGTATATCACTTAAATAAGGGTTGCATTTAATAACTAAAAAAATATATTGTATTATAAAAAATTATACAAAAAAAGTACAGAATTTAAAAGAAAATATTTTTTTAACATAAATAGATATATTATTGCAAGTGCGATACAGAATTATACAGAGATGACTAATTATGAATTATATGATGAAATTAAATTAAATATATTATATGAATGAAAACTGTAACTGTGTTTATTGAAGAAATTTTGAACTCATTTAAATGGAAAATATTAAAGAAAATTTAGAGAGTTTGGAAAGATTATAAACAAATTTGGAAAAAAGCAACTATCGAATTTATGAAAAGAAAAGATTATTGAAAATAAATCACAATACCTAAAAGAAATTGAAAACATGGAAATTAGTGAAGAAAATAAGGAAATGATCTTGGCAAAGTAAGAAATAAGTGAATTACACAGTACAACAGTCAATCTGGGGGGTGAGAAATTCCAAGTCAGGGTGATGGTACTAGGTCAGTATAGTAAAATCCTCAAAGGGTTTCGCGTTCGTATGTGTCAGTTTTTTTTATAACCTTTTACATTTTTTCCTTATCTTGATGTTTTTTTGCTTAGTTGTAAAACTTTGGCAAAAACGTAGTTTGACATAACTCGAGAACGACTAGTTCGATTTTGCTGAAACAAATTGAGAAAAATTAAGAATTACATTTCCTTTAATCCATTCATATACATACTGTTTCTCTACCAAATCAACATTTTTGCAATTATAAATAAATTTATGAAGAACATTTTGTCAATTTTTTTTTTTTAATCATATAAATCCCAAACGGAAAAAAGTGTCAAGTCTTATAACTTTTACGTAAGGCCACATAACCTATAAACAAAATGCGACATAGATCATAGAAATCGATTAACGCGTTCTGCTTTTATTTACAATTAAGTGAAGGTATCCCATTTTGACAAGAATATTGAATATTTGTTTTTATTCAAAAAAGTGCCATTTATCGCGTTTTTTTTTATAAATTTTCCCCAATAACTCCAGACTTCTGGCCATAAACTACTAAAAAAATAAAGTAAAAATTTTTATAATTTTTTATTTTTATTTTATTTATTTATTTTTATTTATTTTAATAAATATTGCCTAGACTTTTTCGATGGTGGTTGTTCGGGACTATTGGCATCGCATTCATCGCTGTCATCAGTTTCTGAACCACACATAATGTCAATGGGTGACTCCACTGCTGGGCCTTCTGCACCTCCTGAAAATTCTTTATCATCGGGATCATCCTTGTCTTGCCACACAAGCTTACTCCACCAGCAAATTTCCGCAATTATTGCACTCGGCGACTTTTTGCCTCTATATCTGTAAGTTTTTGTTTTATTAAAATGAGTTTGAAAAAATAAAAAATCAGTATTACCTCATTTCAAATGGCATCAGATTCGGTAGCCAATTGTTTGCTGAAGTAGTCCAGATGATGATGTAAATAATGGATTTTCAAGGACATGTGGACACCAATTTTCGAGAACGATCTTAACATCCTTGCGACAGAAACATCGTAGTTGGTAGAACGATGCTTTCCCAACAAGCCTTCTATTACTTTTTTGATTGCCTGCCATGCATCCAATTCAGCGTCAATCAAAATATTGTTGAGTGCGTCACTTTTAATCAGCTTTCGTATATCTGGACCATTTAGCCAATAGTTCTCGAGTTATGTCAAACTACGTTTTACAAACTAAGTTTTACAACTTAGCGAAAAAACATCAAGATAAGGAAAAAATGTAAAAGGTCATAAAAAAAACTGACACATACGAACGCGAAACCCTTTGAGGATTTTACTATACTGACCTAATACCATCATCCTGACTTGGAATTTCGTACCCCCCAGACAAAAACCCTAAAAATGTTCCACAGTGTTATTAAAAGAACTTCATGTTACAATAGAGAATTTATCTATAGAAATTGATAACCAAAAATCAAATATGGCATCTTTCAATTTGTAATTAGTTGACTTTGTCACGCAAACTGAATTATTGCATGATCTCATTAAGTTAAAAGGAAGAATTGTATTTGTTAAGTACATCTACAATTTAAAACTAACGACTCAAGTACGTAGTGTTTTGGGTAGATCTAATAAACCAACAACGTTTGTAGAACTAAAGAAAGACTTAGAAGGTGCATATTCTAATCCAAAGATACTTCAGTAAGTTTTATTCGAACTGAGTGACGCGAAGTAGAAAAAAGTGGCATTGCAGTATTTAGAAAGAAAATTGCCGAACTTTCAGATCACCTTAGCAGTTTTGAGGCGCAAGCTTGACAAGCCCGACGCAGTGTTGCTCTTAACACATTTATGGAGAGCGTCAACGAATTCCAACAAATTTTATTCAGTACTGTGCCAAAATCTTTCAATGAAGTCGTAGAGAGATGAATGACGGCGGAAAAAACTTTTTCCTCCCGGAACAAATTCAATTTTTGAAATTAAAAATAAATACGGAAATCAGGGAAATTGCAACAATGACAAAAATTATAATAATATCAAAAATTATAGTAACAAAAATTACAATGGTATTAAAAATTATAACAATTACGATATCAACAGTAACAATTGTAGCTGTAATTGTAATAATAATAGCAACAATAATAATAACAACTACAGGATCAATGGATATAATAAAAACAATCACAGAAATAATAGAAATTACAGTGGTAACAATAATAACCACAATGCAAACTACAATAACATTAGATAGAGGATTGATGAAAATCAAACTACAACTACAATAACAGAGTAGATAACCGATCGTTCAAGTTATATCATTACAGTGGGGTTCAGGGAAACTCAGATGACCAGGTAGCAGAAGATGTTACCCAGAGCACCCAAAATTAAAGCTTTATTCCATTTCAAAAAATATGAATGCTTACATTTTCACCAAAAGCCAAAATATCAACCAAAACCAGAAATTTTTTAATATATACTGGAGCAGACACCTCAGTATGTAAAATTATAACATTGGCAAACGTTAGCACAAGAGAAACAGCGACGTTAACAGGAATTACAACTGAAGTCATACAATGCTTAAGAATAACAAATTTGAGTTTTTCTATGAATAAAAAAGGTATTAAAAATACATTTTATATACTCGTAGCTGAAAACGAATACCAAATTGAATAATATGGAATTATAGGAATACATTTTGACAGAATACACATGCAACATAGATTTTGAACCATTTACGATTACATTTAAAATAAACGAAGAAGAAATTACATTACCATTATCATACCAGCAAGAAGAGAATCTATTGTTCCATTAAGTTTACAAACTTATGAAAACAGTATCGTCTTAAATAAAGAAATACAAACAAGAGTTCACTTAGCAAATAGCATAATCCCAGCCAATGGCGTACGACACTTAAAATTTTTGAGTACAACGGAGAAAGGTATTGATTTGGAGAGTTTGGATTGCAAACATACATATATACATATAGTGCAAATGTGAACAATAAATGCAAATACATATGAAGAAATTATTTAGAAAGCTTGAAATAGAAAGAAAAGACATTCATGTGCAAAGTTCGCTGACAGAAATTTTTAAAGAATATCAAAATATTTTTTACTTACAAGGAGATGAGTTAAGTGTAAACAAATTTTATACGCAAGAAGTACAGGAGACAGATTTTATGTAAGTTTACATAAAGAACTACAGACTACCGCAAACGCAACTAGACGAAATACACAAACAAATTGATAGACTTTTGAATGAAAACATTATGAACATTCAGTCAGTCCTTACAATTCACTTTTGATAGTAGTACTGAAAAAATCTACTGATGAAACAAATGACGTCTTGTTGTTGATTACGAAAATTTAAATGATAAAATTGTCAACGACAAATTTTCTTTAACAAGAATCGAAGATGTATTGGATAAACTAGGAAGAGCAAAATATTTGTTAACATTGGATATGTCGAGTTTATTTTACCAAATAAATTTAAATGAAAATTCACGATCTTTAATAGCATTTTCAACAGGAAATAAATATTTCCAGTTTAAGCGCTTCCCTTTTGGTTTAAAATTATCTTCAAATAGTTTTCAAAGAATGCTAATAACATTAGCCAACAAGGTTTTAGACTGGAGCAACCAAATATCTTTCCTAGGGTAATTTGGTGGGCTGAATTCGAATCTGTAATTAGTTTTTCTCTATCATGTCAGGCTTTTGAGACACAAAAAAAAATGTTTTTATTCATCATCATTTATCTAAAAATCAATAAATTTTCAAAAGTGAATGGTGTTATTTGAACGTCGTTTGTATATTGTTTCGATTTCACGTATTAGAGTCCAGCAATAGTCTCCCAGCAAGCTTTTGTCCCAAAACCCTTGATAATTTGTTTCAATTTTCATTAAATCTTGGTGAGCACGCTTTCCTTGTTCGTCGCTCACCGTACCTAGGTTTTATGGAAAAAAATCTAAATGCGAATGAAGAAATGGCATTTTGAATGACATTCCTGCACCTAATTCGTGATAATTTTTCAATAATTCAGCAACAATTTGTCTGTAGTTTTCACTCTTATTGTTTTCAAGAAAACTGTTCACGATGCCCTTGAAAGATTTCCATGCTGCATATTCTTTCTCCAAAAACATTGTGAAAAATTATCATCATTTATGATCTGAGGTCCAACAAACATGCCTTCTTTGATTTTAGCATATAAAATTTTAGGAAAAACAGCTAAAAAATATTTAAATGCTGCGCAATCTTTATCCAAAGCCTTGGGCAGCGGCGGAAGAAGAACTTCATTTGGATCAATTAATGATATATTTGAAATGTTTTGTTTTCCTCATGAATATTCAGTTCTTTTTAATCACTCTGTTCTGACGTAATGATGACATGTAGCGCGACTATTCCATAGACAAAGGAAACAACAATATTTTGTGAAACATCCTTGCATACCAGTCAACAAACCAATGCACTGAAACAGATTAATTTACAGTTATTTACAATAATCTATAGCATACAGTGCCGCTCACTTGAATAGCAAATTTTTATAATTTAGATGAATACAATATTGAATTACGCGAAAGTCTATATTACTCTTTAAATAAAGCAAAACATTATTTACAGCAATCGGAAACAATTCAAACAAAAAGGTATAATAATTACAATCCATTTAACAAAAATATAGGTGATTTAGTTTTTCTAAAATTTATAGACAGAAAGAAGAATCAACCACCTTATCACGGTCCTTATAAAGTAATGCAAAAGAAAGTAGTAAATTCTATTTTAGATATTGGGAATTTTACAAAAAATATCATAATAACTTATTAAAGAAATGGAATTCTATTGAAAAAACACCGAATTTTTATAAATGATAATGTAAAACATAAATATTTTCTTAAATATTATTTCCTTCTTAAATATTTTTTGTTGCTTAAAGGTGAGGGTGTACCGTACTACTTGTACTTTACCCTTCTTTATAGTGTACCATCCCTAAGATGAGTTTCACTCAGTTTATGTATGTATGAATATATCTATGATAATGCTTAGGAATGAAAAATTAGGACATAAGAAAATTGGAGTTAGGAAAATATGATATTTAAATATAAGCTGAAGACATGTAAAAATTAAATTAATTACTTGACTTGACTTTTTAATTGAAATATTAGCTCCCTTGACGACGATAATAATTAGTTACCAGTCGCTTTAACTAAAAGAGCCCGTTTAGAAAGAAAAATAGTCAGGGCCAATAATAATATATATATTATATTAATATATACAAAATCCTGTTCTGCTGCACCCAAACCCTGTTCTGGCTCACACAACGATAAACCAAAAGCCATCTTTCGCTCCAGAAAACCTAAAAGTTCCCTTGTTTGCCACATTTACATGGTTCTTGTCGAAACGGATCTTTTTGGTTTAAATTTGCTGAGATGTATGGAAGTTTTTCAACAATCCATCCATCTACACAACCATCCATCTATACAATTATCCATCCATCCATCGATGCATCCACCTATCTATCCATCGCATTCATCCGTCTTGAAAATTAAAGGTAAGTTTGTGTTTTGCTATTATTTTCCTTGAGAAACGTAGTGCATTTGTCTAAGCTACCTTCAGTAAAAATCGCAAATATTGTTCAGTGAGTTTTGTCGACGGCAAAACGATAACTAAGCACAGTGTGGTGAAGTGCCTTAAAAGCGCATACAAAATATTTCGGTTCCCAGATTCGAGTTGGCGCACATTGTCGTCATTACATCTAAAGAAAATGTTTTTTCCCGGAAAGAAAATTTAATCATTCTTGATATTCTTGTTCATAATTTTTTTGATGTTCTCTTTCTGTTCCTTTTCTTCCCGTTGAGAGATTGTTTTCGGTGATCAGATAAATACGTTTATACTTTACTGTACTCCTTGTAGTACTTTACCATCCTTTGTAATGTACCATCCCTAAGATGAGTTTCACTCTATTCATGAATGTACATATATATGTACGTTTGAATATGAACATTATGTCTATGCTGATGTTTAGATATAAGAAATTAGGACATAAGGATGTAGGATAAAGAATACCGTTATATTTAAATATAAGCTGACAAATTTTTGAAATAAAAATAATTACTAAGTGCGCTTTAGCCGACAAGTTTGACTCGCCTTATTAATTCAAAAAACTAACTCGCCTGACGACGCTGATTTTTAGTTATCAGTGGCTTTAAAATTAAAAGAGCTGGTAAAACATTATATTATTTGAAAAAAAAAATAAATTTTAAAACAAATTCCTGAGCTGCACCCACTACAATACATTCGTACATAAACTCTCTCTTGTTTTCGTTGCCACTCCTTGACAAAACAATCTCACAATAATAGAGTTGCAAACGTCAAAGCTTATACATACATATATTTCCAATTGCCATTGCATATCTCTACATGCACACATTCACAATCTAATTTACATACATGTGCGCATTTGTTCTAACCATCGAGAGAACTTCAATTGCCCATTGGCGGCGACTTTTTCATACTCCGTGTTTTTCGCTGTTTTTAGCTATCGACGTCGCAATCTAGTGTATATATTGATAATTGTTCCTTTCAGTGGCGCTGACGCATGCACCCTACATCCTGCAGAGTACCCTATATTCGGTACAAGTCGGATATTAACGTTTTCGTAATTTTAACTACTACTTTTATTCAAGCTGAATTCTGTGTATTTTCAAATTCAAATTTGTTTCAGTTTTTTGCTTCTGTCATTAAAATTACATTCGATCCTGGTCGGCACTCAAAGTGTTTGTGACACTTAAGTGTAAATATTTCTCTTAACTTTTTTCAAGTTTTATTCAACAAACTGTGCTGATATTAACATTTCTCGAAAGTAAATTTTTACAAAATTTTGATTTATTATTTATGATTCCTCCAAATTAAAAAAAAAAAAATTCTCAAATCTAAGATTTCTTTTTTTTTATAATTTAAGAGTTTTCTACATTTAATTTCTTTTTTAAATTTGGGTATTATTTTTTTTAATTTTAGTTTGCTGTTTATTTCATTTCCTGTATTTTTCACTCTTCAAATAATTGCAAGAAAACAATTTTTTGTATTTTTCTTTTGAAAATAATTCTTGTGTTATATTTTTATTTCGTACTTTGTTTTATAAATAATTCTTCAAAAGTGTACGCACTAATCTTCCCAACTTTAAACTGTTTTTCCAATTTAAATTTTCGAGATCAATTTATGATGTCACTTGATTCATTCATCCGTTTAACCGATCGTCTCGTAGACGATCCTCTATGATAGGAAAATGATAATGAGGGTCAAGGCGACGACGCAGGGGGTGAGCACGGAGGTAAGGCTTCAGAGGTTGAGACTTTGTGCGCCAAGTACAAAAGCACTTATGTAATGTACTGCAAGTGCCTGACAAAATTGGCTCAGCTTTGCGAGCCTCTCCTATCAGTCTTTCCCAAAAATGTAAATCTTCAGAGATACATTCCAGCTATTCCTTCCATCTTACACTGTGCGAAACCGAGATCTTCAAGGGGGTTATAAACCTTGGCCCACATTCCGAGATATGTTCACTGCGGTGTACATAAAAAATTGCCGAGAAATTTTTCCATTGGGCCTTGAAGACCCAAGGTGAAGCACGCAACATAGTCCTGAGAAGTCCATTGACCAACCAAGGCTTTCAATTGGCTTGGGAAAATCTTTGCGGTCGATTCGAAAATAAGAGAATTCTTGTAAATGGGCAGTTAAAGATTTTATTAAGTCTTCTGTCCATCGCAACTGAATCCGGAAAGGCTATTAAGGATCTCCAACTCGATATGAATTCATGTATTTTTGGTTTGCAATTTTTGGACATAGATGCCGGAGGTTGGGATCTCATATTTGTCTTCTCGTGCTCCAATTGTTATTCGGATTCAACACTAACTATGTGGGAACAAAGTTTAGCTGACAAAACTTCAATTCCGAAATGGTTAGCTCTTGATTCCTTCCTAACAAACCGACATTAGACATTGGAGTCGGTGTCAGAAATTCGAAGTCTGTCTTAGTCTAGCGATCGCAGAAGAAATTCATCCGACAGAAATTCGAATTCCAAGAGCGCCAGAAAAAATAGTTCATTCCTCGGGGGGGGTTCATTCCAAAGGGTCCATTGTGTCCGAAAGATTCCAAATGATAATCTTCCGGGGATAAATTGAAAGTAAACACGTTAGTCATAATCACTGACGACAATGTTCCATCAAAATCTTGGCGTCTTGGCTGAGCTTTCAAGATATATCTTGGCACTGATCATCATGTTGGGGTACCATCACAAGATCCATCACCAAACTAGTTGTTCTTTCCATACTTTTCATTTTCGTTCTTTTTCGACTTGTTCAGCAATCATGGCCAAACAACAGTCGATCTGAGTCGATCTAAGGCTCGTCCATATAAGGCCAGTTCGAGTAAAGTTGGAAACGACGCAGAAATCGGCCCTTCAAAAGCCCACTAGTCCCGCACCATCCACATCGAAATCAGCATCGTTTCTGCGCTGATTAATCAGAACAGCGTTATCTTGTTGCCGACGGTCCTGGTTAAAATTGAGGGCACATTGGTGAAGTCCTCGACTCCTGTTGATCACAGTTAAAGTTGACCACGCTAACTTTGAAGGGTGAAACGATTTGCCCACTCACACTTCGGTTTTGAGTCAAGCGTAAAGATTGAGACGACATTTCAAGTAGACAATCGGATTGCAATGCGTACGGCGGCAGAGTCATTACCATTGGTGTAAACGCTTATCCCAAGGTCATCACCGGAGGGCAGTTACGTACTGCACAGGCCACCATCTTTAGATGGATGATCTACTGCTCGCGTTCCACGTGAACTTTTCGCCATATTCATACCGTCCATCGTTTAAAAAGAAAAATTTTTATTTAATAAACTGAATTTCCTAACATATGCACTACTAATTACTTATTTTCTGAACAAGCCACAAAATTAAATTTTTATTCTTTTTACAGCTAGATTTTTGTCATAATTCGAGCTATACATTCCTACGACATGAATTTCCTGATGCGCCTCTCGTATCTCTCCGTTGGAATGTAACTTCTGAATATCGTTAACTTTCAATATAGACAAGAGTATATTTAGGACAAATCCGATACTGTTTATTTTTCTGGCTCACACAATTAATTGTAAACCAAAAGCCATCTTTCGCTCCAGGAAAGCTAAAAGTTCCTTAGTTCCCCACATTTGCACATTCCTTTCACTTTACTTTTATGTATGGCTGTAATACTTTGATTAAGCATTTTCCCGCAGCTCGAACGAAATTATCTTATAAAGAGGGAGAATTTCATTTGGGATGACATTACAAAAATTTTGTGTAGTTGTTTTGCTTTTATTTCCCATAAAAGTTAATGTTTTGATAACTTTTATTTATTAAAATGTTTCTGTTTGGATTTATTATCACAAATCTTCCACACGTGTGAACGAAAATGCTAATCATGATCTTTTACGTTTTTCTTGAAAATATAGAACTGCATATTTTGTAAATCCTAAAAGTATACCATAAAAAAATTTCAAAAAGTTTAATTTACTTGAATTTTTCTACATTAAATTATTTTCGTTCTTCCTGACACAGACTTTGCAGAAGCGTTTTTCTTTATAATTTTAGTGAATATTCTCAACTTCAATGCAAAGTCCTTATGAGAATATCTATCGGTCTTAACTGCTGCTGTAAATAGAGAAATATGAATGTGATTTAATTTAATAAATACAAAGTGTTCGAAGTGCTGTTCGTTACCAAAAACTTAGTCGTTTAACCATGTAACGTATTCGACAACTTTTTATTGCTTTTGCCGTCATAATTGTAGAAAACATTTGTTTCATTATTAAGTAAAATTGAGGTAAACTCCGCCTTGGGAAGAATGATTGCAATCTAAACGAAATGGTTGGGTAGATACGGTGTAAAATTGCACAGACCCCTAAATACTAAATAAATCAGAAGATATTTTCAAATTTGAATATCCTGATCCTCCACTGAATGCATCGGAAACTGCAGGGCATTGACAGATATAATTTTTTTAAATAATTTGAATTAATTTCTTCAATACAAAATATTATTTATTATTTTACTATTTATATGAAATATGTTCGTGTTTATTAATCTTGTATTTTCTGATTCATTCTTGCATGTTTTTCTGAAATAAGTTGAAGTATGATAAGTTTTAGTATATTTTCACCATCACGGACAGAATTCACTGTTTCTTCGCCTCTTATGAATTTAAATGAATTTAAATATTATTTGTATAAACATTTTTTCGTAAGTGTTGTTTTTATAAATATTAGTTATATATGTATGGATGACTAGCATTAACAGAAATATTTAAAATTTACTGGAAATGATTTTTCTGCATTTTTCATACTTTCTTGTGTTAAAATTAACGGGTTTTTCCAAATACCAGAATGGGTATCAGATGTACCAGAATGGGTTTGGCGATTTTGCTTAACTCTATTCTCAAATAACGTCAACAAGCAAAATTATTGCAAATGAGGCTCGGGGAATCCAGAAGTAATTGCGGAAAGCCATTGCATCCGGAAAAAGTGACTGCTTGGCGCACTGTATGATCTGAAGTTGTCATTGGATCGTATTTTTTCGAAAACTACCTCAAAAGGATCCCTTGTTGCAATCAATCCCAAGACAGTCATTTTTCGTACATAATGGCAAGATCTAAACATTATAATGAAATAAAAGTTTCATCAAAATCATAGCTTTATGTGTGTTTTAGTTAACTTTATTTGAAAACGAAAAATGGATAACCCTACATTTATTTTAATGGTTCTTTGTTAAAAATATCAACTTTGTGCACTTTTATTAAAAGAGATTTCAAATTATAATTTTTTAAACATTTAGAATTTTTCTTCCATGTTCTGCATTTAGGCATTTCGTTTTTTATTCACCATAAACGAATTTTACATTTTCGCGATTTTATATTTTTTAAATTCACCTGCATCCGAAGAATGTGATATTGGAGAGCTTCTCACATTCAGTGAGCGTATACGCATTCTATTTTTAGACTTACTTAACGATTATTCTTAACATCACAATCTGAGAACCATTTACTTGACTATTTGAAGAGTTCGTCAGACACGTAAAGGTGACCGCCGCTAATTTAATGATCGGGGACTGAATCCTGGATCGTGGCAACGATAGTTGCGTGTTTATAAACCATTACGTCGCGGTCTGAAAATTTATGATTACTACATTTTTAATCACATATGAAATAACTAACCATACTTCCATTCATAGCAGAATCCGCGATGATCCAAAATGTCCTTCACAAATGTATTTGCAATATACAGTGTTGCGCAAAACAAAAGCAACAAAATGTACTCCAGACTATAAATATATAATTTTCATAAAAACAAAATATTTAAAACAAAGCTTACCATTTATTTACACAGAGGTATTATTAAGCTATAAAACCAATACATTGCAACAACAACAACAATTGCGTTTAAAAGAAATATGAAAAAATGTACAGCAGAGTCGGAATTCACTTGCGCAAAACTATAGCAACAAAATCAATATTTTGTGTATCCGCCCTTGTTTTTAATAACATCTTCGCACCTTTTTGGCATCGGGGCAACTAATGATTAAAAACAATCCTCCGGAAGGTTTTCCCACTCAGTTTTCAACTTGTTCAATAGCTCCTCTTTGTTGGAAAACCGATGTCCTGCCACTCTGCTTTTAAAGATGCCAAACAGGTTTTCAATAGGATTCAAATCACGTGATTGTGCCGGCCAATCAAGAGTTTGAATCCTATTGTTTGTTAGCCACTCTTTTGCCACTTTCGATGTGTGTTTCGGATCGTTATCATGTTGAAACACCCATCGAACACCCATTTAGGTGGAAGACCTCGAAAAACTTTAACTCGGACATTATTTATTACAATATATGTAAAAAATGCACTCATCTACACAATTAGTTTTTTACTAGAGAAAATTATAAGTGCAGAGCACGCGCAATGTATTGAATGGGATATAATTTTGGTATCCAATTCTGATAGAACTCACGCATATTTTACTCATTACATCGTTGGATAGGCAATTATCCTTAATTATTCGAAATATTCGTAAAAGGAACTGATAAAAAAATTAAATGAAGAAGTAATTTCATGGCGACAAGAATGTATTAGTATACTAATTGGTCGCTCCACAATCTTTTAGTTTATTGAAATATGGAAATGATTTTTTACCTTTTTTTACTTTTTTTTACCAAGAGTGCGTTCTATTACTTTCGATTCAAAAATTAATAGAACTGAAATTCAGGATAACCTTTTTTCCTCAATTACCAAATGGGGGAAAAATTAAAAAAAAAAAATGATATTTCACAAAATTCTGATTGCTGGATCCATTAATGCACATATATAAGAATGGTTGTAACTCACTTACCTAAATCTTCAAATTATTTTTTTACTTTTGTGATTTTTTTCAATTTAGTTTCAAAGGCAAATTCTAGTAGAAGAAATAGTTGTGCAACACAAACACGCTGAAGAGGCAGTTATAGAAACTGACAAAAGTTGACGTTGTATTTTTATCAAAAATAATGAAATATTTCAAATTTTTTAAAAATGTCAAGTTCAAATTACCGTTGCGACATTTCTACATATTTTTTATTAACATTTTGTAGAAAGTGGGCTAGTTATTGTAGATCCTCTTTTGGAAAACCCTTACAAAGTGGTGAACGGTATTTAAAACATTTTAGAAAAAATGAGAAAATTTATTTTAAGAAACTGTGAACGCCTTAACTTTTTACCTGTGCAAAATATATAGAGAGGCTGACAGTTTCTTGGATCTGTTAAGGCCGAATATCTCAGGCGTAGTATAACTTAAGCTCAACAAAAGTTGAGCGAAATTTGCGAGATGCTTTTAGCAAAATAATGCCGTTTCAAAAAAAGATGCATGTTCAGGATGCCAAAATTTAAACATTGTCCGAATCCGACAAATGTTTTCCTTTTTAAAATATTGAGACGTAAGGCATGTGTATGTGTAATTTTTGAAAAACTCTTATGCAATTAGATTGTCTTTCGTGACAAAATTGGTTGTATCCCTTTTTCGCCCCATTTTATTTTACAATTTCGGCGATAAAACTGCACAAAACGTTGTCCAAATTAACATTCTTCGAAAGTCTTACAAACTGTAACTAATTTAGGAAAGAGATAATGTTCTAAAAAAGGACTTACAGTTGCAACCTCGAAAAATCTTTTTTGGGTTTTGTAATATTTCCGTAATCATCGAACCCTATTTAAGTAATTTCAGTTTAATATCTGGTTTATTACGAACGAATACATTTTTAATTAATTCAAGAAATGAAATACAAATAGAATTGTTGATGTTTGTAAAAAAATGTTAGCATGATAATATTTTACATTTACGTGAAAACTTTAAATTTATTAGTTAATCAACGATTTGGTTTTATTTTTATTTTCCCGTTAACGTAATCATTGCTTTGGCAGCAACAACAAATTTAAAAACAATGTTATGACCTCATAAATACTCGTTTCTTCGTTTAAGAAATGATTTAGATATAAATTGACTGTAATAAAACTCCGCATTATACAAGTTAATTTATACTCATAATGCTCAGATAAATTTCAGTTTCGGAATACAAATTACACGTGTACTCCTATAATGCAGACGTTCCATGTTTAGTGATTGTAAATGCACCAAGCTATCATTATACAAGTTTCGATTAGCTTTATAATATTACATTCATTTCTACTACGCTGCACTATACAACACACTTTTGTAGCATTTATTGTACTAATCTTTTATTTGTTTGCTTTTTAGCACTTTATTAGCTTTTCAGAACTTGTTTTATGATTTATATTTTTACGATAGCGGTAAATAACCAGTAAAATCACCAGTCCAAATTCCTTTTGCGTTACTGCGAAAGCATGAAAGCATTTTCAAAGAATACTCCAAAGGTATTAAAGCATAATGAACAGAGCAAAACTATAATTTTCTGAAGACCACCGACTTTATCGAAATCTTCGGGGTAGCGCCCGAATCGTTTAATTTAATTAATTTTCGTTCCAGCTAGATGGAGCAACTGCACACATAGCCAGACCGGTTATGGCGGAGTTCCAACGAAAATTCCCAAACAAATTATTATCCCGAAACTCCATTTTCTTCTGACCCACGAGGCCACCTGGTCTGACTGCACTAGACTTCAGGCAAGGGGTGATTCGACTAAATTGAAACAGTCTATTAAAACAACAATTGAGGCAATCCCGGCTTCAACACTTCAGGCCGCAATGAATAATTTTCTGATCGGGTGTCGCATATGCGTGAATGAGGGTGGTCATTTACTGTCTATCATCCTCAAACCCAATAAGTTACATAAAATAAAATTTAATTTTCTACACAAAAAAAAAAAAAAAAATTAAATATATTGATTAAAAAAAAAGTTTTTTTTTTCATTAATTTCCTTTATTGGTTTTTTCTTTCGAAATTTACAATATGTATTAAAATCTTAATCCTATCCTAAACTAAGGTATCCTGCCATTGCCGGATCTTATTTTTGGCGAGCCGAACTTTTTATCACCGGACTAAGTCTAGCGTGTCCTTTCTTTTTAGCCGGATATGACCGGGACAAGGAAGGTTTTGACCGAGTGGGTTTGAGTGGGAGGACAACTTCGATACATATGACCTGTTTAATTTTCTTGTTTCCTCGGAAATATAAGGAATGTTTAAATCCTTGTGTATGTTATCATTCCTAATATACTCTGTAGCTTATTTATGTTAGAAGTCGATGCCGTTCCTTACAATTGGATGCCGTATATCCATATTGTATGTGAGATTGCAGTTGTCTAGAAGCCATTAATGGGCAAGTGCTAATGCTCATGAATGCAGTCTCATCAGCGAAAGTTGAGGTGTGAATTAGGGAATGAACAGGCATGTGAGAGGTGTAGATGGTATATAGTATATGGCCTAGTATACTGCCCTGCGGAACTCCTGCTGAAACTTTTCTTTGAGTTGAAACAGAGTCTTTCGATTTTACTACAAAAGATCGATCCTTCAGATAGCTCTCCAAACTGGTGCGTGGGTATTACATGGTTTGCTTCAATATGGGGGTACAACATTTGGAGAAAGTTCAGATAAAATAGAGAGTAAACTTATGGGTCGATAGGATGTAATTTGCGACAGTTTCTTTCCAGGTTTTGTGATCATTATTATTTCAGACAGCTTCCATGATCGAGCAAAGTATCCAATTCGAAGCATAGCATTAAATATAAATAAAACTAATTTGAGGATATTGTGGGGGAGTTCTGAAATCATTTTCGCTGTTATTTTATCGTGTCCAGGAGATTTATTCATTTTCAACGAGAGAACATTTTTCTTTAAGAGAGATAGACTTATTTTCATTGGATTTGTGACCATTGGGCTAATGATCGTTGGATTCACACGAGAGATTGTATCGTTAGGAGTAAATACTTCTTCCAGATGATCAGCAAATTCTTTCACTTTTTCATCACTACTACTTGCCCATCCTCCATCTTTCATCCGTATTGGAGACTCCTGTGTGTAGTTGCCTTGTGGCCTTGTACAGGCTATAGTCAGTATTTTGTGTGGCCCCTAGACGAGGTAAGTAGCGGGCTTCGGAGATTTCTTTTTTTCATCCAAAGTTGACCTCAGTTTTGACTTGCACTGGTCGGGACGAGCTTTATTTTTATTCGCAGTACTAAATGCCTGATGAGAGCTAAACTTTACGGAATATAGTGCAATTGAATAAAATATACGAATCTAGGAATATAAAAGTTAAATGAGGTAATTTTTATTGGATACCTGAGAGAGGTGGTCTTTCTGACCACTTTTTTCTAATTTTTACCAGAAATATTACGCATAATTTATAAGAATTTAAATGACTTCAGGCCAAGAGGTAACGTCACTCGTTTTTGTTTTCAGAACTTAGATTACCAACCACCTGATACGTGGCAAATTTGGTCGAATATGGTACAACCGTTTGGAAAATATATGTAAATTAAATCTATCGTTAGTACGGAAGCTACCAGAAGAGACGTGGCCAATTTCTTCGATATTGTAGATAATTATAAAATAACGTAAGAGATAAAAATCCAAACTACTGCAGCTAGCTAAATTGGTCAATTTGCATGGGAGGTAACCGTATAGGTGTGACAACATGCTCCGCTTTCATTATAAAATTCTGCTTTGGAAAACTTTTACAGTGTGTCAAATGTGATTAAATTTAGTGTAACCGACTGGAAGATGTGGGCCGATACATCATTCCATTTACAACTCGGGCTACGATCTAGGAAAATTTTAACCTGTGGTAAGTTTTAAGTCTCATAAAGACTTACGATAGTTATCGTCCCCACCATTCCTTCGGGTGAAAGTTTTCGGACGGTAATGAAGATTTACCAACATCCAGACTAGTATTCTATGAATCGAATTTCACACATCGACTTTTTGCAGGAAAAAGTGGAAAATTTGAAATCGACTTTTGTGTTGTGAAAAATTTGAAAATGCGAGTTCTGTGTTGTAAACCCCGACAATGTAGCTTGTCGTAAAATATAACAAATTTGTAGTATCATTAAGCGTCATTAAAATTGAATACCCAGTGAATCGCAGCCGAGATTTTCAACAAAAAGTCAATACCATTTCTACCTTAACTGCTTAACTCATAGAATTAACCTACAATAATGAAGTTAAATTATAGCTTATTGGAACTTGTGCAAAGAGATTATGGAGGAAATATCGATTTTTGTTAAAAAAAAAACAGACACAAAATGTGCGGGTAATCATAGAAGGCGACTGTATTGTGTTGAAGATTAATATTTATATAAATTATTATTTACAAAATAAATATAATACGAATGAATATAACGTATCTGAAAATGTGTATGTTGGTGCAACAAAGGCCAAATTAAAAATACTCGCATCAGATAGGTCAGATCAAAAAGCGACGAACTTTGTGCAAAACCCGGCATTTGCATCCCACTGTACTTTAACTTGCCGTGGACCTAATTTTGACAATGTTGGACAATATTTTTACAAAAAAAATTTGATAACAAACGGTAATTTCTATCTTAATAATCGATGGCCTCAAGTCAAACAAATACTACAAATCAATCACATGGCAAATGTCGACTATACACTCACACAACATTACTATTAAATAAAAAATGCTATTCACTACTTAACTTTAGCATCGATTTTTATTAATTTTGCACAAATTCTTGTGCATTTTAGCACAGTTCTACACTCATCCAAATGCAAAAAATACAGTAGGAAAATTAAATGGTCTCATAAATAATTGCACCCTGTGTTCCTTCACAAAAATTTAATATGTTTGATTTATAATTTATTTGTGAAAGGGCACACTTTTGGCTCAGATTGTGTCATAAAAGATTGTGTTTAAAATGGCATTAGCATGCTTAAAGCTTTAGGTTTTAGGTTTTAATATAGGGTGTAAAAGAAGAGGTTGGGAGAATTATCTACTTTCACCACTCTACAGAATTTTTAAGACTGAGCTATTTTTAAGCTAATGGAGACAAATGATAGGCGAAAAAATGATTCGGTCCCATTCTGTGCCTCCCAAACAAAACCTCAAATTTTACAAAAGCACATTTTCACTCAGAATGTACCATTGATACACCCGAGTCATATAAATTTAAGCAGACGTAATATTTTGTGCCGTTTAACACAACTAGTGATAGTGGACAGTTAGTACTTTCGTTTCAGTTACACTTTTACCACGTCTCAAACAGAGCGAAAATTATTTATTAGATATTTCAGATATTTGTCTCATTTATAAACTATAAACCAAATCTGCAAAAACCTTGGAAAGGGAAATTGTGTCAGATTACGTATATAAATTGGATCAACTAATGAAATTTTTATATATTTCTGCTTTTGGCGAATCTGACAGAATATGTAGTCCTCTGACAGGATATGAATTACTAAGTAGAGACAATAGTTGAAGGGAGAAGTGGCTCACCGAAAAAAAATTTAAATGCTGTATATAATAACGGTGCTAGCTAGAAGTACTCAACTGTAAGATCTATACAGAGGAATACAACTGGCAAATACACACAACAGGGATAATATGGTCCAAAAAGGTGTTTGCCGCAAATTTATAAGATATTCCTTCAATATTCATGTGTTAATGTTTGTTTTGTATGCATTGAAAAACGTTTTTAAGTATTATTTTGTTCCTTTATAAAACAAAACAACGAAAAAGCACAAATCCAATATACGCACTTGCAAAACCTACTCCTGTCAAAATTTGATGTACTTCTGGAACTAAGGTATATTTTGGCAATTCACCTTGACCCTCGTTTTGTGTTTGTAGCACCCTGTACAAGGAATATTGATCAATTTTTGAAAACGTCGGGAGAATTTGGAACATTATCTTTTTAATTTCAAACAATGTGTAGAAAAAGGATAAAAAATCTCCCCAGGAGATTCTAAATATTCCTAAAATTTTCAGCGACGGTTACAACTTTTCATTTGAAGAAGATTCCATAGATCATTAAACACAATTTCAGTTTTCAATAGAAATACCAACAAATTAGGAAGTGTCTATAAATTATTTGAATCTAGAAATTCATAAATTTTAGCCGAAATGTTTGGAGTTGAATACAACGTGTTTTGACCTCTTTCATTTGGCGGATGTTTTTGGGTTCTCAATAATGTCAGGTTCCGGGTGATACGTTCAACGAAAACGTATGAATATGCGACGTACAGGGTTGCCCATATTCGACGGACCCATGTTTTTTAAAAAAAAATCAAAGAAAAAAATAAAAATTTGGCGGTTGGCAATCTTATTCATTTAATTTGTTCCAAGTAGATTTGTTTACATCAATTTTTGAATATGATATCTCTCAAATGGCCGCCTCTGGCGTTGATGGCGTATTGTGCCCTTTTTGCAGCATTTTCCATCGTTTTCGCCAACATTTCGGCCGGAATAGCGGCTATTTCTTCACGAATGTTGTCCTTGAGCTCTTCTACGGTCCTTGGCTTGTTAACGTAAACCTTTGACTTCAAATGTCCCCACAAGAAGAAGTCAGCGGGCGTCAAATCGGGCGAACGCGGTGGCCAGTCCAAATCACCACTTTTCGACATCAAACGGCCCGGAAACAAATTCTTCAGAAAATCGATTGTTATGCGACTTGTGTGCGGTGGAGCGCCGTCTTGTTGAAACCAGAACTGCCTCATACGCTTTCGACGAATAATTGGCATCACAAAATTGGTCATCATGTCGCGATAACGCTCCTGGTTGATGGTAACAGCATGGCCATTTTCGTTTTGGAAGAAAAACGGCCCAATGACCGTTTTCGCACTAACGCCGCACCAAACTGTGACTTTTTCGTCATGAAGAGGCAATTCTTGAATCGCCTGAGAATTTTCAGTGGCGTAAATACGGCAATTTTGCTTATTTACGGTCCCATTCAATGTGAAATGGGCTTCTTCGGACATGATAATTTTGTTCCAAAATTGCTCGTCATCATCGGCCATTTCGATGACTCGTTGGGCCCATTCCAATCGACGAGGCTTGTCTGCAGGCAACAATCTTTGCGTCAATTGAATTTTGTACGGGAACAAATGGAAATCAACGCGAATAATCCGTTGTAAAGTGGACCGAGCCATGCCCAACTGCTGAGGACGGCGTTTTTGGGATGTTCTTGGGGACCTCTCAACACTGGCTCGTACGGCAGCGATATTCTCGGCCGATTGCCTTGGTCGACTTTTATTTGGCCTCTTCGGATTAGAAAGAGCCTCACCAGTCGAAAATTTTTCGTATAAACGCTTAATGGTGTTCTTAGAAGGCGCACTTCTCACATTTTTTTATATTTTAAAAGCACGTTGAGTTTTCAAAATTGACTTCTTCTGTTGAATGTAAATTTCAACTATTTCAGAGCGCTGGCGTGGCGTGTATTGTTCCATGGTAAAAATCTGCTTGGAATGACGCTTCAAACGCGGTATGTCATTAAGCGATCTGACATCTCTGTCAAAAGTTATGGCGTTGCCAGATGGGTCCGTCGAATATGGGCAACCCTGTATATTACGGTTTATATACGGAAATTATGGCCTTCCACATTGTTTCAATTTCTATATTTTTGCACAGCCTAACGACATTTTGAATCAATCATTAGTTACAGTAAAATTATTAAACCAATACGCTTTTTATAGTCCTTATATAAACATACTATAAGGTTTTTTTTCTCATATCCATGTGAGTTTTTTTTACACAATAATTCAAAATTTAGAAAAAATTGGCAACAGCATTTAAAGTGAATCTGATTTCCAAGTGATATCAGTTATCAGGTCCGATGTTGTGATAATTTAAAAAATTATATGTACGTGACCTCCTGTCACCATACTCGAAGGCTGCAAAATCTATATTTGACTCACTAACAGGTTATTAATTTGTCTATACTTATTTGAAATATAGAATGATTTATGGTATTAAATGTAGTTGCCCAAAAACAACTGTGAATGAACATCGAATTCTTGACTTGGAACAACGTATCTTTACCTTTCAAAATTTATTGGCCATTTTAACACCAGTATTTTTAGATTATATGAAACCATTTCCAAATTGTTTTGGAAAAATGGTGCGAAAAATACAAAATTGTGCTATTTGATATTATCAAACCAATTTGAAAGGATAAAGTTCCACATCATTCGCTTTACAATTTTCAGAAGTTTCTGCTTTTAGTAGAGATTGTTGCGAAATCGTGCTTTTAGCAACTTCACTTCCGCCACAAGTTGTTTTTAGATTCTCATCATGTTATATAATTTTAAACTGTAGTATTTTTAGTTGAAATTAAACCTTTTTAAAAGTGAACGAGTCCTTCTGCAAATTGAACGAAATCTTATCAAAGATACTATACAGCATTTTCAAATTATATAAATTGTCTTTTCCAATCTATCCACACGTTATGTGAGCATTTAATTTTTAATCATAATTCATCAAAAATATAAACCTACACTTATTCGTTTTCACGTGGAGAATCATATTTAATGACTGAAATGGATATTTTGTACTTCGAACTAACCATCAAACCGAAGTCTTATTTGTGTATTAGAAGCAAAAATAGTTTTAATTTGGATGAACTTTTTTATTACGCAATATTTAGATAATGCAAACTTCAAGAATAAATTAAAGGGAAGCAGTAACCAAATATCAGAAGCAGCAATTCCGTAATGCATGGTTTTTATTTTTTCTTATTCCTTTGTCATCAGTTGTTTTGCATTCACTGTTGAAAATTAGAAGATCTAAAGACGTTACCTAACTTGCTTTTGTAAACTTGCTATACAAATTTGGTTTCACTTTCAAAAAGAAAGGTGACTATTTTGTTGAGAATGAAAGAGGTAGAAAACTTTTAACAACCGAAATATTGGAATGTATTGAACGCGTTGAAAGAGATACCCGGAATGGCGGTATAGTGTTCTGCGGCAATTGAAAATTACGTTAAAGTTGGTATCGGTTGAAAAGCACATAATTAACAGTTAACGGGCAATAGGACTCAACAAAGGAGGAAAACACTGTTTTTATTGCAAGTGCGCTCCAAAAAAGGATCCCTAGAAGAATTTCGCAATCAGAGAGAGAGAGAGAGAGAGAGAGAGCAATATATCATTAAAAGCTGCAATAAATAACGAAGGAGAGGTTCACACAACTAATGTGTACAATTGTATAGTTAATGCGGATATATTTAAAATATTCGTGTAAGTGCCACTTCAAAAATGTTTATGTACTTTGAACTTTTATAATTATCGACAATAACCAAATTCAGTTGAGTCAGTACATTAAGGAATTCTTTCGCAGCAGTGGATTTTCCCCAACATTTTTAAGTGACATGATTAGCGAATAGAACATTTTAGATGACTTACAGAGAAGTGTTCGACAGCTAAACACAAACTATTGTTCCAATTATCTGATAGATTTCGAAATATCTTATTTATAAAATATCCTTACAATATTTCATAAGTTTTTCACTGACTGCAACATTTTTAAATGTGTTCGTACAGTTTTATTTGAATATTTCTTTCACTTTATTCGCAGCAGTGCAGAAAAGGGACAAAACAAATTTAGGAGTGTTCATTCATCTTCCGGCATATGTGCACAATAAAAAAGTGGCTATTTGAGAATTTATAGAGTAAAAAAGAAGACAAATAGCAAAAGAAAATGGCACCATACATCGCCCATAACAAAACTTGGTTTTTCGAAACTACAAAAATTCCCAACATGTTGATTTAAGTCAGCACTATGAAATAGTGCAAGAAGATCGCTCTAGTATTTGAAAAGGCACTCAACCGTACAGCATTCCAGCTTTATTAAAAACAAAAAATTAAATTAGGCTATGACTTAATTAATTCAAAAAAATCGCTTCACACTTCTGAAAGGGGATGGTACATTTAAATAATCTTAATACCTTTTGAAAAGTTAAGCGTAAAGTTAAACCGAAAAAAGTTTGAACATTGTCAATACATGAGGTTATGCATGTTCAATATATGCACGTCTTTTTTATACGTTTTATATTTCTCATTTAATTTTTCCACCAATGTGACCATCCTGCCCAAAGGAACAAAGATATATATAATTTTAGAAAGCAAAAATGTAATAGCCAAAAGAACGTTTGAAGCACAAAGTATCTCGATTTAGCTATGTCTATCTGCCAGGCTGTTACAAAAGATAAATTTATGAAACTTGTTAGAACTTGGTAGAGTCTAATAGCCGGGGACTATAAAGGAGCTATATCGACTTACAGCATCCGGCATTTCTCCCATTAATTGACCTCATTCGTAGGTCTAAATACCTTAATTATTGTGCATTGTCGTGCTTTTTAATGCTCGGTAAAATTTGAAAAAAGCGATCAATTAACCATGTCCTTTCTGGTACTTCTCATACAAATGATCGCATTAACTAACGTGTTCTTCATATCTTTCAAGCAATTGTATTAAATTCAGTAAATTTTGGCACACATTCTCTGTTTGGTAAACTAAGTAAGTTCTGGGATTGTCTCAGCCTTTTTGGCATCTTCCCCTATAATCGCCCGATTTACGTAAATTTAATTCTTTTGCTGTATTCTTTTATCCGTAATTTGCAATTACTTGAATTTTTGTCAATTATACTACAATATGTTTGGCGAAATTTGAAAAAAATAAATACAAATACAAAAAAATAAATAAATGCAAACAGTATATAAAAATTAACACGCATCAGGCGTTTATTGTAGTGAAGTTATGTGGGTAGGCGGGTGCTTCCTACGATGCTTTGTACCGCTTACCCCTAAAACGAAAGCCTCTCTACCCGATCCTGTAATTAAGCAGGCAAAGGATGATGCTTGCGTACAAAAACAAAGTAATGTAGCCTTGTGCCAGGCGCCCTAGGAACAGGTGGATTATGTCTTGGGATTCACCTATAATATGACATTAAGCTGATCTTGGAATTTGTTTTTCGAAAACCAAGTAAAGGGGAGACTCATAGTCAAACAAGACACATCCTATCAACAGGTGCGGTTATAGAGAAGCCGTCGGGAGATATCAGAAGATTTATCTTTTCAGTTTTTAATAGTTGTACGGCCAGAGAGATCTGGTTAATAGACTATGATTGGAGCATGGTGTGCTTTGCTGTGTTGATATTCTCTCCTCGGACATTGAAAATCTATGCCGTAGATAATGGATTACCAGTTCCATGCGAGGTATGATAAAGCAAAACTGGAGTAGCCCAAGTGACCAGGGGCCCAAGGAACATTGTTCCTTCCTGGTCAATGGTGCTGGACCCCTTGTGGGAGCATCGTGCTGGTTGTGGTTGCCCGAACAAGTGTTTTCAGTGCTTTTGCGTTGTTTCATGTTGCGTTGGTGAAGGAAGGCATTAGCTTGGAAAACACTGTTCATGTCTATCCGGGGTCTTCCTAGATTATAAAGATTGCAATTACAGCTGATACAGCAACAGTTATTTGGTATTTTGAAATGTGGCTATAATGGTTTTATAAAAGTGTTATTGATTTTAATTAAACTTTCGAATTTTAAAGAATCAAGGAGTGATTTTATTTACCACTATGTGGACACATTTCCGCTCCCATTTGTTTATTGGCATTGTATTATTACTACTATTATTATACTATTATCTACGAGACAAATAAAGCAGAGTTCGCAGGGGATGTGACGATTTTCTAGCTCTGAATATCCCTTCCTCAGTAATTTCAACACATATAGGTTTTTCGTTTGTGAATGAATTTCAGGGCAGACATTTGGTTTTAATGGCCCAAATTCACTCTTATCAGTTGGCATAACATTCCTCCTCCAAGCTTCGACAAATATTGACCGACATTTAAAAAGCTAGAAAAACAGAAATTTGAATTAGCTGAACCGACTTACTTATATCTTCGATCAACATTCCTTAGTGCAAAAGGTAAATCGTTACAAGTTGTATTTTTTAGACTTTCATTCACAGAACTGAGCCTACTAAATGTCTGGTGCTTCCTAAATTATACGTATAAAAATTTGAATTTGAAATTATATGGTTTAAATTAGGTTAATTGTATGGCAGCTTCAAAGGGGGGTGTTTTTCCGATCGAATTTTCTAACATTGCCAAGCATTGTAAATCAATGTAATTTACAAACATTTAAGTAACTCCAGTCTACGGAGACACAAGAAGTGTTGCGGCAATGACTTTCATTCTCATTTTAAGAACTTAGTCCACCGCATGCACAATTTTTACCAACCGCTTGGAAGATGTGAATCAATGAAAATTTGTGTTAAGTCCATCATTTGCATCATTAATTTTTTTCAGATTTTACAAAGAAATATCAATCAAACAATCAATATAATGTTCAAAAATCTAGGCTACTGTAACCTACTAATTAAAAGTTTACAGAGGAAAGATTGAAAATTCGAAAATAGGCCAATTTGTATGGTAGGCCCATTCATATTCATTCTCAGAACTTTGTTCGTCAAGCACATGATTTGTGAAAAAATTGAATTAAATATATGGTGTGAATCTGCAATTTTTATGAGAGGTACTTATCGGCCGATGTTTATCAAATTCTGCCAAGTCTAATAAACCAATATAATGGGCAGAAGATACCGGAAGAGATGGGTCGATACAGCCCAATTACAATCCCCCGCTACTATCTGGCAAAATACGTATAAGGCTATGCAAAGTGTTTCCATCCAGCCAGACAGATGGGCATCGCCCAAAATATATATTTAAAACATAGATATTTAAAAGTTGAAATATTATAGAAAGAAATATTATTTCAGATCCATTGCAAAGAAGTATTAGAGGAGTTAGCGGGAATTACTCCAGCTAAATTATGATGTATAAAATATTAAAACTATCTTAATATTGTGTTAATTGAGTGTATGAACTTAATATTATTAACGAAAAGAAGGGTTTTATCAAATCTTTGTGTGAAAGATGTCAGCAGCCACGTGCTCATCACGTCCGATTACCGGGTACAAACTGCATTCATACAGATGTTTCACAAGTATTATAAATGATGTTCTATGAATTGGGAAACAATCTGAAGGGAGTATCTGAAGGGGCGGAGCAAAGTGATCTTAAAATTGGTCAAATATTGTGCTAATCAGCTGTGTCAAATCAAAATTAAATCTGTTATAGCGGTTATGTTCTACAAAATGCTTAAAAAGACATTCATTTTCAGCAGCATATCACGGCTTTTGACAATACTATTGTAGGCAAACTTTTTTTTAAATATTGGTAAAAGTATAAATGATAAGTTATTTTTATCAACCGTAGAGCTGCCATTGAATGAAACCCAAGGACAATGGTAGCCCCAATTTGGCCAGAAATACCGATTTTTCGCAAAATATCTTCGATACTGGAATAATAGTGAAATTAGACATCGACGCCTTCAATTGGTGGTATACGCGTCCTATATGATATTTCAGAATGTACTTCCTAAATGCTATCATGATGATTCAAATTCGGTGCGTGCTATTCATAGGACATCATTTGACTCTTAAACAGTACTCGCTACTTTCAAGTAAATTGTCAGTACTACCGCATTTCAATATATACTCGTATATATACATATGTGTATACTTATTTTCTTCTCCGATTTTCTCTCTTTGACAAAAGCTAATTCAGTTTTCTGTAGGAAGGTTTACTATATAATTCGGTAGATATTTGGAAAAATTTTATAAGCTTTTGATTGTTAAAAAAGTGAAAAGTTCAGTGAGAAAAAATAATAAGAAAACTCATAAAACGCTGATATTCCAGGCTATTTACAGAGGCAATCTGCATGTAGCAGTATGTCCTGGTAGCTTATTCGAAGATCAATCAGATCTCATATTTTCCTGCAGTGCAATAATGTGATTTTAGCAATACGTCAGAAGAAAGTGGCAATTTAGGCTCCTACTATGCATTCCTAATTACATTTGCTGTTTCTATCACTGAATTTAATGCCGTAAATATTTGAAATATGTCTGTATGAAACCTCACCAAAATCGTTCAAGATATTTTTAAGAAGTGTATTTTTCCCCTTTTTTTTCTAAATTTGTCAATATATATTTTAGCAAACAAATAATTCGGTACTTTACATTATATAATTTTATTGCATTTTTAAATAATAAACTTACGCTGGCAAGTATTTTTATCGGAAATAGTTTTGCAAAAATACAGAAATACCGAAAATTAGGTTATTTTCCTTATGAAAGTAGATTGACTTCAAACAAATTATACAAACGCAAGTACTAAATGGATAATAAGTATGCAGTATGAGTTAGCGGCAAATATAAGAATCAAATAAATCAGTCATCGTTCAAAATACGTAAAATTAATAAAACATTGCCTGTAGAGACTGAAGCCCTACATTACAAGCATTGTGGTACATTCTATTGAGTTTGATGGATTTTGCTTCATTTCACTTCATTCACTTTCAAAAAAACAAAAAATGTGTGCTTCCAAAGTATTCGAATACATCAAATTGGGCTGGAAAATTTTTAATGGAAAAGTGCAACGGCGAGACCATAATAGGAAAATATGAAAAACAGATTCTAATCACGAAAATATTTTAATTTTTTACAGTTTGTTATGGGAGTTTCTATGGTGCCAAAAGTTGCTCCAAAACATTTTCACAACTTTATCCTTTATTCACGAGATTTGATCACATTTCCATTTTAGACAGCTTTTTTGAAATTCGTTGATGTCAGACTTCCTTCCTAAAAGCCTACATTGTAGGTCAGAAATTGAACTATTTTAGCGATTTCGATTGCAAAATAAAAATAAAAAAAAAAAAACAAGATACTCCTATAAGCCTAGACGATATTTTATATTTCTGACATAACAATTTTCATTTATCGGCGTCCTGCCGATTCAACTTTCCGCTAATTCAAGTTCTGTATGTTAAAGTTTTTGTATGGACATCTGGCATACAAATAAAGAAGTCTGGAAATGTTTTCGTTCTTTTCCATCTTTTCTTCCCTTAAACAATTACAGACCTCTCTGCTGTCTTTGGAACATGAGACCTCAAGCAAATGACAGGCATCACCTTGGCGGTAGTATCCGGGTAGCGCAATGTAAAGAGTCGTGCTTTCACCGTTGTCCAAACAAAGGCTCTTCCGAGACATATCTCACTAAATACGAGCATACCTCTGAGGTGACTGAAATCAAAATAAAAAATCTTTATTTTAAGAGTCCATGTATGCATGTATGTATGTATGTATGTATTTGTGCATTTGCGCTAGTCAACAGCAGCAGATAGTAACGTTTTTAGTATTCGTTGCTTCATTTCCATTTAGCGTATGTGACACATAATATCTTTTCAGCAGAGGTAAAATAAGTTGAAATTTGTTTGCATGATGAATCGAATTTATTAATTTTTCCAAACTTTGATCATTTAAAAAAAAAGTTTTCCAACTGCGCATTATTGAAAGAATTGAAGTAATTTCAGCCACTCCAATCGCACACTCGCAAAACAGTACAAACGTGAATTTGTGTCCTTCTTTTTCTCGAATAAAGTTAAAGTTTTAGTAAGTTAACTACTTTGCTTATGTGAAGATTTATATCTCCTGGATTTTTTCAAAATTTCAGCAAATAAACTCACGACTCAAATGCAAAAAGTTGTTGTGTATCTCTAAGGGATCTTACCGGCTGAGCCAAATGTTGTATAGCTCCGTATTGGCCACTCCGTAGGTATCACCGTGTTGTGTGACTACAGCAGGACTCTACGGTGTCCCTTTGTGTTGTGTTTTCCTATCAGGGTTTAAGACGCGCATCAGCTCTAAGGCGATACCCGCTTGCGTATTTTACCACACCACAGCACCTGGTGTGTTACCTTTATTTATATCAAAACCTTAACCTACCCCAAACTATACTTGGCTATGCCATGTGTGACCGAAAACCCAAAAGCAATTCTTGCTGATCAAGCGGAAGTTCAATCGGCAAGAACTTAATATGATTGTGCATTCACAGTTCAATCACCCAGACTCGCTTTCATTAACACTAAGCAAAAAAAATCTAGGTGAATGAAAAGTAAACTCACAGTTCCACATTAAACAGCATAAGCACAACTGGAACAATAACCATCTCGTGTTGCACTTATTGCCAATTGCTGTGGGTCAACAAACACCAACGGCGTCACCAATATTTATTATTACATATAGAACACAACATTTATTATTATATACAAAACACAATGTACGATAAACGAAAAACACGATGTATGATGTGAGTTAGAATTATAACTCACAATAAAGTACAGAAATTTCAATCAGAATTCAATTCAGAATTTCAATCAGACTTATCTACTAAACCTTAACCTGACGTCTGCGTTGTTGGAATAATGTGCGGGGTGGTAGAAGAGGCGCGGTAAACAGCTAAGTTCTTATCGAAAATGTGGTGATAAATTAAATATAGCAATATAATAATAAAAGAAATACAATTACAACTTAGTCAAATAAATTATTACGAACATCCTATTTTTAGGAAACACTCAACCTGTGTCAATGATTCAACTTAGTGCAATTAAATAAAAGATATGAATCTAAGTAAGTGTGGGTTAAATTGATCATTATTGTAAAAGGTACCAGAATTAGCGTAGCTAATCGGTCGATTTGTTTCAAATTCTTCAAAGTATTACAATATAGTACATAAAATTAAGATGAAGGTACCAGAAGGGATAAGCCGATATAGCTCATTTATAACTCCAGGTTGTGATCTGGCAAAATGTTAAGCAGTGCCAAGTTTTAAGAAGTTTCGTAAGAGAGTGATCGTAGACGGACATCACTCAATCGACTTAGACTCACATATAGTCAAAAGACACCTCTCTTCTGTTACAGTTCTGCCATAATAAACGACCTACACCTTCATTTCTTCGGATAAAAGTGTAAAAATCCTTCAATTAATATGGACTAATGGCATATCTGTTAAATTCAAAGCAGTTATTTCATAGTCATGTTTTAGATCACACACAATTGTGTTATAAAGGAATTTGCATAAATATATGGAAACTTCCCTAGGTATGATTTTCATAATAGTAACATGCAGGTACAAACTTTAATTGAAAAGATACTCACATTGGTTTTGACTTTTTTTGTTTTAAACTTTCACTTTCAATAGACGTTTCAAACAAATAACAACTCAGAAATGTAAACAGACAGCAACAAATAGTCATTTGAACAAGTTTTCAGTCAACATAATTTTTGTTTTTAATATTTCATTACATAATTTTATCTTCATATTGTAAGCTTTCAGAAAAATTAGGTCAATCCTTTTATTTTGTTGCAATTAACGCAACTACTAATATGGTGGTATATAGTCTTACACTATTTAAAACAGGGTGGCGCACGAATCGCGCTACGGTGTAACAGTAACTGTCAATGCGGACCGTTATTTAAAGATATTGAAGGAGTTTTTTTTGCCCAGAACTGCGCCGAAGACGTATCCGTTTCAATTGCATTTGGTTCCAGCAAGATGGAGCAACCGCACACATAGCCAGAACAATTATGGGAAAGCTCCAACGAAAACAAATTAATATTCAGAAACTCCACTTTCACTGGTCTTCAAGGTCATAGGACCTGACTGCACCAGACTTTTTTTATATAATCCCAAGTAAGAGGTGTACAAAACGAAACCAAGGAATTTGTGAGTTGAAGGAGTCTATCAAAACAATAATTGAACACATCAGGCCAAAAAAGTTATTTGTATTTCTTATTGTGACACAATTGGTGTGCCATCCTGTGTAGAAAACCGGAAAATTTTGTATTTGTTTTCAAAACTACTGAAATATCAAGTCGAATCAGCTTATACGTCGCAAATTGTATTTTTTAACACTTTCGTTTAAGACCGAGTGAGAAGGCTAACTTTAGGCCATTTCAGTACCTACAATAAAAATTCAGTATTTGACAAGATTTATGATTATAAATTGGTTCACATGATTGAAATTGTTGTAGTGTTTTTGGGCGTATTACGATAAGCAGAACATAACTAACCCTATAACGATCACATGAAATCAAAACAGCGATTGGATTTGTTATCAAATTATTTGGCAGTTAATCAAACCTTATAGCATTTTTCAAAACACTTTCGGTTTTCCAATACATTTGAACACAAAATATCAACTTGTCATAATTTATAGGAACGTCAAAAAAATATCAAAGTTTGTTTATTTCTTATCTGTCACCCTACAAAGTGATATCTACTTTGCCACAAGTATGAAAATATGAACTTTTGTTTTTTCAAACAGAATAGCTCAATATACTCAATAGCTTCCATATCTTGTTTTTAGTAAGAACTGTCAAACTCCTTAAAGTAGCTATCGACAGCAGACTCCACCTTTTCACTGTAGGCAAATCTTTTACCACTGAGCCATATTTTCGAGTTTGGAAATAGAAAGTTGTCCGAGTCAGCGTGATGAAGCAGTTCGAATTTTATTTCATTCATTTTGGTCATCGCAATAATTTAATTGGAGCACGAAATTCAGGCAATTCTCTGAAATTTCTAATTAATCAGCTGTAATAGTATATGTTTATTGTCTATTACTTTGTTTTATTATTCTCTATAATGTAGGGGAAAACCCGGGCAATTAACCAAACCCCTTCTGATAGCTTCCTTTTAAATAACTGATTTAACTCATACATTCTCACATCCAAATCTTCCAATTGGATGTACCTAATTTGATTACATATCATACGTTTGATAATTTTCGAGAACGAAAGTGGGGAACGTTGCTACGCCCATTTTAGCGCGTCCCACAAAAAATTGTTTGAAACCTTATTTTCCTCTGAAATTCCTAATTCTAGGCTTGAAGTTACTTACTTTTTTCAATTATGTCGTAGTTTAATACTGTGTAAAAATTGTTGGTACCTCCAACACGAAGTACATAATAATTCAGTATAACTGAGCTCGCGTCAGTCTTGTCGCACTGCAAATGAAAATAAATTGCACTGCCAAGTCTCTTACGATACCACATATACAAATTGGTCGATTTACAACAAAAAGGATCTTCTACATTTTCCAAACGGAGGACTCCAGAAACTCGCCTTCAGACTTCGCCTTTAATTCAGAGTATTTTTTGCAACACAAAAAGGCGTCGAGTGAAAGTATACACAATTTCTATATAATACATAGACATAGGCCACAAGTTATTTGTGCAATTCAAAGCCAAATTATATATACCATAACTGACGAATATATTACTTACAGCTAAGACAGCCCAATCACTCTATTTTGATGCAATGAACCAAGTCGATATCGGCACGTAGCTCACGATTTATAGAACGAAGATTCTCAGAGCAAATTCATGCGTTTATATAATAATCCATGCAAGGCACGCATAGCCAGTGTCTGATATAACTGGGCTTTTAGTTCGTCCCTAGACGAAAATAATAAAAATTGTTTTCAAGCAATGTTCCTTCATAATTTCTATGCTGTTATAGCTTATTTTGTTGAAGATCAAGCCGAAGCAGATAAAATCATCCGCCATTCCAAGGTTATAGCGCTCTCTCTCTCAATAATTTTGCGCCCAATGATTCTCGTTAAGATAAACAAAACCCTTAGGTTTGTACAGTGTTCAATCCACTGACAATACTTCTATATTTTACAAAGGAAATTAAGGATATACAAACCTTAAATGCGGTAATTACCGCCTTATGACCCACATTCTATTGTGTTGGTGCAGCTTGGTTGTTCGAAAGATGCTTTACCTGAGCATTGTTAAAGAAAGTAATTCAGCCAACAACTTTTTTCTAACTGTCAAATTGTTCTTTATTTTATCCCCTTTTCTAGTAAGTGAACAAATTGAAACAGAGATTTTTCGGTTTTTGTTCCTTAGGAAGCATTAAAGGACATTTTATCATTTTAATTTGTTATCCTTTTCGATCTGGATTTGGCGTTGCATCCATTGACCGAGCATGCTTCCATCCCTACATTTTAAAATACGTCGATGTTTCATATAATTAATTAACTTGTTTATTTTGTATTGAAAAATTAAAAAAGGTCGTTCAAATTACACTTTTTAGCATTCCTTAAATCTTTTGTGGGCATATTTGCTGATGGCAAATCAACATTTTCCAAATCAGTTTTTATGAAATTTCTTAATATTTGGCACAGTCAAATACTTTGCCAGATTGTAGCAAATTCGCCCCTTCTCCACCCATTCAATTGACCGAATTTTTGGAATTAAATGTTTTTGCTGTAACTCTCAATTCGTAGGTTACAGCAAATTTTTGTGTATTATTTTGCACAGCAGAACTTAAAAAAAAAAATGACTGGCCATGCCGCTTCCGGGACGTCCAACACAAATGACTGTCCTCAGGTTCATATAATATGGGCAGTTCAAATGTTCAAGTGTGAAAATGGATCGCATTGTTATACTCCTTCTTTTATCTTCCACACAAATTGACCAGTTTTTCGAACATCAATTTCTATTTACAACTTCTAATTAATAGAATGCAGCAACCCAAATCTTGGTTCGTTGATTTGTCTTATAATATCTAGCAAAATTTGGGAAAAATCAACTAAGTAACAATGCGTTTTGTAGTATCTGTAACACAAGTCAAGTACACTGAATGCAGCTCGACTTAACACACGTCATGTTCTTGTCGAATTTAGTTCTGAGAATGAAAATGTACTGCTACCAAGCCCTTAAGAGCAAAGACGCAAAGACACTTTTCAATTTCAAGCACTTTTCAAGCAACGCAATATTGCTGCTTGTTCTGATTTAATAATGGGTAGAAAATATTAAATATAAGCACACATGCTGTTATATGAAACGAATCAGAATAGAAAATTTGTTATTTTTATAACTATAAAAGTAAAATTGATTCACAAATATTGAAATATTAGTCAGATGTTTAAACATGTTGGCCAAAGCAAATAATCAAAAATTACGCTATAAAAAAGGGTCGTACGGTGTCTAGCCATAAAAACTGTTTGGATGAACAATAAGATAAAAATTGAATTGAATTATAAATACATATATTATCAGCAGGAACTTTAGATATGAATAAAAATCTCACCTGTTAAGTTTCAATTTATGAAATAAACATTAATGGAGCCCAGTTCAAACTACAACAAATTTCCTAAAAGAATAAGCTATTTTTCTGAATTTTTCTAGCTTTCGTAAAAAAAACTAAAAAATTATGGCTCATTATTAAATTCTGTCAGAACTGCCTACTGTCAAAATGATACAATACGTAATTAGAAGCCTTCAGTACGTTGTAATTTAGCTACTTTTATTGTGCGCTAACCAGTAATTTATAAGAATCGACCAACCCTAATTACCCTGAAACCCTGCAATACAGCGCAAAATTACATTGAGTGAAGACACGTTTGAATCAGTTCCCTTATTTGAAATTTGTGTATTGATATTTTTTTATTTTACCAAGTAAAATCATTATAGTTTTAATAAAACAAAATATTGATTATGTCTGTTGATTTTGCACCAATCGCTTACTCGCTCTTCGTTTTTCGTTTGTGAGAGATTTTGTTTCACGAAAAGATAATGATATAAATTTTCGTCTCCAGAAGGGCTTCAATATTCATTATACTACTTTTTGTGCATTTGATTTCCTCGCACACGACGTGCCTATAAACATTTCAATTGTTACCCAGTCACACGCTCATCCACATAAGCACTAATGTCCCCGGCCCGCACTAATAAAAAAGTTTACAAAAATTAAGCATTGGTTCGTTATTTTGTTTATGCTGTGTTCACGACATCAACATTGAGCTTGTCTTGAATTGCAACAATTTAGATCACTCAGTATTTCTCTATACCAGTGTACCACACAATTTGTTCGAATCGCTATTATTTGAGCTTGAGACGTTCATATGATTTCGTTATCAGAACAAAAATAAAATAGGGTCCACTGTAGGTATACTTTTGGGTTTCACAAGTAGCGCACGCATAAAGCTATGATTTCGATGAAACTTTAATTTCATTATAATGCTTCCTTCCATCTTGCTATTATGTACGAAATACAACGCTATTTAAATGACCGCCTCTGGATTGGTTGCAGTAATGGATCCTCCAACTCCATTTTTGAAATATACGGTCCAATAACACCTCCACACCATAATGCTCACCAAACAGTCTCTCTTTCCGGATGCAATGGGTTTTTCACAATCACTTCTACGTTCTCCGAGTCACACATTAGACGATTTTGCTTCTTGACGTAACCACCGAGTGAGAAATGAGCTTCATCGCCGAAGAAAATTTTTTTTGTTGAAAGTCACGTAAGTTTTAACTATTTTTATACATTTTTCGGTTGTTTAACAATTTATATTCGTAAGTCGTGTTACGTGCTCCCCAAAATGATGCTTTGGCAGATCTTCCAGCCACTCACGGTCATCCTAGAGGGTCCCAACCCATCCACCTCGCAAGTAGTATTTCTGGAGTTAATAGCTTATTAGGTTTCGTTAATTAATGTTTAGGTTAAGAATAGTAAAAAAAATCTATCATCAATAAATGTATAATGTTCAATAATCAAGAAAAAAAAATTTTAATGTGAAGCTTTAATTGAAGGAGGGAATAACAGAATTGTAAGGGCTATGTGAGGTGAGTGTGCGTGTGTTGAAATGGGGTTCGTTAAAATTTTGAAAATGACAAAACCTAATGGACCATGGAAGGGCGGGCAGAAGTATTCAATGGCTTGTTGAGTTTTTTTTATCTTGTAAAGGGTGTCCCAACAAGAAGATTAAAATTTGGCGCCATTCGAAGTGCCATTGTTTGACATTTGAACAATTGCTATTGTTTGCTAACAGAAGGTACGAAGTTAGTAACGAATGAACAACGCATTTTCATTGTGAAATTGATTTACCAAAATGGTGAAAGTTTCGCGGCTATAGTTCGCAAATTGCGATCAGTTTGGGGTCACAATAATGCTCCAAAAGAGTCAACTGTAAAAAGATTAATGGATAAATTTGCCAAAACTGGGTCTGTTATTGATGTAAAGACAACAACGCGCCTTCGACCAGGTCGATCGACCGAAAATGTTGCAGCTGTACGTGATGATGTCGCTCAAACTCCATCCACCTCAATTCGACACCGAGCTCAGCAAATTGGTGTCTTCATACAAACAAAGTTCAATTGACTCAGGAACTGAAGCCAGCTGACCATGGACAGCGAAGGGAGTTCGTTAATTGGGTATTGGAGAGACAACATGAAAATGCTGATTTTGCCGATAAAATCATCTTCAGTGACGAGGCCCATTTCCATCTGATGGCTTCGTCAATAGGCAAAATTGTCGCATTTGGGGTGAGGAAAATCCTCGAGTGATTCACGAGAAGCAAATGCATCCTCAACGTGTCACTGTGTGGTGTGGATTTTGGGCTGGAGAATCAGTTTTTTCGTGCCTAGAATTGAAGAAATGAATGTGGAAGGCATGTGGTTTTAACAAGACGGCGCCACATGTAATATAGCTAGAGAAATAATTCAATTGCTGTATCAGTCATTTACCGGTCGTGTTATTTCGCGTTTTGGAGACCAAAATTGGACGCCTAGATCGTGCGATTTACCACCATTAGACTTTTTTTTTTGGTTTTTGAAGTCGGTGGCTTACGCGAATGAGCCGATGATGACTCAAGTCTTAAAAGAGGAATTTGCATTAATGAAATAATTTTTTTGTTCGTTTCCCTGGGTGAAGGTGGATGGCTTGGGACCCTCTGGAATGACCGTGAGCAGCTTGAAGATCTGCCAAAGCGCCATTTTGGGGAGCACGTAACAATGGCAAACCTTTCACCAAATAAATAACACTTCAGAGCGGCGATTTTGAAACCACTAAATGGATAACCCTGCATACTCGTATTCGAGTTTTCTCTATGAAAGAAAATTAAAAGCAAAAATATGAATTTTTGGAGAAATTTCGCACTATTATTATTAAAAATAATTGAGAATCAAATTTAGAATTTATAAAAATTATTACATTTATTGGAATATCTTCACCTTACCTCTTCAATCATAGTACAGCAACCAAACCGTTGCATTGCCATAATTAATTTTATTCAACAAACATTTTCTTTCAAACAATCAAATTGTTTGTTTCAAAGCGTATTTTTTGGTTAAATATGCACGATGCCACTCGTAAGTCTTCATTCAAACAAAAAAGTTGTGGAAAATCTAACATTTCCCAAACAAAATCTTGAAAATAAATTCTTAAAAAATAATTTTCCAAATACCAAAACAGCAAGTTATTGAATCACGGCCTCGTCGTCAAATAGGTCTCCTGTCCTCACTGCTCCTGTTATTTTCTTGTGGCGTTTTTGCAAATTGGAGATTTACAAAACAAAAGCAACAAATTTGGACGATGTAAAATAATGAATTCGATCAATAACTAAGTCAAGCAACAATATAAATATGCATCATATATATGTATAAAAAAAGTATAGGTTAAAAAGGTAATTTCTGTGGATGATACCAGAGAGGGCGTCGTCGTTTTTCACATTTTGGTAGTCGATATTTTCATATTTTTCGCGTATTATTATGCAATATAATTGGCAGGAATTTAAGTAACGTCAGACTACAAACTGTGGCAGGCACCCATTTTTGTTTCCAGAACTTAAATAACATGGTAAATGACAAATTTGGTTGCACTGAGTACAATTGATTGGAAGACATGGAGGTAAGAATATATATTTATTAAATCAGACATTTGTATGGGAGGTACCAGAAGTGGCGCGGTTACATGATCGATCTTTATCCAATATTGTAAAGAATTTCAAAACAATGTAATGGGTGGATATAGACCACTACAGTCGACTGATTATAAATTACAAAGAATTGATTGCTCTTCCAAATATCGATCAATTTGCATTGTGCTCAATTTTCATTTTGAAAATCTACTTTACACACGCAGAATGTAGAATGTGATACAAAGCAACAGACAAGGTTTTGAATTGTTGCCGGTTACGGATGATGAGCTACAGGGGGAAAATTTATTTTCGGAAAATCATCAATTTGTATGGGTGGTACCAGAAGATGTTCCACAAAGATTTATGACAGTTATCGTACCCTTCAGCCAACCATCCAGACAGACGGACGTCGCTCAGTCGACTTACAAAGTCATGAAACTCATACTGCCAAAAGCTATTTGGTACAAATCAAATAATATATACCCAAAGGAAAAAAGATATAAATATGTTAATTTTCAAGAGAATAAAAATGGTTTTTGAACGAAGTGAAAAAAGCGAAAATGGAAAAAAAATCATGTGGTTTTGCCGGTGACCGGTGTTCCATTTTAAACAAACCAGTTTTGGGATAAGATATCATATCATGTTAAGATAATTTTTGAATGAGGGCTCTACAGGCCCTTCGCGTTCTTAACGCGTAATATAGTACTGTGTCCAAAATGTAAGGCCAACTGTTCAAAGAAGGCCAAAAACAAGTTGAAAACAAAAAGCGTCAACTTCCTTAAAGGCATTTCAAACGGTATAGTCAACGATTTTACCAGAAAGGTCAGAAAAAAATCGTCGCGTTGGAAAATGTATGAGGATGATTCCTGGCTACAGTTGCTTATGAGAGACTATGCTTATGATAGGGAAATAACCGACCACTCCATTGAATATCTTGCCAAAAGTTAAGCAAGAGCTAAAAGATTGTGCTAAATTCGCCTAGAAACCAAGCTAATTGATAGGTTTCTCCTATAATCGCGGTATTGTTCACTATGAGTTTTTTCCGCTGGGCCAAACAGTGAACAACGATTATTATTTGAGTATTGCGCGCTTTTTGGAGAAATCCCTTAGACAGCTCTTACTTTCCCCTGTCATTGGCATTGGCTCCTTCTGAATTTTAATCCAGAAAAATCATAGGCAGGGTGTTTTGTGATGTAAATTGATATACGCCGTGAGAAGTTAACATTTTTGGGCATTTACAAAAATATTTGAGGAACTGTATTGTGCATATTTACTTCTTATTGCTCTTAGCTTGTGTATAGATGAATGGTGTTAATTTTTGTTCAGGGTTCTGATTGTTGATGTACTTTAAGAAAGAATTCCATTTTTCTACAAAATCAATGTAGTAGGCGGGCAAGTGGTAACAATTTTCCTAGAAGTTGATTCAGGTTTATTTTCCAAATGGTACGATTTTTCTCAATTTCGACGTCTGATGTCATGATTTTCAGTTGTCTCAAGTGGAATGATAAACTTTCATCGCACTGAGAAGGTAAATAATTTTGAATGGAACTATTCTCATATATATTCGTAAACAATATTATATTAACCTTTTTTTATCGTTCTTTGTTGGCATTAAAGAGTTAATATCAGAAATTTCAGCAAGCAAACAAAGGGTCATCATAGCACACTGTGTGTTTGCTATTAACGTAATATTTGGAGGCGTCTATTTATTTATTTATTTATTTATCAATTTTGACATAACGTAGCACAACAAGATTAAATCTTTTATATTACAGTGGCATATATTATAGTGGCATAAGTTATAATATCACGATGTACATAATTTACATAATTTAAGCAAACAAAACATATATTTATTAATTTATACTCATAATACACTATTAATTAATTTTATTTTTAGTTATGTTTATTTATTCATTTAATTTTATTGTAATTAAGTTTAATTTTTATAATGTGTAGCTAGTTTCCGCTTAAATTTTTTCCTACAAGTTGTCTTTTAGTCTATGCATTAATCTTCTTACGATTTCAAATTGATCTCATTGAAGATAGTTAACCAGTTTTTATGACATATTTTTCATGATTGTGTAGAAAAGTTTTCATTTTGTTGTGACTTCAAATCTTTGAATGTTTCCATCACCGTAGTAGTGCTAAATATAAATTTGTGACTGATTCTAGTTTCTGGCCTTGATAATCATATAAACTGATAATTATATAACCATGGTCTTGATCTCCATTCTTGTGGAATTCTTTTTTTTTATTAAAGACTACAGCAGACCTAAAAAACAGATCTTTAAACAGCTTTTTAGCTTTGGTTATTAATGTTATAACTTATATTTCGAAATGTCTCTAAAATGTAAAATCTTGACTTAAAAACGGAATTACCAAATTTATATCAGTATTAAAAACCAAAAATAATCGTTTTTGACTTGAAAGAGAAAACTGCAAAACTAAATAAAATTGCTTAAAACAGTAAATTTTTCTAAAAACCCGAAGTCCAGTTTCAAAGCAGCGTGTTTTTCTGAACTCTGATTGCAGTCCATTTTTCGAAGTGCGAAATACGCCCTCCGCTTTAGGAGAATACTATGAATTTTCAAATTGGCTGACACCATTTGCATTTTCAGCACCCATTATTATATTAATGTATTCTAAGTGAAAATGTAATAAATTTTTAAATAATTCGTTTACAAAAAATATGAAAATTATACATTTTCATATTGACAAAAATGATCGGAAACTTCGGTCGTTCTTGTACCTAAATTCGTTCTTGACCTTTTACATTTTTTCCTTATCTTGATGTTTTTTCGCTTAGTTGTAAAACTTTGGCAAAAACGTAGTTTGACATAACTCGAGAACGACTAGTTCGATTTTGCTGAAACAAATTGAGAAAAATTAAGAATTACATTTCCTTTAATCCATTCATATATTATTTCTCTACCAAATCAACATTTTTGCAATTGTAAATAAATTTATGAAGAAAATTTTGTCAATTTTTTTTTTTTTTTTATCATATAAATCCCAAACGGAAAAAAGTGTCATGTCTTATAACTTTTACGTAAGGCCACATAACCTATAAACAAAATGCGACATAGATCATAGAAATCGATTAACGCGTTCTGCTTTTATTTACAAATAAGTGAAGGTATCCCATTTTGACAAGAATATTGAATATTTGTTTTTATTCAAAAAAGTGTCATTTATCGCGTTTTTTTTTATAAATTTTCCCCAATAACTCCAGACTTCTGGCCATAATATACTAAAAAAATAAAGTAAACATTTTTATAATTTTTTATTTTTATTTTATTTATTTATTTTTATTTATTTTAATAAATATTGCCTAGACTTTTTCGATGGTGATTCTTCAGGACTATTGGCATCGCATTCATCGCTGTCATCAGTTTCTGAACCACACATAATGTCAATGGGTGACCCCACTGCTGGCCCTGCTGCACCTCCTGAAAATTCTTTATCATCAAGATCATCCTTGTCTTGCCACACAAGCTTACTACGACTTCGATAAGCTGTGACTTTCACACCGGGTGCCAACAAATTGTTTGATTTCAAAAACAAAGCCAACTCTTCTGATTTATGCTGTGTTAATTCCAATTTGGCAACAATTGAATCAAGCTTATTTTGATTTATTAAAATTGGCTTATGGGATACTGATGGCTCATATGGGGGATCATCACGTAAATCATATGTCGGAGCAGTCATAGAAGATTAAATATCTGGGCTAGAAGCTTTTGGCACAGGAATGTCGTCCGAATGAGGCAATAGTGTTGCGGCACTTGCAACACCAACGTAATTATACGATTTTCTTATCCTTTTTGCGGCTCCTTTATTCGCACATGCATAGCAATTCAATGGATTGTGACCTTCGCCAGGATTAGTCCAAGTCATTGGGATGCCGAATGGCATACTTTCACGTCTTCTATTTTTCCAATCCATTAGACGGTTGTAGCAGCTTTTACACACTATATTTGGCACCCAATTTTTGTTCACTACAACATTTTGGTTGATGTACATCTCGTATATTTCAACAAAATCAGTACTGAAATTTCCCCTTTTTTTATGTGTTGAGACATATTGACCGCAGCAGTAGCAAAAGCTATTTATATCTGGCTTGCACAGTTCCATATTCTATGACAAAATGAAGTTCTAAAACATGACCACACATGAATGTGGGTGCAATTTGTGTAAAAAAATCATGCAGGTAGCCAACAGAAAAAACCCAAATAATTACAAAAGTGCACTTTCCTTTTTTCCTTTTAATTGTCCGCGCACATTTATGACCGTTTTTCAGTTTTTTACAGCAACCATAAAAATCAAATAACCTTTTGTTTATTACTTTTTTTTAATTCTGAGAATCATAAAAAAAATCATCAATGTTTTTTCCAAGGAATTTTGAGCATATCTCGAGCAAATTTTTGAAATTCATACCTTTACTTAATTTTGAATAAAAGCAGAACGCGTTAATCGATTTCTATGATCTATGTCGCATTTTGTTTATAGGTTATGTGGCCTTACGCAAAAGTTATAAGACTTGACACTTTTTTCCGTTTGGGATTTATATGATTAAAAAAAAAAATTGACAAAATTTTCTTCATAAATTTATTTATAATTGCAAAAATGTTGATTTGGTAGAGAAACAGTATATGAATGGATTAAAGGAAATGTAATTCTTAATTTTTCTCAATTTGTTTCAGCAAAATCGAACTAGTCGTTCTCGAGTTATGTCAAACTACGTTTTTGCCAAAGTTTTACAACTAAGCAAAAAACCATCAAGATAAGGAAAAAATGTAAAAGGTCATAAAAAAAAACTGACACATACGAACGCGAAACCCTTTGAGGATTTTACTATACTGACCTAGTACCATCACCCTGACTTGGAATTTCTCACCCCCCAGATTGGCTGTTGTACTGTGTTATAAATACCCTCATCCTATGTTATTTCGAATAAATATTTGCTTTGCAGTTTGTACGTTAACAAAGAGAGGAGAGAAATAAGTAATTTTAACGAATGTAATATGTTTTGATTATTTGAATATCTATAACCTTTTTATTTATAAATAAAAGAATTGTAAGGTATTTAGCTCCGTAAAAACAAGTTGAGTAGGAATCGAGATACCGTAAGTGACTACAAGAATTTGACGTTGTGGTCAAAAATGACTAAAAAGCCACAAACAAAAAAAAACAATTATTCTTTTCATGAAATATTTATGGTTAAATATAGTTTTTAATTTTTAAAGCAGAATTAACTAAGTATAACAGTAGAACTAGAAATTAGAATGCGATTGTGTCAGATTATTCAGACCAATAAATATAAAAATACATTTTTGAACATGTTTTGAATAATTAAAATTAAACGATTTCTTGAACTAAAGCATAGATTGGGTTTAATTCAACTTTACTTCAGTAAATGAAGTAACATTTTCTTATTAAGGGCTTCCCAACAAGAACGCAAGATTTAAATGACTGATGCAGCAATTGAATTGTTTCTCTGGCTGTATGACATGTGGCGCCGTCTTGTTGAATCCACATGCCCTCCACATTCATTTCTTCAATTCTAGGCACGAAAAAACTGGTTATCATTTCACGATACCGAACACCATTGACTGTTTTCGCTTGACATGCCTCATTTTCATGAAAAAAGGTCCAATGATTCCTCCAGCCCAAAATCCACACCACACAGTGACACGTTGAGGATGCATTTGCTTCTCGTGAATCACTCGACGATTTCCCTCACCCCAAATGCGACAATTCAGCCTATTGACGAAGCCATCAAGATGGAAATGGGCCTCGTCACTGAAGATGATTTTATCGGCAAATTCAGCATTTTCATGTTGTCTCTCCAATACCCAATTAACGAACTCCCTTCGCTGTCCATGGTCAGCTGGCTTCAGTTCCTGAGTCAATTGAACTTTGTATGAAGTCTTAAAATTAGTAAAATGATTCCAATTCCGAAAATCAAAATGAATGTATGTGTGTACAAATATCAGTTTGGATTTAGAAAAGGATGTGGAACTGAAGAAGCTGTGATCAATGTGGTGAACTTTATTTGTGATGGTTTGGATAGTAGTTTTCATGGCGTTGTAGGCTTGTTTTTAGATTTTTCTAAGGCATTCGATCTTGTGGGTCATGATATACTGCTGGAAAAACTATCATATTATGGAATTGTCGGCAAGGAATTACAACTCTTCAAAAGCTATTTATGTGACAGAAAACAATATGCACAAATTTGTAAGGCAAAGAGTGAATTAGTTCATGTAAAATCAGGAGTGCCGCAAGGTAGTGCCTTAGGACCACTTCTATTTTCTATTTATTTAAATGATTTAATTAATTTGAAGTTGAATGGTAGGTTGTATAGGTATATGTTTGCAGATGATTTGTGTTTATTTTATCCATATAAATATGATCTGGCTTTAAAAACCATGATGGAGAGAGACGTGTCATTAATTTTCGAGTTTGTGAGAATAAACAAATTAGTACTTAACGCAACCAAAACTAAACTAGTTCGATTTAGACCACGCTCGCATGGAATGGAAAACAATTTCAGTATTTTTGTCGATGGTATGGCAATCACGGAAGTTTCTGAAGTGAAGTACCTGGGTGTGACATTACAAACTAATTTAACCTGGGAAAGTCATATCACCAATGTTAAGAAGAAAATTGCTTCTGCTATTGGCTTTTTATATAAATTAAAATACATATTGAATAGAAAAACTAAGCTACTTGTTTTCAACTCACTGGTTCAAAGTCGTTTAAATTATTTGCTTTAAAAAGTCTACAGCGCAGTCTCATACCCAACTTTATCGCTCTATGAGGATATAAACGTTCCTGTATTGCCTATCCGTGGAATGCATCTACATCAGATTGTTATATATGTATATAAATCTTTAAATAAAATCGGATGCAGAATGATTGAATTTACACAGAATCAAACTAACTTTCGCACAAGAAATTTTAATAATTTGAAAATTGTGAGGTGCAGATTAGAGACCACCAAAAGCGTATAGAATATTTGGGTAGTTATGAATGCAATAATTTACCAATGACCATTAAAAATGTAAATAATATATCCACATTTAAAAAGAATGTGAAGGATTACCTAAAACAAAATTTGCAGATGCTTCTTATGCAATTAAAATGTTTTCAAAAAATCATGAATTCATAACTAATTAATTAATAAAACTCATTTGTTAATACATTTTACTTGAAATTATGTATTGTAAATAGCGTACACCTGAAACTTGTTGCCAGCATGCCTCAACAATGCCTTCTGGCGCTGAGGCCAAATATTATATTGTAATATATTGTACTGAATTTTTAATAAACCTCGTAAGAGGATTGTAAAAAAAAAAAAAAAAAAAAAAAAATTCTTTCGTCAAAATTTGCTGCATAGTGGATTTGGAGACACCAATTTGTTGAGCTCGGTGCCGAATTGAGGTGGATGGAGTTTGAGCGACATCATCACGTACAGCTGCAATATTTTCGGTCAATCGACCTGGTCGAAGGCGCGTTGTTGTCTTTACATCACTAACAGACCCAGTTTTGGCAAATTTATCGATTAATCTCTTTACAGTTGACTCTTTTGGAGCATTATTGTGACCCCAAATTGATCGCAATTTGCGAACTGTAGCCGCAAAACTTTCACCATTTTGGTAAAACAATTTCACAATGAGAATGCGTTGTTCATTCGTGTAGCGCTCCATTTTTACTAACCTCGTACCTTTTACTAGCAAACAATAACAATTGTTCAAATGTCAAACAATGACACTTGGAATGGCGTCAAATTTAAATTTTGCGTTCTTGTTGGGACAACCTTTATTTAGTAATAGCATTAACTAATATTATTATTGATATTATTATAATTAAATTAATGACATTATTCAACGTAATTTCTATTAAGCAACCAACTACTCTGTTCGTATTGACAAAAATTCGATTCATATTAACATAATAGGAGTGAAAATTCAAAATAAAGAATCCTGCACATGTACTCATTCCGAGAATACTATGAACGCAATTTTTATATTTTATTCCAAATTTGAACAAACATAGTGACTATCTTCTCTATTATTATTATTATTTATTTTGTGTCTATATTTCTTTTTTTATTCTAGTTTTGTTATTTTATTTTTTTTTTTTATCCACATCTATCTTCAACGACAGGTTTCATTTGCAGCGAATGAAAGCATTTCACTAACGTCACTTCTACGCGAACAATAATGTAAGCTTTTCATTGCGTTTCTCTTTTTCGAAAGCATTGCCAACTCGGCGAACGTAAATGTTAAAATTACTCACTTGATGTTTCGCTAAATATTCTGAAAACAAAAATGTTTGAGCATGCCAATACTTACTGGCTTGCCGGCATTCTTATAATGTTCTCTTGGGAGTAGCCTAAACGCTTTGCAGCATTTCTCTAGCAGCTTACGGCTTCCACCATTCGGGTAAGGTTTCACTGGTAATGCCTTTATACATCCGCCTGATGCCAGCTAAAGTAAAAAGGAGACTAGTTGAGAAACCTAAATGGCGCAGCATTAACACCGATAAGTCTTAAGCCACTGGTCGTTGGCAACCTCAACATTAGGATCGGATGCAGTGACCTGATAAGCCACCCACTTTAGATAAAATTATAATGGAAACATGAAGGAAAATAAGGAAGCGGACCCTTCCGTATATATTGATGACCTTCTTTACAAAGAAGGTGCCTCTGGCTGATTGGCGGATGTCCTTGGTAAATATAAATCTGACATCATCTCCACCGGGAAATGCGTGGATAGTGCATGGATGCACTCGTCTTACAAATTGTCATCTATTACAGGTTCCACGCAGAAAAGCACGAATTCGGATGGAGATTTATTGTGGGCAAGAGATTTCGATTGGACCATAAGTGGTAGGACCATGACCCACCAAGGCGATTCATCACACTGTATGTGCACATGTTAAGACGAGGAGACTAAAGGTAAGTTGTATGAGTGCCAAGCGACCGTTGCCATGACTTAGATATTAACATTGTTCTGGGAAATGTTAATACCAACGTGGTAGGTTGGTTCAGTGTGTTAATATGTAACACACCAGAAAACGGATTCAGACAGTAATAGTAGTAGGTAATAAGTGGAGCCAGATTCCCGCATAAACAACGTGACTCCTGGTCATAACAAGAGTGATCAGATAGATCTATTGCCACGTGAATAAATGGAAGGCATGTTTCTAGTCTCATGGACGTGCAAATGGTTCGTGGAGCTATCATAGCTATCATATTAGAGCGAAAAACGTATGTAACCAGAAAGAAAATTAGACGTCACTAAAAACGCCCATGACCCTGACACACAATGGCAACACATTGCGCATTCTAAGGCAAGTGCGATGAAGACTATTACACAGTATCTGAGGAAAAAGACAATTGTAACGACCGCCATTAGGGAATGTGAGGATATAGAAAGACACACAAGTGAAGCCCGAATATTCTATCAAGAGACCAGAATCAAAGGGCTCTCCTCCTGCAAGACAATTTGGTCACAGACACGCATAGTGGGCTGCTATAATGGAAATAACATTTTTATAACCTTCCAGTTCAGGACCGCATGAGTGAAGGAATCGACTAATCGATTTCAAAATTATCACGAAATCAAAATTGTATTATTAGGATAAAATATGAAAAAAGGTCGTAATATGGGCCATACCACCCAACGATTATGACCACTTAAATCGTTGGGTGGTATCGCATGAATAAATAGGAGTTTGAATGCGGGACTTGATCCTGTACTATCGACCGAAGCGGATTACATTAGACAAAGACTGAGTAAAAAGACGTGCTAATGTTAGTTTATTCCACGTTATATTTCAGGACAGGAGTTGAGTACTATATTTGTATCTAACGGCCTTGTAACGCACGCCAGGTCGGCTAGTTTTATGTAACAACCAAGCAATATTCTACATTCCTGTCACCCTAACACTTTTGTACCAAAACAGAATACGTTGGGCGGAGGCATGTGTAAATTAGTTGACCTGCCTGAAATTCGTGTACTGCTTATCGTATAATTAATTATATTTGCCATAATATTTTCAGTGATGTTTCGTATTTTAAATTGCAAATTTGTTTAGCGATTCTCGGAAATTCCGGGAAATTCAAATAGTTTTCCCTATTTCTCCGGAAAAAAGCTATGCAAAATTGCATACTCTAATAATAATAGCATTCTACCTTCGGTAAACAAACTGAATTATATGTGTATACTTTTACCCAACATCATTTTGCATTGGTGCAAAACTATGCAGAGTGCCAGAAGGGCGTGCCAAATCGCTATGTTCTTGTCAACAAATGCTCTGAATTAAGGAACATAACTGCATTTAGTACAATTGAAAGAAAGGTATGAATATGTATTCAGTCAGGAAATTTGTACTGCGTAATACTCCGAATAGTCGAGTAATCGATCTTGTAAATGCTTATCAAATTCTGACGTTCGGAATAGTCGTTAAACTGTAGTTCCCAATGAGTGAGTCTAAGAACAGAATGCGTGTAAAATCACTGAATGTGTATAATTTACGGGTTGCAAGGAAATTTGTTACTTTAACACAGGGGCAAGTTAAATCTCGCTAAATCATTCCCTGCGTATGCGAGGTATTCTAAAGGGCATGGCATGTGTGTCAAATTTAGTTGAATTTAATGTAACTTTTTGAAGTACTTGCAGCTAAGAATACATGGGTTAATTCCGTCATTTGGTAAATAGCAGCAGTGCATTGTTACTTAGTCGATTTTTCTCAAATGTTGCCAGACACTGCAAATAAACATAATGAACGAAAATATGAGTTGCTGATATCTACAAGGTATTTATTGAATTTCGGTAAATCAATGAGCTTTTATTTGAGTTAATAGAAGGGAATCGACAAGGCACCCTCTTTTTTTATTCTCTGACATTATCTTAGAAAAATCTTAAGTGACCCAATTTGCCTGTGATCTGTGTAACTATAATATATAGAAGATAGGGCATAAGCACTTGTTCTCAAATTTTAGCGAGAACAACAGACAACAGACAAAAAATCAGGTCGCTGCGTTGGAAAATGGATTAGTGTGTATTGGAAGTATCAGAAGAGGCGTGGTCCATTTTTTATTCTTAAATACTATCTACGAAAGTCGTTCTAAATTTAGTTGGACTATAGTCGGAAGAATATATAACTCTAAATCGGTTATTTGTATGGGAAAAAAATACCTAGAATTGTGGATCAAAACTATGGGCTGGAATGGACCAAACATAATCCCCCAAGTATGGGTACTTAAACGAAAGGAATTTTTTCATGGTTTCAAATGCACATGCATATGAAAAATTTAATTCGCTTTTAAAATATTGAAAAAAAAAAATCGTTTTCAAACTCTCACTTAACTTAACGGTTCATTTGAACAATGAATTGCATTCTTTTAATTCTGTTTTAATATATTGGCGGTTCTGCTATCCTGAGCGACTGGCATAATTATATGCGTTGTTTGAAAAAAAAAAATACATTTGAAGGCCTAGTTTTTGATGTATTAATTCCCATTTCGGTAGTTTGCGGTTTAATCCCAAAGGAAAGCTCAATGTTGAAATTTGCAGAATTATTGATTATTTCCAATATTTTACATCAGTACCGCCAACGACGAACACATTTGACACACAAGCCAACCCTTCTTCAAAGTTGATTATCAAATATGTGTATTTGTTATATACCTTTGTTCGGTATAAAATATCACGGTTACCCTGCACCAATACGTTAATTTTATATCGCGTGAATGTTTTGTCTTTTGTGTACCTAAAAATCATCTGGCACCGCTGTTGATAACATTGGTTTGAGATATTGTATTGTTTCACACCATACACACAAATCAAAGAATAGTAATCGTACAGAGTAATTAATTCTGTCCGGAGTAAAAAACTCGCAACTTTTAGTAAAAGAGAGCAAATTGTCACCGCATTTTTTTTTTGTCGCTCTTTTTCATTTATTAACTACTTAAATATAAAGCGATTGCTATAATTGTTGAACGATTTTGAATGAGTGTTGGTGGAGCGACATGTTGGTGCTTTCCTAACACTCTTTTGGTTAGACCACATTTTCTTTCTGTAGAAAGAGCAGAGATTTTTCTTTTCTGGCGCTTTTTTTAAATTTTACATTTAAATTAAAATTGTTTGGCACTTTTCTACAACAAATAATCCCTTTTTACTACGCAAGCTATTAAGAATAAATCTTTATATATATAATTCTACTGTACGGGCGTTGTCACTGAACTCCTCCTAAACGGCTGGACCGCTTTGCACAAATTTTTGTATATGCGTCTGGGTGGTGCCCGGGATGGTTTAGATTTACAATTTGGTCCAATTGGACAAAGGGGCGTGGTACCTCCCATACAAACAAAAAATTAAAAATCAATTATTTCTGCTCCTGCTTACGGTATTTGAACAAAATTTGGTGCGTAGGTTTGGTGTACATATATTAAGTGCTACTGCAAATATGAGCGGGATTGGACAATGGGGCGTGGTACCTCCCATACAAACCATAAATTAAATATCCAATATTTCTGCTCCTGTTTATGGTATTTGAACAAAACTTGGTACATCGGTTTGGTGTACATATCTTAAGTGCTGCTGCAAATATGGGCGGGATTGGACAATGGGGAGTGGTACCTCCTATACAAACCACAAATTAAAAAGCAATTATTTCTGCTCCTGCTAAAATTTGAAGGCAAAGCAACGTTTCCCGGGTCGGCTAGTTAATTATATAAACTTACAAATAAAGTGTTTTAACGCACATTTTTGTGTTCATCAAAAAAAGTTTACTGCCATTAACACTTCCGTTTATTTATTTCTAAAGAAATTATTTAGTTGTCTTAATTTTGTCCGATGTGCTTTAAGGGTCTTATTCATAAAGAAATACAAAAACACTTTTAAAATGAAATTTTTTTATCACTTATTGCAGGTGTCATAAGAAATGTTTTCCTAAAGAGTATTTTTACTATTGTTTACGTGTAATTTATACTGGTGGTGATGAGCAAACAAAGTAAAAAAGAACCCCTATATCGAATAATCAAATACGTTATGGAAATTTGTACACAATCTATGACAAATTTCGAACAATAAGAAGATGGAATATTTAATAACTGGAATAATTTATAATTATTTTTTAAAATGTGCAAGATTACCATAATTTCAAATAAATGATCTTGAATTTTTCGGTAACTGGAAATAAATATCGAATAATGAAAGACTGCTTCATTATTATGTAAACAAACAATTGTTTGGACAAAAATTTCAAAAATTTCAAAAATATTTTCAGTAGAAGTAAAACATAAAGAAATCAAAAAAGTGTCCAAACATTTTCGTAAAGATTTGGCTAAAACAGTTTTATCTATTGTATATTGAACTTTTAATAATGGTTTATTCAATTTTTGACTACAACCTTATTAAGCATGTAATAAATTTAAATTATCGTGAATAAAAATTATTAAGCATATCCTGAGGAGGAGCGACACTTATCAAGCAAATATTTTAATACGAACTCCCTGAACAACACCTTTATCTGAAGTTTCAGTAACTTGAACTCTTTTTCAGATTTTTTTGTTACATTTAATGGAAAATATAATATTTTGAACTCAAAACCTCTAAGTAAAGACCTTTGTTTTTAACAACGAAATGTTTTACATCCATGTTTTCAATTATGACCTTTCCGGTTATTAGGCATTTTTTTTTCTGATTTCTGGCAACACTACTACTACACTACTACTACTACTACTCTGATCCACTGAAATTCTACAATTAGAAAGAGAACGTTTTAACGCAGAAGTACGCTCTCGAGTGCACATATAAAGTTGACTCCGCAGAGAATTGCGAGCACTGTACGTGTACCACTCTGTGCGACTATTTCTCAACGATTTCGCTCATTCTCTCTACGATCGTTGCCCTTAAAACCTCTTTTTTTGGCTGGAATGCTAGCGCGCCGATCGTTAACCAAAATACCATGCAAAAAACACAAGCTTGTTTTTATACTTTGTTTTTAAACAATTTCAACTTTACTTGTCGTTAGCCGTCCAAAGCATCAACATTTGCTTAAATTTGTTCTTAATCCAATTTTTCGTTGTTGTACTCGTAGTAATTTAATTATTAGTTTATTCCCATTAATTACGCTATTGATATATCAAATACTGAAATAAAATATTTTGCTGTGGCGAGCATTGGCATCCGATGACCTTACCGCAACATTCTGGTAGCAGCAGATATAGTTGACATTTCTAAAAAACAGACCAAACAGATTTGCGATACCATGACTAAGCATACGATAACACAAGTTAATGGGACTACAAATGGAGGCGTCTCTAATGATGGGTTCACAGATGATGTAAGTTGGTAAAACATTTGTTATTACGAAGTGAAAATGTAAGCGTAAATTCGTTTAAATATTACACATTTTACAATTTAATTCTTTCTGCTTTTAAAAAACAAAGTGTGTTTTTTGTAGTTGTTTTAAAACAGACAACTATTGTGTTAAGAGTCTACCCCAGATTTATTGACTATAATTGTTAATTGTTAATTGTTGTATATATCAAACATTAAAAAGCCTAAGCCTAAGCCTAAGAAGTCTGAAAAATATAATTCTTTTTAAAGGAATCCGATTCCTCACTTGAGAAATAAGTTTTGCTCAATTTTACTTCATATTTGCTCAACAATTCGAAACAAATACATATATGAGTCATTTATATACTGTGCTGGCAATGTAATAGATAATTCTTATGTTATGTTTCCAATTTCAAAATGCTTAACTTGTTTTCAATAAAAAAATACGGATGAGACGTAATATATTAGATGTTTATTATATTTCCAGTTTATGTTTGACCTGCTTTATATCCAAATTATAATTTATAATTTATGGGGGAATTTTGCAGGTTCAAATACCAGTTATCCACATTTTTAATATTATCCAAATATTTATTAGATTTCCCCCCGACCTCGTATACTAACTGTACCAAATGGTCGGTTACGCCGGAATTTTCCCTACGATTCAAAAGGTTTTCAAAGTCAAAAATTATTCAGAAAATATTTTGTTTAAACACCGTTTGAGTTTAGGTCGCATAAATTTCACCGTCACAAAGATATTTGTATTTTAAAACTTTTACAACCAGCATAACATTATGTTCCGTCTGATTAATACGGTGTTAAGACGCAGTAAATTTGTGGGAACGGAAAAAGTCTTTAAACTACATTGACGATTTGGTTACCTTTAAATTCAGAAGGTTAAACGGTAAAAGCCAAATATAATACTATCCCTTTTGTGGAAAGTGGATACCACTTTTCCAATTTCTTTTGGCTTGCAATGCATGGTAAAATTTCAAAAGATCGATCGATTAATCGTGTCCTTTCCGATATCTCCCTTATAAAAGACCGATTTATCGAAATAGTATCGCGATATATTGCTTGATAAAATTTGATAAAAATCGACGAGATCAGAGCCTTTCTGGTAACTCCCATACAAATTGTCTAATTTAACTCATTCATTGTCAGAGTTTCGTCTGCCATTCGTTTACACTAAATTGAAAGTAGTTCAGCACGCATCATTTACTTACTAAACTTTCTTCTGCGAATTGAAATGGATTCCATTGCACATTGTTATTTCTAAGCGGAACGCTTCAGAAAGTTATAATTTTCTCCTTCGATTGTGCTTTAATTTAGAGTACTTTTTGTAAGATTTCCTAAGTTCCCTCTGGGACTTCACACTTACACCAACCCCAAAGGAAGTTGGGTAAAGCTATGCTCAATTGATTGAAACTTCTATTCTATTTAGTTATAGTTATAGTTTATACATTCTTAACATCAGCTCGAAGTCGTGTTTAAGAAATTTTATAACCCTTTGTTGTAATATACTAGCCCAAAGCCCAATAAATAGCGAATGAGACGAAGTTTTTTCTCTTATTGGTGAATGCAACTCAATTATACACAAATTTTAATGATTAATAACGAACCGGTTGCATCGTGAATTACGAATCTGATAAATCAAATTCTCGATCTTTTAAAAGGAGTATTAAAAGGCTAAGTACCATTGGCAACACTGATATAATTATTATTTAACCCAAGACGCGTTCTTCTGTGAAGAAAATAAGATAAAGAACACGCCACTGTCTCATGAACACGCTTCAGTCCAGCTATCTGCATACTTTGTGCTCTAGAGATGTCTGTGAATATAATATATATTTTTCAGATTGTGACAACACAGATATGGCACGAAAGAGATTATCATACTTCTGCTATACATATTTCATGATTTCAAACTATTGATTACCAATTTGTGTAGATTTGACCGTATTTTTTTTTTTTTTTTTTTTTTTGTTATTGTTGTCGACGCAATCTGTATAGCTCCGGTGCAAATGCTATCGCAGAAACCAATGTAAACAGTTATACGCTATTTGCGAGCTAAAATCGCGTCTTGGTTGCACGTTGTTTTTATGACACCATAAACGCTATAATAACACTAATGATAATGCATTATACCTTAAAGCATCTAACGATTTGTTGGAAACTGATTCTGTTTATGACCATTCCATGATAAAATGCACCGTTTTGTTGTAATATCTTAAGACAATTTTTTTTGTTCAAGCAAAGGATTACTACAACTTTATTTCTAAAGGGTAACACCAAGTCAATTCAGGTAAATTTGTTGAGTGACATCAATGCTTTCAGTACAAAGAATGTCTTTGTCGTTTAAGATGGGAGTAAGAAAGGAGTACTAAAATTCACGCAATAGTCAAATAATTCAAGCAGTTTAATTACCTTTCGAGTTGTATGGCAGGAGCCACTATCTTGTAGAAACGACATACCCTCCACATCCATATCTTGCAGCATTGGTGCAAAAGTGTGAACTTGAAAAGAACAGGAACCTCATCGCTGAGAATGATTTGAATACTTTGAAGGCGATGCACTTGATTTGATGTCATTGTTTATACACAGTAGTATACATGGAAGACGCTAGCTGTAAAATGTATGAAACATGTTTTTTTGTAGAATTATTAGTGTCGTGTTTACACCCTACCCCGGTTGTGCTGGGTACACTGGTGCAGTGCTGCTGAGTGTAGTATGATATCTGTCTGTTCATCTATCTATGTAGTTAGTACAGTTCGCAATTATAAATCAATTTCAATAAATATATAAAATGGGAGCTTCCGGCCCATGGTTTGATAAAGCCCCCATACCATAGTCGATTGCCTAAGACACAGTTTTCGTTTTAATTTAACTAATATTTGCACTCAATTAACATCTCTGCTGCATTCAAATTGAAGGCAATAGATTTAAGGTCATTCTAAAAACATATTATTTATATGCAATGCTGATTTGTTCCCTTTGCAGATGTTTTTTTTTATCAAAATTTACTAGTCTAAACTTAAAAACATATATGCGTGCATTTTTGAAAATTAGCCATTTGCAACTGAAATATACACATTTTGAATGGGGGCACAGAATTGGATAGCGAAGCATAAAAATATAGAATAATTCCTTAAAAAACACTTTTGGAACATGGCCACTCTAGATTTACAACATTTATATTATAATTAACCAGTCTTTGTGATTTATATGAGATACCATGCAACTGATTAGTATATTATAGCCTTTGGAAGTGGATTACTTCAAAAATGTTATATTTCAACTGATTTGGTGTTCTTTTAAATAGTTGGATTTTAATTTTCACAATGATGTAAACAAAAATTAAGACGACACATTCGTAACACCATATAGTTATATGTTCAGTCGAAGGGATGAAGGTATATATTATTTGATGCGGAAAAAATGCAATACCCAGAATAAACGCTTTCTTGCGGTTGCTTTTGAACAAATGTGTTTTATGACTTTCTATGTCGATCGAGGGATGTCCGTTCGAGTGGATGCCCGGTTGGATGGCTGGTGGACATGATAACTGTCTTAAATTTGAATGAAATTTCTTAAAACTTAGCCGCGCATAGGGCTCCATCGATTCTCTGGTACCTCCCATACAATTTATCCAATTTTCCGAAATTCATCACGGTATCTAAAGCTGTATTCTTTGTATTGTCTTATAAAGCTTTGTAAAATGTGAGAAGATCGAGTACTTAAATTGATCGATTTTCATATGTTTTAACCAGTTGTACAAAACTCAGTCAAATTTGCACAAATGATGCGTCAGACAAATTGAAAAAAATGATGTTCGCCTTCCAGTTTCTTTTATACCAATTGAGCGACTTGTTGAAATCGTGTTTCTCATCTATAATCCCTAATACGTAAACTGCACCTACTCAAATTTGTGCTAATTGTATTACATTATAAATTTATAATTTTGTGTCGAACCTTTGATAGTCTTACATCTGGCAATAAGAGTAAGCTTTTTATGGTATCATACATACAAGTTGGACGATTTAGCCAAAATCAATGGTGTTAAAGAATATTATAACTTGACTCCTTCATCTTAGTGATCGCTTCTATACCAGCGAAAAAGAACGTATGATGAAGGTATTTGTAAGTCAACCCACCTATATGAAATTACTGCACTGGATGTTTTATAAATTATTTGAATGTAGATACATTTTATCAGTTATGCCTCATTGAGTGTCAACGTATTTGGTATGACTTTAAAGAGTTCGACTGCCCTGTTTTAACTGAAAAAGGATTTGTATCCTTGCAGTTCTCGAAAAGCCTATCATTTTTTCTTGTAATGTATTTGTGTAAATTGAAACTGAGATCTTATTGAGTTGAAAAGCACTTCAAGTTCAAATAATTTAATTTACAAAAGTTTTGCATTGGGGGCTGATACTTGACTTTTAACATTACAAAATGTCCATTGTGATGGGGCTTTAGTCACTTAATTTCGATCAACTTTAGTTTTGGTGCTAAATGATGATGGAATTTAAAAATACGGCTCATATTATTATCAGTTTTTAAATATTTCTACACAATTTTGGTTATTGTAAATTTTGGGAAAATATGTTTAATTTTTCTGTACATTCACTCCCTACACGTCTTTAACCTCCAAATACATACATAGTTCAGGTGGAATTTGTCTATTTCGATGGAGCATAATGAAGTAAATAATGAAAATTTCTAAAAACGTATTTTACCTGAACAGACATTTTCTAAAAAAATGTACTGTAACGATGTGCAGAGGCTCGGATCTATAAACTGAAATAACAAAACGAAAATATGCATTGTTTTCAAAATTTGATTGAGTGGAATTTTTTCGGTATTATAGGATGCAAAGCGACGCTTCTGCCTCAAGCCGTCACCGACAGCGAGAGATTTGAACGGCAAAAACAGTTGACCATGAAAACGCAATGCAAAAGAATGGAAGACGCCACAAAAGTTGACAATCGAGGATGTTTTAAGGTTATGCGCTTAGAATATTTGGATCGTTCATAGAGAAGGTGGTTCTGTCTTAAAGGCGGATGTCTTCAACTACTACAAGGCTGATCGCACCGCTATCTAACAAGTGCGATGGATGTGGCCGGTAAACCCACAATATAAAAACTCTGATCTCATTCAGAACGACATAAATTCAGATGTTGATTTGTAGTTGGTTAGAGACTTCGTCAAGTTTCGTTTCGCAAGTTCACTCTGAGGGTGCGAATAGCAATAATGCATATTAAGATGAACTATTTGTTATAACCCTGATTAGTGGACACATCGCGATGGAAGGCAAAGGCAACGAGAGCAGTGGTAGCCTTTATGGGATACTTTGTGGGAAAGGATGGTGTTGTCGTAATAATAATAACATTCGACATCAGCTGCAGGAACCCTATATTAAATACATAAACCGTACCCAGACACGTCTTGCATAGCGTTTGAGGAGATAAATATTGTATACCTGCACCAATTACAAAGGGAAGCCAATGTAGAAGAGATGAGAGACAGACCGTGTTTTTAAAAGGAGGAAAGAGCGGAGTACAGTTGAGTTGAACGTCATAGAAAGTTTTAAGTATAAAGATTAGACACCGAAAATTATTTTTAAAAAAGCAAAAAGTAGAGAACAATATCAGAAATCTTAAAACGCAATTGCACGGACTACTCATCACTACATCACAATGAGGTAAGAATGCTTGGTAGTCGATGGCTTCTGGCAAAGCTTTCAGAACAAATCGCAGTGAGATGGTGATGAGATGATGAAGCAACACACGCCTAAATCGGGAAATTAGGCGGGAGATTATCTTGTACTTGAAATAGACAATGTATTTAAGCAACAACCAACGATAAATCGATGTGAGTACATGGTAACGCATGCAGTCTTGTAGAGTGAGTTATATAAAATAGTTTATCTGCATTAAATGAAACTTACTAATACGATTATACATCTGGTAAATCGGCCACTTTAAGACAAATCCTAGAAAACCAATGCTGTGTAAACAGTACTTAGTATAAATGCAAATTTTGCTGGAAGTCTGAAAAGAAAAGTGGTAATTGCGATATTTAAGAAAATATAGCACTGATTTGGTCATCGCCTCTCATCTTTACTCACCACATGGGCCACAATCACCAATGGTGTTGCCATGTACGCAACACTCAACCCAAGGGGATAAACGTACTCTGTACAGAAGCCGAATGTATTTTTTTTTTAACTAGTACGCAAACTACAATCAGATAAACTGACTTTTAAATAACTTCATCTGTGTCCTTTTATCGAAATTTAGCCAGATTTTTTACAATTTGTTATCGTAACGAGCCGAAATGTTTAATTTCATTCAAGATAATATTAACGAAGAGATAATAAAAGTTGTACCAGATTCAGAAGCTGACAAATATCTGGGATCCAAAATGTTATATGAGCCAACCATAACAGCTCTAATATATAGGCGAACTAGTGCTGAAATTTCAGTTAGGTGAACTAACTTTCATAGGTTATTTCTTCATGCAGCATCTTTCAAATTATCATCATGCAAATGTGCGCGGAAAGTCATAGTTAATCATTAGGTACTTCACAAAAAGTGTTGTGAAAGAAGCAAAATTAAAAAAGATCGAACTTAATTAATTATAATTAGTGTCTTAGAAATTATAGAGAATCCGTTTATTTTTTCGGCAAATCGCTTGATTTTTATGTCTCACTCTTGTTAAGCTATACACTTGTTACTATAAAATGAATATAAGAAAATGTGGATTTATTTTGGTAATTTGGATGGGAAGTACTAGAAGGGGTGAGGTCATGCGTCAGATTTTTTTACGTTTAATCAATTATTACAAATTATCCCAACTGACAACAATTTAAGAAACTGCTGTCTACGAATTATTGTTAACAGGGATGAAACTACATTTCCATAAATCGGTCAATTTGAATGAGCAGCTCGCGAAAGGGAACCATTTTTATTTCCAAATTTTTAAAATTGGCTTAATTTTGGGCAATTGGTTGAAATTCAAACTCGGCAAAACATTGTAGCTTTGTCGATTTCGATTTTAATTCAACACTTTGATTAAAAATCTAGGTTGTATCAGTGTACAAATTAAGACTTACAAGGAAATAATTGAACTTCAAAAAAATCGGCCAGTTTTATAGGAGAACCAGAAGGTGTCAAAGTGGTCCCTTTTTGTTTTCAAATACTTAACATGTACCAAATCCTACCAAATTTCGTGTAACTTGATAAAAGTATGAACATAAGAATACATGGGTTAAGTTACTCCTCGTATACTTAGTTATTCAGTCGTTTTTATGTTTTTTTCTGGGGTTATGGAGCAAAGCATTTGGACTAAAATTTAGGTTGCTCTCTACCAGTTACATGGGGAAAACTGTATTTCTGGAAACCGTTCAATTGGTTTAGGATATACCAGAAGAATTTGGTAAAATATTAAGTTGTGCCAAATTTTAGGAAATTTTATTTGTTTAATAAGTCGTGAAACATGATTCATAAATTTTTATAAAAGGCGGCATATTGTGTGGGAGATACCACATTGAATTGGATGTTTCAATTACAGTCGTGAACTAAACATTTCAAAATTACATGTTATAAATTATATATTATAAAAAATCATACGAGTTGATATGGTATTTTCAGTGCATATGTTAGCAACTATTAATTTAAAATTTCTGACGACGAGCCGACGGTCTTGCTCAGATTGACATAGATTTTTACAACGATTAGAAATTTACATAATTTATGGAGCCTCAGATGGGTCTTTCTAATTGCTAAACACGAAATGGCAAAATGAGTGGACCTTCCATCATATGATAGCCAAAAAACGAAGTAAGATAACAAGATAAATACTAACTCTAACTCATTTTTAACTCTTAATTTCTCAATACTTCAAGGCTAGTATTGACCACGAATTTTCCTATTCAAATTGCAAATTTTAACACTTGAAGCTAATAAAGGGTTGCTTGAAGTAAACATTCGGATATTCTCTGTTGTGTTGAAACGGAACTAATATTCTGGTAATTGATTAGTAGAGTAATTTTAACATTTGGTGTATTACATATTAAATTCAATTAAGCAAATGTAGACAGAAAGAGATAAACTGGACATTATAATAAACTGAATTTTTGCTGACTTCAGTTATGAGAATAACTGTGTGTAGCGATAAAGACAATATGGACTAATCGGAATTCTGTCTAATGTCAATACCTTCTTCTTCGTTAACATAAACTAGTTGTTAATATCTAATAATCTGTAGCGCATAAACAACATAAAAATAAGATTATGCACCTCTTTCATTTCGCCATTCCGGTTGTAACAACAATTCCTGAACGCCGTAACTGTATTGCTATAAAGCATGATAGAGATTATACCGCATAAGCTAGGTTAAAATGTCGCATCCGAAAATATTATGTCTCTGTATAAAATCTGTTATTTGGGATGCCTGATTCCCAGAACTGTCACTGACACCTCAAGTGATTACCTCACTGTGACCGTTTGATCGAGGTTAGATTGGTGGGTCAGCTATATTGGCTGCGGAAACCAGAACATTTCTTAAGGTAACACTAGTTGTGATAAAACTACACATAGTACCAAGAACATATTACGTGTCATGGGGATATGGATACATCGAACAAATCCCTGCAATCAAATGAAGGACAGTTCAATTTCATAGAATGTTTTGATCATAAATTGAAAGAGATGAGAAAAATACCTTTTTGAATAGTCGTGTCGTTCCGGGACATAGATCCAATTGTCATTTGAATGGTTTCAGTTTGTATCAAATATTGATGATATCCAGATTTAACATAAAACCGGTATATTGCAACAATGAAATTACAAATCTGGTAAATATGCGTATTGGAATTATCGGAAGGCGCTTTGCAATTTTATTTACTTTCGATCATAGATCATGAATCGAGGAAATATGATTACCAGCAAGCCTTCCATGGTATTAGTTAAAGTTTGTTTGAATTATTATAGCTGTCAGCCGTTTAGAAGAAACTTCCTTTAAGCATAACGCCTGGAATTTTTGAATTTACTGTGCTTCATTTCACAAAAACAACACTTGAATTTATGGAACTGCCTCACTGTCCGAATAATTGACAACCAAAATATTCAAAAAACGTTGGTCTTTAAACATGGAAAATTTTAATAGTTATGGGTTTAGGTTGAATCATTTTCATGTATTTAGACATGCTATGTATATTTCGTATATTAAGTTTCAGTATGTCATATTTTCCATTCAGTCACGCTTTGTTTCATTTCCACTAATACCAGTTAAATGAAACACATTTAGACTACAAATACTTTAAATACTTTGTATGTTTTGACGCTGTGTTGTTAGCACGTGTTCAGAATAGTACCGACAATTTTTTCCCAGCTACATTTTTGTTCGAAGTAAAATATCACAAATGAGAATTGAATGCCATTTTTAACCTCAGAATTATCAGTGACAATTTAATTTATACCATACTATTATTATTTGTACGTTATTTCATTTGTAAATATTTCACATACGATATATTTGCACATACAAAATACAACGCTGTGTGCTGCCGACGAAGGCTTCTGCTAAAATGTAAGAAGTAGTCATCTGCTTATTGCAAACGGACACCAGCAATTTTAATTTTGCTAATCAGGCTGTTGAAAACCAACGAAATAAAAAAGTGGTTCAAGAGTTGTGGACCAATTGTTCCCATGTTCGCAGACATCATGAAGCTAAATCCTGGATTGGGAAGTAACGCTTCTCAGTTTCAGAAAATGTAACCAATTAATCAATCAGCTGTTTGTTCAAACATTTTCAAACAAATTTACTGCCTCCATTGCGAGCGCCTGACGAAAGTGTTTCCACCATTGTCAACGACGATTTGGGCTTTGGTAGAGAATTTGTTCGCAGAGAATGAACTTTCAACGTCGCACTTTGCTTTGTTATCCGCAATTCTTAAATTGTGTGAATTCGTTTTTCTGCACGTAAACTTTATTCAAGGCATTTCAAACACGTAAATAAAAAAAATAACTACAGAGGGAAATAAGAAAAGTGTGGCTGCCCAAAGTTGTGTTAAGAATATAAATATTTTAATATCATTTAATTAAATTAATTTAAATACACACAATGGCGTTTCTTCGGCATATCCAATTTATTGATTTCTTTCATTTTATTGTTTATTTACTATTTAATTCTTAAATGTTGACATCGCAACCAACAATACTTCGAGTGAGTTAATAAATTGGATTGTATTATTTGCAAATTTAAAGTGAATAGTAAATTTTCCGTTAATATTAAATGTACTTGTAGATTGTAAAACGACTTTAGGTGAGATTTTTGACAGAGAACCCACGATTATAATTCAAAAATCGATATGTGTTGCACATAATATTTACTGCACAATTAAGCAAAAAACAGTTTTTTTGTACAAATATTTTCACGAACTCTGAAAAGTACATTTAGCCTAAATGTACTCCAAACATGGAGTATATTGAAGGCATAAACTATTATGTAAGAATACAATGAATATAAAGCGTCTAAAATGATTTGACAACATTTTTATAAAACGCAGAAAGTAAAACAAGATAAGTGGTTCCAAATAGTCCATTTCTTAAAATACGAATTAATTGAACATGAAAGTAAATGCAGCTGAATTACGTAGATGATTTTAGAGTGCCGGCCCTGCAAACGAAGCAACAAATAAATGAATTATTGTCCAAAGGTTTTTTTTTTTTTTATTCAATATTAAATATTCTACTTTTTAAATATGGTTCCGAGTTCAAGATGCTTCTACTTGATTAATTCTTCTGGTCGATGACACTGTCAACGTTTGATTCAACTGGTCTAATGTCGCTAGTTTATCTACATATGTATTATAGTACAGGTGAACGATTTAGCGTACTCCATCGCAAATAAATCGTTGAAATTTTCGCATACCTATACGTAGTATAGCCGGGGAAAATGTGATGACATGACCCTATATCAGACCATCATAGAGTTTTTCTACGCAATAAGTTTATATTTTAACATACGAGGACGGTCCCAGAACTGTCTGAAAAAAATTATTTTGGTGAGAAGTGGCAACATTATAAAACATATGTTTTAAGTTTCAAGGCGCCACGTTGTTTAGTATTTTTATTTGAGTCATCAAAACTAAACGATGTCAGTGAATTTATAAACATGGATAAATTTGTTACCGTTATACAACTCAGAATTGCCCAATATTAAAGCCAAGTTAGACTCTACTCTGCGAGAGTCTGCTCCCACGTTTACCACTGTAAAATATTGGGGAGTTTAAACCGCTGCCATGACGAACACCGTAGTGGTTGACCAATTGAGGTGTCCACGCCAGGCATGGTCCACAAAATGATATTGGAGATCATGGGCTGAAAGAGCGTGAGCTGGCTGAAGTGTGCTATACATCGTATATTGACCGAAGATTTGAAGAAAAGAAATCTGTACGCTAGATGGATGAGCGGGTCCACCATTTCACACCTGAGACAAAGAAGCAGTCAAAGCAGTGGACCCGAAAGGGAGAGAAAAGGAAAACCTTCTACGGCGAATATTATGCTAATTTATTTATTTTAAGGAGTTTGACAGTTCTATCGAATATCGCTGGAAAAAGTATATCGAACGAAAAGGAGATTATGTTGAAAAATAAAGAAAAGTTTTAGAACTTGTTTATGTCTTCTTTTTTAGATTGGTTTATTTGGGGGCCGCCCTCGTATTTATATCCAGCTTAATTTAAAACGTCAGTAAAAACAAGACTATTTCATAAATACGAAATGATAAATAATGCTAGATAAAAATTTGTGTGACAAAAGTTATAGGAAACCCTTCATAACATGGAACATGTTCATGTTTAAAATTTGAAATTTATATGAAAAATAAAAAAATTGTTCATTAAAAGGTATGCTAATGACATTTTAAAGACAAAATTCTGTAATTAAATTGTCAAAAATGGAACGGAACGAGTTTTGACGTTTTGTATTGTTGGATGGGTGATTAATTTGGTTCGAACAACCTGAACTATTTCTAACATCACTTAGCTAATGTATGCAAATGCTATTAAATATAATTGTTTTGATCACTCCATAAATTATGAAGGAAGTATTTAATATTGGTTTTTGTTTAAAAATGTATATTTTTGTACAGTTATGCAAAACATGTAAAGATCTCATTTTAATCTATAAACAATAAGAATTTACAAATTATTATAAGCTTATCATTACAAGTTTCTAATTTTCTGCGGTATACGTATATTTTTCGATAAGTAAAAAAACGAAACTTCTTAGAAGGCAGTAAATGGAATCACTAAAGCATCTTACTAGCTGGTCAGCATATACAGGCACAAATTTTCAATTAATCGGCATTTTGTTGGTTAGTAATGTTTTCGTTAGACAACTTTCACACAGATTAATAATGCGGTTTAGTGAACATTTTCCGAAATTGCTTTAGTTACAAGGTTACAATAGTAAGGAGCAACAAATATTCAATTTCGACTTCGACTTACTATAATATAAGATTGTGAAAAAGTTACTGGGAGCAGCTGATAATAATAAAATGAGACAGGTAAAAAATGTTTCCAACTCATTTATAGTTTATATGGTTTGTAAATTAATCCCAAAACGTTGGCTATTTTCAATTTCCGTGAGAATTTTAAAATAAAGGAGAGAAATTTAAAATAAAATAATTTTAATACCTTCAGCCAAAAGTTTCAGGCCTGATTTTAGGTATTTTGATTATGGCGATCTTTAAACAGTGAACAGGTTTTTATGTTGACATCTCAGGTTAAAACAGAAGTCTTTCTGTCTTTCTTTCTCACAACCTTTTTCCCACGTGAGAGCTGCATTTTTCGGGACTGGTTTGAAATTGTAACTGCAAAGTTGATTACACCTACGAATACCATTTTTAGTTACTGTATGAAGCCTGAACCATCTTAAATTGACCGCAAACAACAACTTGCTTGATCTAAACGAAGATATCTAAGATTTGCACACCAGTTCTAGTGGTCGGTCGTAATATATCGTATCGCTAATATATCTAGTGGCTTAATACATTTTACCGATTGCCGTGCCCTTTCCGATACTTCATACATTATGGTAAAACATTAGCTTTTGTCCATAAATTAAAGTTCAAATCCAGTTTTTATAGTTTGTGGAGTACAACGAAAACTTTTAATTTGAACTAATGCTACCTATCTTCTATAGCACCCCTCTGCGTTGAAACTTTCAACACGATTATATTATTTAAAAAAAAGACCTGTAAGCGATCTCACCTGTACTGAGTTTTTGACATGTCCAACATAGGGAATTTACCTGTGCTCATAGTTTTTTTCTTGTATGCCTGCTCCTTTTGAAATTTTTTGAATTCTTATGCACGTATCAGACTTGCAACAGTTCTGAAAGAATTCTTATGCTTTTGAAAATGTGCTCTGGCACTTTCATTCATTCGCTCAACCCCGCTAAATCCATTGCAGCAATTTTTTTCAGCAATAGTCTTCTCTCAATTTCTGGACGGACAGTAAGACGAGTTTGACGAATTCATTCCCCCTTCTAAAACTGTAGATGTCAACGTTAACACAGTGTCCGGAACTAGTAGACACTTTGTTCGTTAACAGACGGACTGCATTAATATCCCGCAGCTCTTGGTAATATGGCTTTTACTGAGGTTTTACCAATCGTATTTGATTCAGTTTTTCTTAAAATTATCTGGCGCCCTGTCTAAATCCTCTTTTTGGTATAAATTGGTTTACTAAGATTTTGACCTATCTTTACCGAAGATTTCACGTCAGCCAGTGTCATTCATTTTCGATCGATGAATTGGTTATATAAGTATTTCGGCCAATTTTTTTATGAAGTGTGAATATTTGTCAAGGACCATTTTTGATAGGTTTCAAACAGACCAGGTGGAATAAACTTTTGTCTTTCATATATCAAACAACAGTAATTAGTAAAACGAGATTAAGATTGAGTCGCCGAAGAAATGCATGCTGCTTATTAGCTCATCTACTTTACCTGCAGGCTATCAGCACTCTTAGCTTTGTTGTTCATAAGACGTGATAACGCAATTCTAACCCCGCATTCACCAATAATTACCACAAGTTCATCACCTTTTCTCTATCGCTGTACATTTGTACATCCTTACGCTCTTGTTTTCTTTCTACAAACATTTCTTTTATTTCTTGGTTCTGCAGTTCTTAGTTCTTTCCTTGTAAAGAACCTGAACATTCTGGTTTTGTACGGTTCCGTTTCTTAGGTTTCATTCGTATTTCCATAACTCACTTTACTTAAAATGAGTAAATGAGAGTGACCAACGCTATGGTAAATAATAATTATAATCAAAACAAAACAAAAAAACACTCTTAATATACGTCGAAAAATATATATCTTTAATTGTTTTTATTTTTCCGTGATGACGTCTACAAGGCGTCAAGTTCAGATAAGCCGGTGACCGATTTAAATGAAATTTTTTCTCACATCTCTCCTACTGGGATGAATATAGAACACGTTCCTGACAGTATTATTCGTTTTTCCTATCGGTATAAATATATAAATATAAACAAAAATATTTTCATTTTAAGCTTAAACATATAATAATAGTTTATAATAACCTCAAACATATTTGTGCAGTTTTTATTGATTGCCATTGCATTTTTTAACATTTCTGAACTGCACATTGAGCGTGGTGTAAATTCTGCTAAAAGTCAAAGATGCACAACAATTTGTACTCAGTCTCAAAATAGTAATTGGTTTTCAATCGTACACAATGGTGGAAAGACAGAAATTAATATTGAATGAATCAGATTACGTGATCTCAGACGACAACCCCCCCTTAATCCATTGATTTACAATTACGTGACAGTAGGTTGTTTTATTTTTTATTTTATTTATTTTGTTTTCGTTAATTCAACCGGTTTTCCGCTTCAGTCAGGTAGATTTTACAAATACAAATTTTAACTGCCAAATTACCATGATGATCTTGAAATACACTCGTTCGCATTTGTATACTTTGAACATGATTGGATTTTCAATTCGATCAATTAAAATTTGTGGAGGATTAGTTCGAAATTATATTGCATATTTTACCATGTGGGGAGTCAAATTTTGATGGCTTTACTTGGTGCCCAAGTACGTGAACGAATCACATTTATGCACAGCACCAGTTTATCCAATAAAGGAAAAAAAGCTACATGGAGTTTTGTTGCATGTCGTACAATAAAAGTAATCTTCAATCAAATAATCGACTTTTTCAAAAAATAATTTCCAAGTTATTCCAAAAACTGTTCTTTCCAAAAGACCGGTTTTCAGATAAATCGGTCTTATTTCAGAAGTGGAGAATTCGACAACATATTTTTGTATGAAAAGTACCAGTTTATATGAAGACACTTTTATATGTTAAAAGTGCTTACGAAGATACTTTCTATATGAAAAGTGCATACTAAGTCAATTTTCTGAATGATTAGTGCGTGTAAAAACACTCTTCTACATGAAATGTTCTTACGAAGATACTTTTTCGTATAAAAAATTCCTACACGTGAAGTATCTATGAAAAGTGCCGATGTCTACACTTTTCAATAATACAGGCAAGATAGTCGGTGATATTTTACGCTGATTTCAGCCGATAGAATCGGTGTCATGGATCTGGTTATAAAGTAGATCGAGGGAAATTGAAACAAATAAAAAACTATTTTCGGTTTTGATTTCATTCCAGTGACGGTTCCTGGTCAAAACTGACAGGGGAAAACAGAGAAAGTAATATACGAATAAAGTTGGCTGTACATATTTTTAAACAACACATAATCGTACTCAGAATCAACGTATTTTTGTAGTATAATTTTGAATGGTTTTAATTCGATGTGCAAGAAATCTACATTGCAAAAATTACAACGTATTTCTTATCCCAAATTATTTTCGGATGTCGATTCTCTGAATCGGATTAATGATGTAAATATTCAATATTTAAGGGACTCACTTTCATATTATAGTAGGTTCAATTAAATATTTTCATGTTACTGGCGTGGCTATGACAGTTACATATTACTTATGAGTAATGGACAATTTGAGCACATACATGGGAGGGTTAAACTCAATGTTGTCTTAAAATATGTAAAAATCGCCATATCTCTAATTGAGAAAATAACTTTATTATTGAAACAACATTTTACGAAATGTATGAATTGTCATTAACGGTCGATGTTTGCATTTTGTAGCTATAGTCGTTTGGAAAAATATTGCTGCAAATTTTCACTTAACTTTAAATTTCTGCTCAACACAATGATTATTTATGAATTGCAGAACGTTTTTAAAAAATGGCTAATTGAGGTGAAATTTAATTGTTATGAATGAAGCAATTATGAAGCGAAAAAAGCGAAAAAGTTGTCGTATGTAAAGCGTTTTCCCATATTGCCATATTGTGTAATATTCTGATTCTTTGGTCAAAATTTGGATTCCCTTCCAAACGCACTGAAAAACAGTCACAGAACTGACGTCGTTGCTTAAGGTCAATGGTTTTGAGGTGGTATGTCGGTTGCATCTTGTACGGTTGGATCTTGTACAAGTTATTCTGCACGGCGAGAAATCGACTGCCTTGGCATTTGTAATAATAAATGTTTACCATTTGCACGTGGTACTTAAACGTGTAACTTAACATGGTCATTTGGAATCAGTGACTGAATAATAAACAACATTTGCCGGACGCAACCAAGACAGGACTGTCAACATCGACCCACCCTATTTAGAAAACTGGTTGTATAGGGCCAAAGGCTAACCTTATTGACCGTTGACGACTCATGTTTTGTTACAGCCCTCATGCGTATGAACCTATCAAACTTGGCTTAAGCACTTCCAAATATCAAGATTCTCATTGGATTACATTTAGCTAATATGATTGGAATGGAATGTACATATAAACAGGCCATATGAATCCATGTTTTGATATAACGCCCATAATAATCATTCGCCAATTTTAATTTTATCGTTTCTACGAACCATCAGAATTTTTCCGTATTTTATATTTGTATCTCTGTGCATTACTTGGTAATGTTTTTAACAGAGCAATTTCGGATCCGTTACCGTAACTGTGGTTTATTTTATTACCAACTGTCCACTTGTTTCAAGAGAATCCCAACACGGCCGCTTACAGTTGTTAATACCACCATAAGCCTACAAGATTCAGTGAAGTACTTAGGCATATATTTTGATAACAAATATTAAATAATAATTTATTAAACATATAATATAATTACATATGTGCAAAGGCGATTGGATGTGGAAGAGCATTATTTTCATTGTCAAATAAAAAACCTAAATTAAACTATAAACATAAAACGCTTATTTATGTGCGTAAGGCCGACAATGACGTATGGTTGTCAAATTTGGTATCCAAGTACTGCAAAGACAAATTTAAAAAAACTAAAAATTATTCAAAATAAGAACCTGAAGATACTCTATTAATAATTTGCATGATGACTACAATCACAAAATGCTCATCATCGTATTCCAAGAATTAACACAAGGGTTTGAAGGTAATTGCAGATCTTCACGCTTTGCAGAAATCAGAAATTTATACAATTAATTATATTTTTCCACTTCTTCTCGGAAGTTCTATATATGTATTGTTTTTTTGCTATCTTTTTACCTTAAAATGTCGCAAATCTAAATGTAGCTTTCCTGTATACTTTAGTTGATATTTGCCGCAATACATTACGTAAAATCTCAAACTTTTGTATATAAATATTTTTACCTGCTGTGATGATAGTAAACGAATAATAAAAAAAAAATTTTTTTGACATATCTATTTCAATGTTTGGCATCCTTTAAATTTGAATTGGTCCATAAAAACATTATGATAATCCGGCAAAATTAATACACATGACTGCAATATTTAATGAGATAAACAGTTAGGGAATTGTTTGTTGTAAGTCGCGGTTAAATTTTATGCAGTCTGTACATTTATTCAAGGAATCGCAACAAAAATTGTTTACATAACGCTCCACGAAGCGTCTGAAATCATCGACATTTTAAATAAAAAGAAGCAACCGACCCAATTCCATTTATTATACGGTAATACAAATATTGATAGATAGATATTGTTATTTAACTATAGTGATATGTATGCCGTATCAAGCCACAATGTGGCCTAATCGTAAATAAATAGTATGTGATGATTATATTTAATCGTTTATGTATCGTTTCACCACTTAATAAAATTGATTACGTCACTAGAGCTGTATGGCAACTCCATGTTATAGGTGATAAATTCTGTTGGTATGGTATGGCGTGTTTTGTTTCGCTACACAAAACTAGCAATAATTATACAGCGTGATGTTAAAATCGCAGTATCATAACAATTTGCTTAAATGATTCTAACTAGGCTCTACACAATTTCAAGCAATGTCCGCTTACGATTTATTTATGGTTTGTTGTTGTTATTATGTCATTACGTTATGTTTTGTTATTATATTATGTTATTGTCTGATGACAATTGAAACAAAATCATATGCTGAACACTTTTTATCGGATGGTAGTATGACACACTATAACATATCTATTAGATCACTATTGGGGTTTCTACTGGTCTTGTACAGGGTATACTTAACCGATTTTTGTCGAATATTCTCTATTATATGTTTAGCGATTGATGGATAAATAACGACTAACTGATACACTTTTTTATGTAAAAAATTGTTTAGCGTTAAATCTCCTATATAAAAAGCTTACACACTTAAGAAAAGTACTATCTTCTTTTCGCGAGAAACACATTTCGGGAGACATTAATGAAAAAGTTAACCGGCATTGGAAGCTTTTCTGGTATTGGCTTCCAACACTGACTTATGTTTAGATAAAATATTTGCAAAATTGTAGTATTCTGTATCTTAACATTACAATTTCATTTCATGTGAATGTGGTGTGGATTTCTGATGAAAATTGTCGGCAATACCGTTTGAGAAAAGTTTCCTCGTAGAAATAAAATATGTGAATACCCGTTAGCAATATATTCGGATAGATTTTAGTAGCAGTAAAAATAAACACTCAAAATGGATGAAATTTCATAACTTGCTTAATCAGAAATCAGAAATTATATTAACAATTTTGCCCCGTTGAACAACTCAAAATTTTGGTTTGTGCTGGGAGTTTTCCAAATTAGCGAGGCGGTAGCTGAGTCGAATGCGATGACTAACAACGCTCGCTTCGGCATTTTGGCGTATTTTACGGATCGAATTTGGTTATGAAGCATTCGAACCGATCTTCTAAATCGTCACTGTTTTAGTCTTTGGACTGTTTACTCTTTGGACTTTGAGGAATTCAAGAAGATCTATTGCTTTCAACACTTTCAATACGTAACATTGCCGTATGCATTAAGCAGCAAACAGAAAATTTCCAACCACTAGTGTTACATTCAGACAAAATAATGGTTTAGTCAGATTTATGGTCTAGTGTATTTAGTAACTGAAATCCATGGTGGTCCGCTGGTGGCCTTTTTACCTTTGGTCGAGTTGAATTAAAAAAAAAACTGCAAAAGTCGTCTTTGATTACGATATTCAATGTAGAGAATATGTCAGCTTTGAGAATTTTGAAGATAAAATACAAAGAGACGGTGCCAAAGTATATGTTGAGTTTATGCTGAAAATTGTTTGGTGTCCTCTAATCAAAATTTAAACATCTATGAGAAACGTCAGCGTTGTAGTTTAGGTTAACTTCAAGCTACGACAATACAAAAAAAATCATGTATTCTTTGCCTCTTATGTTATGTAAGTCATCATTTTTAGTAACATTTGCTTGTATTATGTAAGAAAATGTAGTTCATATAAATAATGTATACATTTTCCTGGAAATATAATAACAAAAAAACGCAATGAATTTGTTTTCTTGCAATTAAATTTAATTACCTTCAAACCCAAACGAATTATATATTGTAAATGTGACCAGTGGATGTTTCACATTGAATCTATTTGTATACATTAGTATATGCCGAAAGCTTTAACAGAAAAGACGTAATCACCGCTCAGGTAGAGGTCGTTGTTTCCGACGCTTAAACCTCATTTAATACACATATTTGAAAAAAAGGTAATGTAATATGAACAATAGTAACATACGATACATTTTAATTATTTGTTCGTTTTATGTCTCTCCTGTAATTAAATGATCGAAAACATTATAATAATGTTAATTGTCGTCAAATCCCAGTAATTCATACCATTGTGAAAGTTGGAACCCCTAACAAAAGCTCACAATTTGGTTTGTGACTAAGCTGTCTAAAATAACTTCATATATATTTCGTAAATTACATGTTTATAAGTATTGTGTTGACATACTTTTTAACATGAATCAAAGATATTTTATGGCAACGCTGCCAGCCAATTCTTTCTCGGTTGTTTTATTTCATAAAGTTATAATTGCGATGAATCTTTTACTTCATTATAATACTTGGATTTAGGACCATTATAAAATACTGTGCCATTTAAATGACCACCTCTGGATTGGTTGCAGCAGTAGATCTTGTTGAGGAAGTTTTTGACCACTTTTTCTCACATTTCGGGCGTTACGTTTGGGGATTATCCGCGGAAACACGGTATAAAGTCGAACAGCGTGAAATTGTACGCTCTTGGTGGCCAATTGATGTAACAAAACGTGGAATTACGCGTTCTGGAAACTTCTCATTCAATAAAGTAAAAATCGGTCGTGTTGAATCACGTTTGAATCATCACTTTTGTAGTAAGTTTTAACTATTTTTACTCGTTCATCGGTTATTAGACGATCCATATTCGTAAATACCAAACCTTTCGCCAAATAAATGACAGTTCAGATGACAGGTATTTAACAGCTGACAGTATTGCCAGACCGGCGTTGTTGAAACCACCAAATGCCGAGCCTAAGCCATCTAAATTATGGGCTAAATATTCGTATGTCTTCTGTCTGCATGTAAACAACTTTCCTTGATTTTGCAAAATAAATATTTTTCGCCACTAACACTAGTTGCCTCAAGTAATACTAAATATTGCACTTGGTGAAAATTCAGAAATATTGAGTAGAAATTATTTTCAAGTTCACCTTTTGGTATACTAGAATGAGGTCTCAAAAGTTATTGTAATGTTATGCTATGTTACAGTTTGGAATGTTATGTTTCAGGTTGTACTACAGTATGTTTTGTACGATCTGTGCTCCTTTTCTGCTGCTTTAATGAGACTCGTATCAAATGATTATACAAGGACAGTGTGCATCCAAAAGTACTATAATTTGGACTCAGCTTTATTTTACTTGACTGTTCTTTACTATTCGTCTGGGAAACTTAATCGCGGCACTTTTTGACGTAATGAAAATAATATAAATTTTTTGATTTGGTGTTGGTTTATGGTAAAATATTAAAAAAAAGCTTTCTATCTTCTCTGGCTGGTTTGTGGCTGAACTAATGCCAGTAATTGCAGAAATGTTGCTATACATGATATGTTTATAAACATTGCTGCATGGGAATACATCCAAGCAGGGTAATAAATATCTCACAGAATGGTTACAAAATGGGTTTCGAAGGGTGCTTACTCAGATTTCGTGAAGCAAAATAAAATATATAATTTGTAAATTTGTATATACATATTACTATATCTAGAAATGGTTAATGCATTCAAAATATGAAAGAGTAATAAGAATAACTAATAACTTAAATATCATAATGCCACTATCTGTGACTACTGACATGATGGTTGTTCCCAAATGAAAAAAGTTATGAAGTAATTCTTCGCCTAATTTATTTCTAATACAAGCATTATGAAATCGTAATAGGCTTTTTAACGCAGAACATTTGATCTTGCTTCTAAATGTATTAAGAAAGTTAAAAGGGCGGCCTAGCAAATAAAATGAAATTGATTACTAAGCCTAAAAATACTACAATTTTAATTGGACTTGCAACTGGTAAGATTACTTTACCGCTGAAAAATAATATTTTGACATCAACAAGTTTAATGATTACTCATTTAATTTGATAAAGCAAATAAATGAAAGCAAGACTTAGCTAAAGTTAATATTTTATATGTTAATATATAAAGTTGTTAATATAGATTTATTATAAATAAATTACAAACAAGGACGGTTACCATAAACAAGCTTAAAAAGAGAGTGACATTTACCTACAAATTGGTGATTTGATGCCGTGAATATTCTCAAAAAAATTATTTGTTCGTAAATGAATGGAATTATTCTAAGATTCTTCCCGAATTTATAAAGTACTAAATGTCACTGAAGTGTTACGGTATTTATACCAAATATATCGGCCCTGAGTCTTAAGTACGACGGTGAAACAAATTTTTCGAGTAACTATTTAGACATGTTTCTGTTTATGTTGTGTAAATATCATTTCACGCTCAAGCAAATAGTTTTATATACCTAATTTTATTTAAAATCCATGCAGTTGTTTAGAGTTTATTTCAAATCTGTAAAATCTTCTAATTTCAGAAGACAGTTTTTTCCCCAAGAAGTGTTATATTGTAATTTGATTTCGATTTGGCCTTTAGGCTTATAGACTACAATTTGTTCAATAAATGAAATGGATTGCTAATTTAAACAGCGTGCATTTTGATATATTGATAAACTTCTTTCAGCACCATTTTGTTTATTTACTCCAATGGTTAAATTTCGAGTTATTTCTAAAATTTGTGTCTATCCTAGATTTCGCCATAATATAGCAAATTTCAGAATATCTTTCTAACATTACATTCCTTAACTCTTTCTGCACCTTTCAAAGAATTTTTGTGATTTCATCAATTAAATGGTAATTCCAATACTTGATAGATAAAGGTACAAACAAAAACTACTTTTTAGCAAGGCCCTTTCAGAATTTTAGTATCAGTTTGAGTTTACTTATTCAAAATCATTTATTTTAATTTCTCATATACTACATACACATGACCATTTTATTTTTTGCAGCAAAAAAAAACAAAAAAAAAATTGAACATTCCACTACAATTATTTAAAATCAATCGTACTAAAATTAGATTAAACAATAGTTATGGCTTTGAACTAGTTGAGGATGATGTCATTACAATTACCAATTGTCATGTAATCGCAGCAATTGTTCAACTTATCGGTCGTATTTGTTTTAAGTTTATGAACACCTTTAGTTCCTCGAAAATTAGATTTCGCCATTTAATATGTTTCAAAAATAATATTTAACATAAATAAAATTGTCTTTTGAATCAATTGTAACCAGAATTTTAAAGAATTGGTACGATTTCATTACAAATAATTAAAAAATCCCTTCTCACGGTCTGCTTCTAACATTCAATGAGTTTTCACGCATTCTAATTTAACGACATGTCGAGGTTTGAGCCCATAGATCGTTGAAATATTGAAATAATGAATCCACTAAAATTTGACCAATCGTAATATTTTAAATCGCTTAACACAATTTATGGCAGTGGGATAGTTAAACAATCCCTTCCATCCAATCGCAATCTCCACATTAAAATGACCACTAACCCAAAAATAAGGTTTTTATATTAAATTTTGAAATGTCCTCTCGAATCATGCCACAATACACACCGGGTTCAACTACAACTACAAAGGAGTATATTAGATTTTTCTTCTATAATTTTAAATTTAAAGACTTCATTAATCCAAATTAACCTTAAACCCGTAAAAATGTGTTCTATTCGAAAATTAATTGAATCGAATCGTTGTCTCTATATATAAATTACAAAACAATATGTTATATTTCGACTATGTGTCCATAGTGTTGGCATTTGTAAGTCAATTCATCTGATTGAAATTTCTGTGCCGGATAGAAATCAGTTCGATTATAGTATACTCGTATATTCACTATCTGGTTGTTATAATGGATTAAAGTTATCTGCATCAAAATGTTCTACATAATACACTATTGCAAAAAGAGCGTAGGAAAATTAAGTTCCCGTAGATTTTTGCAGGAGAAAAATTTGATTTTAACAGCTATAAATTTACAGATGATGAATTTTTTAAAAATTGTTTTTTTTTATAATTTAGTTTGAGTCATTTAAAAGAAAAGTACGCCGATAATTAACCAACTCTACAAAATATTATAAAAAAAATTTTTTCATAAAATCATGAAAACTTATGGGATAGAAAAAGTACGAATTTTTCGAAGAATTTTAATTTTATTTTAAGTTTTGTCATTTTTGTCGATAAAATTGATCCTTCAGCTAGCAGCTTTTTGAACAGTAGTAACAAAACAGGTATTCCTATTATCTAAAGATTGCTTTCCTAACTTTTACATTTCTCAAATTTTAATCACAAATTCAAATTACATTGTTGCAATTCGATTTTGAAATGGAATTAAACAAACTTTAAGGCAACATCGACAGTCTAAGGATATATGCAAGCAAATCACAACTCCTTTTAACACTGGTGCAACGCTTAAAATGGAAACAGCTATAAATGAACCCTAAAATCAAAACCTTGTAAAATATCCCATTTGCCGAAATTCCTCCCATTTGGAAATTATGGGAAAAGGACAAAATTGAATTTATGTTCAGATTTTAAGATTAAAGTTTTGTGGTTCAACAAACAATTAATCAATTTTTGTTTCCAGAAAATTTCCGTTCACTGTTTTCTATTAATTATTGTTCAACCAGTTTCCAAAATATCCCTTTTTATGAATATTTCTGATAAATAAAGACAATTACATATCTGTCCAATGTTGTACAGAACATACCGCACCCTAAATACAAAAGGGGCACAACTCAAAAATTGTCAAAATCTACTTTTTCCCATAAACTGATTCCCATAAACTGATTCACATTACACATCTCTAACTACTATAAAAATTTCCGTCTCACCACTATCTTCTTAAACTGGAAAAATGCCGTTATGTCTATTTTTATGTCAAGTGTGTTGCTTCTGCACGATCACGGTTTTTTGCCTCTGCTGAATAATAGAGAATTTTGAGTTGTGCCCTTTTGTATTTAGGGTGCGATATATCTTGTAACTGTGTATCTCGTATCTTGTGAATGAAATGTACAGGACTCTCAGAAAATGGTATGCGTCCCTGACTAACAAAAATGTCGAATCTATAGGTAGCTATAATCCATCCTGTATTGTACTAAAATCTACAACTGCGCCAACCGGGGCTTCCAAGAAAGTTGTTGCTTCAAGGATACTGCTGCTACTAATGAGACAGAGGCAAGAGTCTCTTTGCATTTCATTCATAATTGAAATTTTGACCGCATACCTGAGGTTCAAAGATACAGATAAAAAACAACCAAAATGTTATCAGATCATTATTCAGCCAGCTTGTCAAAAATTTCAATGGCTACCAAATTTGATCAACCAGTATGCAGTTTCTATTAAGATTAAAAGTTTCAGACGTGGAAATTAAGCTTGCCAACACTTCCGCTATGCCTCAGCAAATTTTCACTCAAATCGGATCAGCGTTCAAAAGCTTCACATTTACTCGTATTTCCTTTTCTATCATTTCAATTCACGGTGTGAAGTCCAACGTCTGCGGTTTTTGAGGTGTGTTTGATGCCGCTTCAAATTACTTTTGCGGCAAAGCAATAAAAATAGGCCTGCTTTAGCTCTAAAAACTCTAACGAATTAAAAAATTAAAATTAAAAATTATTAAATTTTCTAATAAAAACAAGTTTGTTCAATTTATATTTTGGTGTTTCTTTTAGACACCGGTTGTTGCGGACAAAGTACTCAAAATTAAAAAAGGGCGAAAAAATTTAGCAAGGACCGATAAAATAAGTCAAAAAGCGTAAACGAGGGGAAAAAATAAAGAAAGTGAGAACGCTATACAATTTCATTACTTCATGAAAAATAATCAGTCTCTCTAATAATAATGCATTGGAAATGATGAAATTCTGCATTAACGAACGTTAGGCGAAATGTATTCTTCTAGACTTAGAATACCAGAATCTGATCTATGTTTGGAAATATAAAAGTGAAAATTTTAAAATATTTATTTACTTTCTAATTATAATCAACTTGGCTCAATCAAAAATTGCGAAAAGATATAAATGTATTATTTTCTATATTTTATGACAAAACAAAATAAAAGGGACCAGGTTTTTAATTGGCGAATGAATGTTTTTCAATTTCAACTGGATCAGTGTTTTATCGCAAATTCATACCAAATTCATTCAAGAAGATCGGGAGAAGAACATTAAACAAATACAAACTTGTAATTTAACTTGAAATATATTTGGCAAACAATGCACCAAACAAGCAATTTATTTTGCTTTAAAAGAAGCTTGATTTTTCAGTGTTTGCCTTTCTGCAGGACAATTTCAAAACATTATGCGACTTTCCTTAAATAGTAAAATGATAATAATTATTGCAATTAAAATAAAATTAAATGTCTTTTCCCAGGGCCAAAAAGATCAATAAACCAAGAAGAAACAGGTGACCATTTTCGAAAAATGTAAATGTATGCAAGTAATAATTTTTATTCGCTACACCAGATGGTGATTCAGGGCATATTAGGTTTGCGGTGAAGTTTGTAACATTCATACAAAATATATTCCGATCGATTCAGAACTACATTTTTAGTCGATATAGTGATGTCCGTCTGTCTCTCTATGTACTCTCGTGGTCAAAGTACGAAATCGTGATATGAATTGAATTCAACAAAAATGTATATGTCATTTGTTTGGAACAATAACTATTTCTACTGCACGTTTTCATGTATCTCCCAAATAAATACACCAGACTGGCATTTGATTATATTTAGAACCTATTAATAGGTTGGAATAAATATTTATTGCCTCTAGAAGCTGGAACTGCAATTGAGATTTTGTTTTCATATAATACGAGTACCTTATAAATTGTTTTCCCAATGTCGATCTCTGTGGAAAATGTTGGTACCTGTTAAGATATATCGTATATACAAATGATCTCCAAAACTTCTTTTATTATTCCTATAGGCCATAATTTTACCCTTTTGTCCACCTATGTGTAAATGTAATATTATTACACCAATATTTCTAAAATGACTTTCGCTCGGACCAATATTATTTTCTCTACGTGTTTCAATCACTCGCAATGGGCTTTTAATTATCTGATACGGCCAAAAATATAAGACCTAGAAGGAAGCATCTAAAGTGCCAAATATTTTTTTAATCAACTAATTACCAATTACATTGGTAAGTGTCGTAAATGTTTATGACATTTCTAGCAACTTGGGATAACACAATATGTCGCCAGATCACTGCGAGAGATTGCAAATGGGCTATCAATTTGTCCACTGTAACTCCTAATTCGTAGTTCGAGGTAACTTAATTAAAAATAGACAGAATAATGTAGCCCTATCTAGTTAGTTCCATGCAAATTATCTAATTTATATTACATTCAGAAATTACATAATTTATATTATATTCCTAGATTTATATTTTTCATTTAGTAAATTTAGTATAATTTACCAATCAGGCTTTTAGTAATCTTAGTTCTGCTAATGGAAATGGATTGCATCTCCCCTTAGGGTTCCACATATGCAAATTGAGTGACTTGACAAACATCAATCGTTTCTCTATAACTTCTGAGCGGAAGGCTTCAGTAATTTATCGTTTGGTTTATGATCCCCTTTCTGGAATCTCGCATCAATTCATCTAACTGAAATTTTTGTATTCTACGATATTATTTGAAGCAATCAAAATATCTGCGGTATTTGATGAATTGATTTAAGCGCATATACATGTAAAATCGTGCTGCATTTTATACTCACGAATGTGTGTAATTGACATCTGTAATTCCTTCTTTGTGTTTCTCTAAAATGCTGTTGCTTTCTATCAACTTATTCACAACATTTTCCTACATTATACCCCGCGCTTTTTTCATTAATTGACCACATTATTCAATTTTAGCATTACCATATATTATAATTATCAGTATTTAAAGGAGGACAACTGAACTTGAAGTACTTTAACGATAACAAAAGAAAATACAATATCAAAGTAATTCGGTATGAGACAGACAGAAAAAATAAAGTAAACATGAAAGCTGTCTTGTAATAAAATACGTCACATAATAACAAATCGCAGTCGTTGCGTAAATTGATTTAAACTTTTGCACTGGCTCTTTTCATATGCTCGACATGAGTTTGTTCTCGGTACGTTATATATCAAGAGATGTTTGCGATGACCAAAAATCAATTTAAAATGATTACAATGGACACTCAAGATGTGATGTATGTACATATTACGGAACAATAAAACTCTTGAGTTCTTGAGTATTACGGCGTATTTTTTCAATCATAGAAGTCTTCTTCCAATCATACAACCAAAACATGAAATAAAATAAAAAAATATATTGACTTTTTTGAACCAAAGGTATAAAACAATATTTGACAAAACATCTTATCTCTGTACACAAAGTGTGAATGTAGATTATAGAAAATAACATAGATCTAATATTTGTAATATATTATATGTAAATTGTTTCCATTTCAAACAATTTAAGAATTGTCTTATATTGACAAAATAGATCGAATTGAGAATACGTATGGAATTACAATTATCCAATAATAAAAAATATATTTACCATATGATTCTGATCTTACAAAGCACGCAAGTCTGTGGCATGATGAATAGTTTACGCGGCTATTATAAGCATGATTGTAGATTCGAGCACCTTTCCTTACACGTCGGTGGCATTTATGTACTGGCAACCCCTCTACCTATAGTTTTAAACCAATGTAAAACTTTAAGTCAAATCAATTGATTTACACAGGTTCTACTTCTTTTCACGAAATAGCCGCAAAACAGTCCATTAACCATTCCATTAACCCCTCAACTAGCAAAGTTTTTAACAATGGAGCTTTACTTATCAAATTTTGAGGAAGTGTAAACTTTCGCTAAATTTATTTGGGAGATATGACGTCACTCATTTTAGCCGCAATACATTCTAGAAACAACGCATCTAAAAAAGACCGAGTAGACGAATAAGCTTCGGTCTTCTTCCTATGTAAATAAAAAAATTTGTAGAAAATTTCACCAGTTAAAGAAATATCGTCAGGGAATAAGTCAGAAAATCAAATATATAAAACGAAAATATTCGCATTCAGTTAAATATTATAAATGTCTTTACCCAGTTTTTTTTTTTTATTTAGGATAACACAAATTTAAGAAGCAATTGGAAATTAAAAAGAAATATTTTTCACAACAAATTTGCACCTAATTCCCTTAAAGATAAATGAATTAATAAAAAGTTAATTTTTATTCCTTATCCCTGAGGAATGAAGGTACGAGGTGTATTAAAAAAACAAAACGAACTTTCAAATTTCGCGGGCTACATACATTCGAGTTTCGATCACTATTATTTTTTTTATGTTGGTACACTCGTCTCGAAGATATGCTGATTTTATCCATAAAGCATGTTATCCATAAAGCATGGCATAAATAAGACAAGTGTTTTGCGTGTTCGGCGATTCGGTTTTTATCTCCTCAATCGTCGCAAGACGTAGTCTTTTCATGGGTCTCTTCAATATTGGGAACAGGAAAAAGTCGCAGAGGCCCAAATCTGGTGAATATGGTGGCTGGTGCATGATAACGGTGTTGTTTTGGACCAAATAATCTTTCACAAGCAAAGATGGGTGAGCAGGTGCATTATCATGATGCAAAAGCCTTAAATTTGTTTCCATAATTCCGGGCGTTTTTTTGTATCACTTCATGCAAACGGCGCATAACTTCAAGGTAATACTCCTTATTTTCTGTACGATCTTGTGATAAGAACTCCTGATGCACTACGCCTTGGTAATCGACGAAAACAGTGAGCAAAACCTTGACATTTGATCAAACTTGGCGTGCTTTTTTTGGTCTTGGCTCTCCTGGACTCTTCCATTGGGAAGATTGGGCTTTGGTTTCGATGTCATAACTATATACCCATGATTCGTCACCAGTTACCCTTTTAAGGAAATCTGGGTCATCGTTGACGTCATTCAACAGTTCCTGAGCGGTGATCATGCTATCTTGTTCTTGGTCAAAATTCAGCAATTTTGGAAATAACTTCGCTGCCGTACGCGAAGTACGGCAAAATTTCGGAAAAGATTGCATGGCATAAGCCAACCGTTATGCCGACATCCTCAGAAACTTCTCTAATTGTCATTCTCCACAAAAATTTTCTTCACTTTCTCAACATTTTCATCGGTTATTGATGTGCTGGGGCGTCCAGAGCGAGCGTCGTCATTCACATCTTCTCGACCTTCTGTGAAAAGCTTGTACCATTTGTAAACATATTTTTTAACTCAGACTGTCAACATTTCAAATTTTTTTTGAGCACTTAATTCAATTTTTTACACAAAATTTGATGCCACTTCTTTGATCAATTTTCTTCAATAGCAGAAATTCGCCGACACACAAAACACTTGTCTTTTTTATGCCTCTCACAAACAAACTAAACATGTTATATGGATAAAACCGTCAACATATCTTCGAAACCAGTGTACCAACATAAAAATAAAAAAAAAAAATAATAATCGAAAGTCGAATATACGTAGCCCCCTTATTTTTTGAACACACCTCGTACATAAATCATATGATACCAACATCTAGAAGGAAGCGCTTAAAGCACCAAGTGCCTTTGGACTAAATGTATCCAAATCATAGATTTCCGTAGTCTATCACATATTTTCACGTAAAATAGATTAGATTATCTTTATTAAAACCACATATCGATCCTGTAGATTATATCAGAAATCGTGCATTCAATTGGGAGGAAAGAGATCTTTTGAAGTGAGGGTTTTACCTAATAAAACTTCACCTGGTTTCAGTGACTTTGTTAAGCAGATACGCATCAACTCTCTGACATAGGTCTGTCCATATGACTTGAAGGAAGATAAATTGGAAGTAGTTGATGGTGGGTATTGCCTAAAGTGATAAGAAAAAAATGACAAATATTTTTATTGATGGTAACCTTTCAGAAATGATTCAGTATATATTTATTATTTATTATATTTTTTATTTTTCAAAAGTATGCTATTAAAAAATTATGACTTCCTCAACGTTGCACTATCTCAAATATAAAACGTTTTTCAAATAAAGCGTATCCGTGCTTTCATCCTTTTGGCGAAGTATGTTAAATTCGTTGTTTACTATTCAGTTACTGTCAGAGTTTACAGGAGAACCCGAGGTAGTCCTTCGCCATGTTCAAGAGTTCTGGCTTGGCCAATTTTGCATAAGGACTTTGAACCGTATATAGTTCAAGAGTTCAAACTTAGTGACCATAGGAAATGTCGTTTTCCCATTGCCTGGCCTTTGAAGTAACTGGAAGAAGACTTTAGTATTTTTCGGTATCGGTAAATTACATTTCTGGTACTAACATTTCTGGTACTAACATTTCTGGTATCTCGTGCAAAGAACATTACATTTTCTACGAGTCCTCACTGCTGGTTTCACTTTCAACCAATGCCAAAGCTCGAACGTCGCACCAAATTTAATTAAGCATTTAGCAGACAAGGCCTGACAAAGAATATGAACTAAACTACTTACTGAAATTCAATCTTCCCTTCGTCCCGGTAGCCTTGCCATTTAAGATACCTCCCATATGAATTGTTCGATTTAATTGATAAATACCTATTTTAATATTTTAACCTCATTTTAATTATGTAAAATTGGTTCCAAAAATAAAAATGGATCTTACTGTCATGCTTCGTTTGTTATTACAATGACTACTCTGTAATCTAAAATTAAAAAGGCTCTGTAAGTTACAATTTTGCTTCTGTTATGTGCTTCATTATGTTCCTTGTAACACCCTGCACACTTTTGCATCTACGCAAATCGACTGAATGTTGATGCTCTCATTTACTTGATTGAAATTACATCAGTGGTTTCAAACACAGTGAACGTTTTTAAGGATTGGGACACATCAAATTTCAAAGGACTCTGCAAAGTACTTTTTGTTCTTATTTGTACCGATAAGATGACAAAAAAATCACCACATTGCAGCGATACGGTTAATGCATAGCGCTGTTAGTGAGGTTCGAGTTAAGTTTTATTAATAAAATTGCAAAATTGTCACTTCACTTAAGCTAGCTTATAAAAAATACTATATTATGCACATTCATTCAAGTGAGACGAAGATGATTGTATGTGTGACAAAGATTAAAAAGAGTCCATTTTTACTACACTTCGCGCAATGCAACACCCTTTTTGGTGTCTCCAGTACATGATGATCGATTTTGTGAAATTCAATATTTGCTCTCAATTTTCTAATTAGTACGGTGAGTAGTAGTAATAGTACTGCCCACCGTATTCTTACACAAATTGACCGATTTCAACAATAATGTTGACGATATTTGAAAAAAAGTCGACCGGATAATCACGCTCTTGCTGGTAATGCTCATAAAAATGCTTAATTAGCGCTTTCATTCCTACATTCATACCTTTTAATGCAATATAGTATATATTAGGTATTTAGTAATCTTAATTCTGCGAATGAAAACAAACTACATTGATACGTCTCTTAGGGTACCACAGAAACAAATTGTTCGAGTTCGCAATAATCAGCGGTCCCCATGTAACTTATCACGAAGGGACTTTAGAAGGTTATAATTTTGCCCCTTTTATTGTGCTTTAATGCAGAGCATATTTTGAAAAGAACCAACGATTTACCATTCTCCTCTTTTGGAAACCTACACACGCAAACGATGATGGGTGAAAATATAAGAAAGTCAGCTTATCTGAATGATATTCCTGATACTCCTAAATCTAATGAGTAAATTGTTTAAGTTTTAACTGGTTAATCATTATTGATTTCTACACACCATACGTATGCGAGTATTTCCATTGTCGCGAATTATGTGCTAATGTAACAAGCAACGTCCAAGCACCAAATATAATGAGATGATGATTTTATTCAAATTATAATACTAGACATTAAAGCTATACTTAACAAATACCAAATAATATAAACATTTGCAGGGCATTAGGAGCAAGATCGGTCAAAAATATCGGACAACTAACACAGTATATCCAAACAATTAAAACGCAAAGCGCCTCAAAATCATAGGAATAATTTATTTGTCCCAATTTGTTGCCCTATTAGAGGCAACTGCTTTAAAGGGATTCAATCACTGGTTGAATATGCTTTTATGCAAATTTGTTTACTTTATACGATTTTAGCAAATAACAGCTTTGAAAGTTTGCAAACGTCAGCAAAAGGTCATTTTATTTTCTACCGGAACGATTCATGTTTGGAAGGAGATGAAATTTGAAAAAATATCCCTTCTAAATTTATATGATTTTCGAAGTACCGTGTTAGAATTCGTCAGGTTAGAATTCATGTGTCTACACAAAAATTTAAAAGTGTTGCTTTTTCGGATGCTCAGATATTGTGGCTAAGTCGTTAATGTTAGAAGAACGGGTAAATAGCAATGGTTCAACGTTTTTTTTTAAATAATGATTTACAGTAAATAGTCCTCTTATATATTATTAGCATAAGCAAGAATATAAGTGCCCAGTGAATTTGTGTTTTTCTTTTTCATGACAAAATATGCTACCGATTCCCACAATTGATTTTTTGTAGTCTATTTACCAGAGCCACCATAAAATAATTGTATCAATGCGTACATTTATTTTATTTCATAGTCATCATTTTAGTAGACAAATTCATTAGCCAACAACGTCACAACTGATTAGATATTGATAATAACAAATATGTTGTATATACCAATATGTGTATTCGTATGTTGATATCTCATATAATGTGTTACCTGTTGATTAATTAAACGTATTTCGTCGGTAACATCCGTTTTTATGAATCATTGTAATCAATTAATTTGGCATTGCTCAATTTGTCATCATATTTTATACACATATGGTAATTCTAAAAGATTTTTTATTGTCACTTATCTGTAAATATGTGTATATGTTATTGCGTTTCTTCAGTAACTGTTTTCTATTATGACGAATACAGTTTTATCTATCATTTACTACCTTATTTATTTATTTTTTTAATTTTTTGGATTAATTTTACATCGGCACCTTGCTGTTGGTACATGTCTATTATATTATATTCACAAACATTCTATCGGGAAAGTATCGGAACTGATCATTTAAAAAGCACGTCTCAAAGCGATTGTCAAATACGTTTTTTGTCGCTCGTTGTCGGTGGCTCGTCGCCGTCAATCTATTGAGCGATCTTATTCCGGATCTTATCGGCTGAAATCGGTTTGAAATATTTGTTGAGTTCATCGGCTGAAATCTCCTTGACATCTGCAAACATTCGATTTTTTACATACTTATGTTATATAGAAGTGTCTTCGTCAGTAGTTTTCATGGACACTTTTTATAGATAATTTGTATACGAGTGTATAGAATAGTATCCTGAAATACAGCTATCGTGAGCACTTAACAGTTTGCGCTTAGAAAAACCAAGTCAAAATCGATAAAAAGTTAAGGTAATATTGACGGCGTGCACTAGATTTCTTGCAAAATTAGAAGGCGTCGCAGGACTATTATTGAGACTATTATTTCTCATATTGCCATTTAGAGGCACCCATTTTTATTCGACAGAAGACGTAAATGAGAATTCGCAGCGAGAATTGGAGTCTTTTCCGGAAAATGCGCTTGAAAAATATTTTGATGCTAGGATTATTCGTTAGCATGTATTCGTTAGAATGGTTGCCCTCTTAAGGCCAATAACAACTATTTTCCATTTTACTGACCAATTCCCCATACTTTCTTTTTGACAGAACGAGTAATTTTAGTATATGAGATATGCGATTTTAAACACTTTGTTATATAGGCCGCATAATAGAATATTTTAATGGTATGAAAGCAAATTGTAATTTAATTCGTTCGATACGAAGTACTCTACAATCCAATAATATGGTAGCGATATGCAAAATTTTATAAGCATTTATTATTATTATTATTTTGCCAGCCATAAAAAATAAGCCTGGGTAGATACTTTCTTAGGAAAAATGTCTATCTTCTCAAAAACATTTTATATAAAAGAATTTTCCTAATATTTATAATCATGGTACAATAGTGTAATGCAATTAATTTTCGTCGATGACTCTAAAATCATATTATACAACAGTTTTTGTAACATTTCCTTCAGGGGAACTCACAATAAATAAATCCATATTATGTTTCTTTGCCGTAATTTAATACGCATTTTAAATCCACCATCTAGGATATTTAACATTTTATTTTCTTCCAATATCTCTGATAGTAAATTTGTTTAATATATTCACAATCTGAATACGATCTGCAAAAATATTAATTTAGTTTTTTTAACACAAGACTATGATGTACAGTAACGAAAGATTCATAAGCTATGCTGTGTTCCACAAAATATTAGGACTTATCTAGTTTCACCGTATAAATTCAAAGTTGTGAACGAAACGGCGATCGCTGATAAGTAACATAACCGTCAAATATTACTGCGTGCATTTTTAGCGAATTCTAGTAAAAATTTCAAAAAGGGGGGTAGCAGTTAATATTCACAATATCCTCCGTTATATTAAGCAACACAAAACACTATTGCCGGCTAGGTGACATTAATAAAATTGTCCTAATAAGATGGGTTATATAACCGGCACCGAACATTTTAAAATTGGTATATAATTCAAATAAAGCGTTTTCTGAAAACACACAATAAAAATCCACAGAATCCGACACATCAACTATTTTTTAACACATATATCAGTAAAGGCGAATGAATGGCTGAAAATTACAAGTTGGGATCACAATATTTTTCTGCTATCGGGAGCTACCATTGTCAAAAAGTTACTCTTTTAGGTATTATATTTTCAATACATAAAGTGAAACGAAAGCAAGACGAATTTTAGTTTCGATACAAAATATATTCTAATTGTAGAAACGGATCTCACTTTATAATATTTCGTTTGAGACTTATATTGCGATGATAAATAAAAATTACTAATGGCTATATTAAAATAATAAATAAATAAATAAAAGAAAATACTCAATCGACAAACAACGACTTCAGAGGAGAGATGGCGAAGAAGATTAAGGGGAAACGTCAATATTAGTTAATTTAATTTTAATTAATTTCTCAAGGAATTAGTGTCCAATATCTAATCGCCATTACGATATTTTGAGGTCGATTAACCATATCATTTTAAAATGTATGAAGTTGCCTTTTAATGAAATCGTACGACGAAATTTCTTTTTTCTAATTTTTAATTTTTTGTCTAATAGGAAAATTCTCATTAAAGTGAGTATTTGCAGCATAAAGATTTTATTAAACTCCAAAATAGGCGAAACAGATAAAGGATACCCTCATCCAATATACATTTATTGAAATCTAACAGATTTGTTTTGTAATTTGTATATGAATGCAAAAATCCGAATTACTTGATTTATAGTAAATACTTTTAAATTGACATCGTCGTTTTCGAAGCCAGAGTAGATGTAACGCTAATATTTTAGTATTTAGTGATAAGCGTACAACAAGAGACAAAGAATATTAACTCAGATTCGAAAATTACGTAATGATTTCAGACAAATGGAGCTCATGAATTATAAACAAAAATTGGATCTGCCACTCTTTAAGGATGTAGCAGAATAAATGTGGTCAGCTCACCCAGTTTCAGTTCTAAAGTGGAATATAGTCGAAAAATTGAGTTTTTTGAGTTTTCTGAGTTTTAGCAGATTGAAGGAGATATTTTAAGTCATTTGCAGGGTGGTACAAAAATGAAAGGGCTTCAAAAAAATCGGCATAAAAATTTCAGTAGATTCTTTCGGAGATTATCAGAAATAAATTGTTTATGCGTTTAAGATAATTTGTATGGAGTGTAATAGAAAGTGTGGGTCAAACTGACCCTTTATAATCAATTTTATTACCAATTCGAAAAGTGTTTTTGTTAGATGCGTTATTTTGTATAAATTTTTTTAGATATAGCTTGAAATCCAAAGTTTAGGGAAACTTTATTTAACATTTTAGTATGTAAAGTCTTTCGTAGGGTGTGTCAAGCGTGAAAGTAAATGTGTAATTGTGATGTTCGCTCAAACTGTCACTTATTGTAATAGATGACCATTGAATAAAATATTGCCAAGAGTCACTTTTCGCAACGCAAATTTGCCGTTTCATATCCACCAGTCCTTCAGCCACCCAGCCAAACATACGGACATTGAGCAATAGTCTTATAAAGCAATAAAACAGATTCAACAAACGTTAGCGTTTGTGCTAAGGAGGGAAGGGGCGATTGGTATCAGCGTTTAGAGAAAGTTTGATGATGCTGGTCGACGTGGACTCCAATCCATCTTTAGCGAAGTTGTTGTTATGATCTTTCGTGGTAATAAAAGCAAATTTCACCTGTTAACGGTAACAGGTTAGCTGTAGAAATTGACGAAAGCCTTAGATTCATGCAATCTCTCGCACGAAGAAAAATTGTACTGGCATTTAAGTAGAAAGAGAAAAGCAGATAGGATTTGAAATATTGGAGAGATATTTGAAAGCCACAGATTACAGCTTACCATATAAAGCTTGTGAAAAGACTGAGGAACAACGGAAGTTCTGTTCACATTATAATATAAATTCAGAACATAGAATTCGAAGTAAGTATAGAAAATGACTATTGATTATGATGTGATGCAAAAAATCGCCATTTTTGGCTTACTAACTTAACTTGTCACTTTGCAATTCTTTTTACACTGCATTGTACTAATTAATTTACAATAGCTAAGTAACAATCAAATTTTGTAGCATAGATAAAACACAAGTAATTCACTATTAGATAGATATGTGCAGTACATTAATTTTCAAACTAACCACATTTTAAAGTACAAATTGAGTATTAAGTAATTTCGTTTCAAATTTCAAACTCTGTAAGTTTACACTCAGATTTTCCTTAACATACCAACGGTCTAATATATCTCCTTCAATGTGCTACACTTTTTCTCGTATCAAATGATATAAACTGACATCGTTACGACTATAACAATTTCAGTTTACCGTCATGTTAATGCGGAAATATCCAACTAGTTGACATAATGATCACAGTATAATAACTTCTATAACTTTAAAAATTGAAATGAATTTGTAACATGTCATAGTAACAATTTCTTTTTGGCAAATAATTCTTTTTGGGAATTTTAAGAACTAGAATTTGAAAAATTGTCGCCAATATATTATAGTTTAGGTATATAAAACCATGTCTTTATATCAAATACTTTGAATAAGAAGACAGGTGCAACTAGTTAGTAGTTACTACTACTGTACAAAATTGAAGGTAGTGAAAAAACATATCCGACGTATACGTAGGAGACAAAAATTCGTCTTCAGAATTTATAAGTTCGGCGAGTTTGAAACAACGTCGTGTAAACTCTGGGGAATTCAGTAAGTTTGAAAAGTTAACTCAATATAGCCGGATTTGGAAATTTTATGTAAATGTTAGCAAAACCAAATTTTTGAATGGATTATCATGAATATTGGGAAATAGCTCTAGTTTAATCTAATTATAGAATGGTAATGAATTGACAAAAATACCTAAAAAATAATAAAATTAGAAATAAATATCTTTGAATAGATACTTATTCGTTTCCATCACGGTGCACAATGGCTTTTTGGAATCTAGTTTTGTTATGTTATAGGACTAAATTTTGTCAGTGCAGCCAATCAAATTCATGTTGATATTCAATATTCTTCTACTGCCTCCAGCATTCAGAACGAAAAAAGTCTCCAAAAACAGCACGAACAACGTGGAACGGAAATTTACCATTTGGAAATGGAAATGGAAAATTTCCTTTACTGCATTATTTCTTTTCTCCGTATTGTACAGGGTATCATGTAATGCAATGTTCATAAAATCAAATATTTATTTGAAATTTGAAATGGTACATGCATTCTGTAGATAAACTAAGAAAGGAAATGTTTTGAGTGAGCAGAGGTTCGTGCAAATGAAAAAGTGTGTAGTTTCAATAATAGGTTATAAGACAAGAACTAATATGTACAAATTCCGTTTGTACAGGGTTGAAGAACAAATGAGTCGGCAATGAAGCAGTGTGAGCTGTTAAAAGCCCGTTAACTAAAAAATAATGAAAAATGCATTATTAGTCACAAAAACCAACAAACGACTCAATACTGGTTGCTGTGATAAGGGCTTCAAGGGCCAACAGGGGCAGAAAAATAAACCCATATACTAGCCGAACACAAACTCGCTCAAACAAACAGGCGATCGATTTGAAAGCAAACACAGCTACCGACTTTTCAACGTAATTCAAAGCCATCTGCGGGGTGCAGAAAGAACATCCCCAATGTACACATTTATTTATCGTCTATATCGACTGTGTTTTTCAAACTATGTGTATATATAGAAGCACTATCATACAGTGTCAGTGAAAAAAATAGGATCATTATGCACTTCAACGAATAACGTAAAATTGGTAGGCAAGACAAATCGAAGTGCAAACACATTTCAAAATAGTTGTTTGAATAATAATGAGCATTGGATAAATTTAATGTAAGAAGCGTTCTCGACAAAAATTTTAAATTGTAGATAATTTATTTCCTAACCATTTGTGTTTCAGGACCTTTGTAACATCCAGAAAAATCGGAAATATATACCGATCAACCGGAAACAATTTTTGATTGAGATGTCCGTCTCTCTATGTGTCTGTCCATGTATTCTTGTGATAAAAGTTTAGATCGCAATTATGGACCGATTTCAACAAATGTTATACATATTTCAACCCAAAGGAAACCTATTGAAAATGGCTGATATGGGACCATTTTCATATAGCTCTTATTCAAACTGACTATTGATCTACATGTTCCGTCATAGCTCCCGCACAAATACACCAACTAATCTCTGTTTCATCGCTTGCGTAATCGAACACCATATGGAACAATCGTTGTTCCATATTGCGTACATACATACGTCTCGATGTGATACACATAATTACATTACATTCCAGGCTACATGGTATTTTGTAGTCTACCTATACATTGGCCGACTATAATATTGCACGTATTTCTTTAAAGTAGTGTTTATTTTTCAAATTAGAAAAGCCAAATGCTAAATAATTAGCATTGCAAGAAATATTATTAAATTAATTTTCTAATTAGATATTAACCAGAAGAATTTATTTTACTATGACGTAGTGCTTCTAGTTCTTTCTCTCCACTGTAGTAATGAAAACAACTCTACCTTTCATGAACACTGCTATTGCTGGCTTCGTCAGCATTCCGCTTCGTCAGGGTGTTTGACTGTGTAATGAAATGGCAATGTTAGCATTCTTGGTTTGCACAGCAATCAGTGCGGTTGTCTCTTTTCTGTAAAAGGGCGGATGAATTTAACAGAAATCTCTCGGTATTCAGTTATTTTCAAACAATACTTGAAATATTTATCGTAATACTTTGCATATCCTATTCTTTTTGAACGTAATACACGAGTAATTATTATTAGTTTACCAACATCGCGAATTCGGGATAACAAAGTTTTGTTAATATATTCGATAAATTACGCCATTTCGGTACGTCGAGTAGAGTAATTTTCAAAATTGGTACCGTAACGTAGTTTGTTGTGTTGCAACCATATATAGTTTGAAACGCTTAGCAGCCATTGCTTGTTCTTCTTCAATAAACAACCATCTTTACCACACATTGACGGATTTATCGACGTTGCCGCTCATTTAGTGTATTTAAACATATACTGCTGTTGGTTATTACTACACAAGATCGAATATTAATCACCGGTTGTAAAAGGAATTACCTGGAATTTCGGACGTCATTATGAGTTTCCATAAAAGCAATTCACGCACGCCGTTGGCACCCACCGAATATACCGTAAGTTGTAATCGATGTTATTTTTTTTTTATTTTTTCTATACTTTACTTCTAGCATAGTTGTTATAACAACCAAGAACTACCCTTTTCGATGTCGTATCATCGATGTTCTATACGTGTATATTTACGAAGTTTTTATAAAATTTAGTAAAACATACAGGTTTCAATTTAAAAACTAATTATTCTAGTACAGTTTAAATTGCGTGGTTTTGAAACATTTTCAGGGCGATATTCCTGTACATTTTTCGTAGTTTTTTGGGTGCAGCTTTAATGCTCTAAAAATGTAATATTTTTATAAAAAAAATGGAAATATTTATTAATAAAACCAGTGAATGGTTTAATTAAGAGCTTGAAACATATTTTATAAGTTTAATTTAAACTGATTTTGGCTTGTCGAAATGTAGGTTAATATTGAAATATTGCGTAAATTATTTTATTTATCATATTTTATATACTCGTATGTATGTAAAACATGTGTATCAACTGATACACATACATATTAGTACAAATATTGAAAAACGTAATGGTATACTAATTATTGGCACGCGTTGCAAAATGTTGTCAGGCCAATTTGTACTAAAGTGCATAAAACAGTTGGTGAAACATTCCCGCATTTACTAGTGGAATTTTCCATTGTGAAAATAATGCGCTCATGTTTACACACACATCTACACAGCCGTGCACAAAATATGTATACGAAGCTATATAAATTGTAAACATTTCAGTGGATATGATACACAAATAAGTCAATACATAAACCGAACCACCAATACATGCAGGTTTGACATCTCATATGACTTATTGCTACAAAAAATAACAAGAAACCATAGTCTGCATAGAAATACATTCCCCGCTTTCGAGTCTAACTACCTACTGTGTCAGCACATTGCTGGGTTCTTTTTCAGCCCACTGTGTATCGGCATTATGTATGTAAATTGTATCTGAATTGCTTTATTGCAGATGCAAGACAAGAATGTACAGTGAGTTTTAGCTGTAACAAACCCTTGGGATTGATAATGGCTGTGGCCACTAGGAAAATTTTTATTCTAAGTCTTTTTTTTTGTAATTGTTGCATAGTTTATAAGTTATAACGATTAGTCAAAATAGTCGGTTTTGAGACGTAATTTCTCCAGAGGCACATTTCGACAAAATGCCATACATCCTGCTTATTTTGAAAGTTATAACAAATTCACAGCGATTTTTGGCCTCCCTAAAATCAATATTGTTTGTGCGAGGTTTCCTTGTGAGCACAAATATTGTTCACGTGAAAAGTGTACTTAGTTTATTAATGCTACTGTTCATTATCTAATAGATTGAAAACAGGAAAACTCCATGCTGATGCCGGATAAAAATCCGTTTTTTTTTACATGTATGTTATAATACCGAAATATTACCATTTCATAAAATTTTACGGCAAGATAATCATTGTCAACAAAATAATTTCGATTGCCTATAATTTCAATTTCCTTAACTCCAATTGTACCTCCTACGTTAAAACATAAAATGCCATGTTTTTTTTCGTTACGTTCATGTACAATTTATTAAACAAACCGTTAGATTCCCCCAAAAGAACACAAGGTCAAAATAATTAGAAGTCAGACCACCCCACATACTAAAAAAAAAAAAAAAAAAAAAATCAGATTTCCTTGATTTATTTCTGGTTTTCGCTAAGAAAATATTCTTACTACGCGAAAATCGAATTGCAAAATATACGATAGAACTAAAAAAAATTGACGATCCCATGATATTTCTATTTGCAATATTTCCACAAGAAGGGATCAGATGCAGTAAAGTCAAAACATTGCTGGATCTGAGCTGCTACAACCATTTTACAAAATATTGACTTAACCCAACTTGGTTGCGTTAAAGTGTAACTTCAAGAAGAAACTAATTTTAATTTCAGAAATGAGGATTTCACACACATTTTCTGTTTTCAAAATTAACGAATTTTGAAGCAGATCTAGTAATTAAAATATAGAAGAGCTTCTTATACTCAGTAAGCTTACATGTTTTCTATTTTTTGACTTACTAAATTCCTTAAAGGCGCTTTCGAACATCTGCTTAAGAAGCTTTTACTAAGCATGTCGATTAGTTGAAGCTTTCATCAGATGCTTTGAAAATATTTGCTTTGAAAATGCAGCCGCTCAAAGAAAGATGTAATATACAACCATTGGTTCGAATCAATCAATCAATGCTCTAACAATCGGCTCTTCAATATCGCATTCGTGGGATGCAAGGGAATTTTTCTTATCTTATTTCCAGCATATAGAATGGTGCTATGCTGACTTTTCACAGTAAAACTTTATGTAAAAAAAAGTGATCGTAGAAGTTGAAGCTGAATTTTTCCATCAGACTGTAGTATATTTTTTACGAGGAAAATTTTCTTAAGTGGCGCGCATGAATTGACTTTGAGGACACCAGTCGCTTGTGACTGGTTATCATAGTCCTGCGCCTTAAAGAAACAAAAAAGGCTAACGGGGTGATATTGGTGTCCGTTTTCAGTTGCTTCAGAATTCAGTCAGTGGACACATGACGTTTCTTATGATGTATTCTTTAACATACGAATTTAATCGATTCCAATTTTGCCTTGAAACTTCACAAATCCCCCTAGAGAGCCCCTAGAGAACCAACGTTTTGGTAAAAAGAAAGTTTTATCATTTGCACCTGCTGCTTGACACTGTAAAAAGCCAAGGTAATTTGTCCTTATTATGAAAATAAATTTCAGTCAGGTAACTAACTTATATACATATACCTTTAACCAACGTCCTTTACCTTGATGCTGAAGTGCCAGAAGGGGCATCCCCAGTTTAAAAAAAAAAAAAAAAAAAAAAAAATGCTGTGATTTTGTGCAAAATAAAAGAAGCACAGTTATCACTTATTGGATTTAATTATTATAAATTTCTTACAACTCGCTGCCTTCCGCTTACAAATTATTGGAAAACCATCGTTTTCATTGTTAAATCTTTTAATTATTATGTGAGCTTTCTTGCAAAATATACAGAATTTAACAAAATAACATGCAAGATATGAATGAAAATATGTGGGAAGGTATGGTTGAAATTACGCAATTAGTACGGGAGATACAAAAAAGCCCAAGATCGTCCAGTCCAGTTATTCATATTTTGGGCTACGAATTAAGGTTTTTGAGGCGGAAAATAAATTTTGATAAATCGCTTAATTTTTATGGGAGATACCTGAATGGGAGCGACACCCGCATCCGTTTTTATTCTTAGAATTAAATTTATCCAAAGGATGTCGTGGGCCAAATTTTATTGCATTCTATGTAACTTCTAAATGGATTTAATATGTGGGAGGTACCAGAAGTGTTGTGGAAATTCCCTCCATTTTCATTTGCAGACTACACAAATTTGACTGAATTTAGTGTAGTTGGGTTAAAGGTATGAACCTGGAGGCACCAGAAGGGGCGAGGTAATCAGTCGATTTTTGCAAGCTTTATCAAGATTTATTAAGCAAAACACTGAAAAAATTAGGTTGCTACGGTCTATGATTTAGGGCAGACGGGGATAAAATGAAACCGGGACAATCGGTCAATTTGTATGGGAGATACCAGAAGTAGCCAGCCGATGTAGTCCTTACAGTTCGAAATTTAAAGAAGCTTCGTAAAGGTTTACGATAATACGATAGCCAGCTAAACAAACGGATATCGCTCAATCGTTTTAAAAGGTTATGATTACTCGGTACTCGGTTACTTGGTTAGGGTGCTACATTTTCCCACATCAAATATTCATTCGAGGGGATAAAAACTGAAAAATTAAAAAAATATGAAACAACATAAATGTCGTAAATTGTCAAAATCTGCGCTTCCTCATTGGAAATGCCTTTAAATATAAGGGTAGAAGAATATTGTCTAAAGATTGCTTATTTTAATCAAAAGTCTTTAAATTCGATACCAGACGGCGACATTAGTCAATGTGATATATTTTTTATGTTCTTTCTTTCCATATTTTTTAATTACATGTGAATGAATTAAAAAGTTGATTTGTTTTAAAGCCACAGCGTTTATACTGATTTAAAGTCTCCACTTTTCTGTTTACTGTACATTAGATCTTCTCAAATGCATAATAATAACACATTAATTAAATTATGAAACTGTACTGTTTTATAAATATCTCAGCATATTTATCTTCACCGATATTTGCGTTTGGGTTGTTTTTAATATGAAAAAAAAAATTAAAAGTGTTCAAGATGACAATACTTTGTCCAAGGTTTTATATCCCAGGTTCACAAGTAAACGTAGGCTCAACAAAAAATATTAAGACCGACCAAATTCTAGGTAAAAGCGTAGGAGTAATTTTGATTCAATCAAATATTTTGCATGAGAGACACCAGAAAAGGATGAAGTTATTTCATTACAGTGTGGAAAGTTTCAACGGATTCGAATAGAAATTATAACAGTTATGCAAAAATAGCATCTTTGGGTTTAAAATATATTATTTGGGGTATAACTGAAATATCGCGTCTAACTACTCCACTACCAATAGTGTGCTATTACGATTGCTATTCTACAAGTGTTATTACGACTGGTTTTACGGGTGTGAGGTGAACAGCACATATGGTTGGAACTAAATGTCGAGCTAAACCTTACAATTTGACCTGTCACACAATTCCTAGCAACAACACTGTTTCCAATATATTTGGTAAAATTATTAAATAAATGCAATTAATATTTCAAATTTTCAGTTTAGCTACAAGTTCGCATATCATTCATTGAGTAATTTAGTAATTTTGGATCACATACTAATTTCATGTATCTTATCAGGAAAACAATGCAAAAATTTTGCATTTTCTTTATTTAATTTACACAACAAAACTATTTTTTACACTCGTTCTTAGGAACAAATTTATCTTATCATTTTGTGAACAAATATATCTTTGTACTTGTGTGTGTATATAAAGCTAACCCTGTTAGTTAAATGCAACAATTGAGTTTAATGAAACAATGAGGTGTTCGTAGTAGATATTTACAAAACAGAAAAATGCTAAATACGTATATTTACATAAGAATTGCAATGTGTTGAAATTCATTTTTTACGACCACGTGTATAAGTTTCTGAGGTGTACTATTTGTGGCTTTAAAGTATGTATGTGTAAGTTTAAATGCGAGTTATATCTAACCTTCTTTGAATTGCGGTTTCGAGAATATATTTGTTCACATAGTGGGGTTTTTTTAATGATCAGATTCATGGTTCTTCAAGACAAAAGTATTTTGGAATTTCTGATTGTGTTTTTCTATATTTTAACTACTTATTCCAAATAGGTATAGGCTGGTCTTTTTTAAGATACCTTTTCTCCGCCCAGAAACAACCCAGTTTGTAGAAAAATGTATTACTAATAATACATAATGATACATGATATGTACATATAAAATATGTATGAAATTGAATTGTAGTATTCTTAATAGTACATGTGCCATCACTCGCATAATTTTGAGAGGTTATATGGCCCCTGTTTAGCTAAGTGACAAGTCAACCGTTTGTTTTGCCGGATTTTATGTAGTCATCTTAAAGCAGTATACAAAATGTATGTATTTTTTATGTTGCAATATTATTTTTACATTTTCGTGCTATTTATCGATGAAAATAAAATAAACCAGTCAGCTGAACTGACTTGTATGTACTACCACCCAACGTCTATTTGTCAAACAACAAAAGAAGCAAACGTGTGATGTGTGTAAGAGATATTTACTGAATTCCATATATCTGTTTGAAAGATATGAAACCAAGAATATGCAGGTTTAATAGACGATTTGTATGGGAGGTACCAGAACTTAACTTATTTGTAAATCAATACAATGGAGTAAAGTGGAAGGTACCAAATCCACTCGATCAGTATTTTCATACTTTAACAACCATTATAAATCAATACAATGGGCAAAATTTACATTACAGATTATAATGTATAGATAAGGAACTACAGGGCAGTATCTGGAATTGGGGAAATCGACCAATTTGTATGGCATCAGAATGGGTGCGCACTGTTTTGTCCCCTTACAATGATTGTTCGAAAATAAGTGGAGAGGACGCAGAAAATGAAATTTGATTCGTAGTGTCTCTAGGTCATATTTAAGTAAAAATCAAAATTTTAATTTTTTCGGATCAAGTCTTCTGGTATCTCCCATGAGAACGGAATAAAAGATCTTAAAATTTAATCACATCATAACGTTTTTGCAGATTCCACTTGAATCTTGCCCACTGTGCGGGCCTCGCAATTTAATCACACCGTAACTCTCTAAGAGATGAATTTTAGACAAATTAACACGTCTACTATATTCGCTTGAGAGCTTGAGTATAATTACACTACTACAACCTATTGGATAATCTGATTTTGATCAAACCATATACCACTTGATACATCTTCAATCTCTTAAGCGCGAAATATGGAAAAAATCGGACTATGCTCTCATACACCTTCCATACAAATGGATCTGTGGGACTCGAATATTGCTTGCAGTTTAACACCTAATTAGACGATCTGATATTGACCTTCACGCAACTGAAAATATTTCTCACTTTTGCCTAAATGTGATATGAAACACTTACTGGAATTGTAAAAAATTTTGCATGCGTTTGTAATTCTCAGCTATACGCTAAAATTTGAATATATATTTTTATAATTCAATAAAATATTATAAGTTTTAGCAAAAATCAGTTGAGCAAAAATGTTTTGATTGTTTTTTTCTTATTTTAAATATGATGATGGAGCTATTCCAAAGATTCCCAAATTTACGTTTTTATACCTCCACCATGAGGAACGAAAGTAACGGGTGGGCCATAAGGGTGTTGGCGGTTTAAATATTCAATTAAATAAAAACTACGAAACATAAAAAAAATATATTTGTATTTTTAAAAAGTAGAAGCATGGGAATTTTTAAGACTTAAAAATAATGTTGTCCAAATGGCTTCCCTCGGCTGCTTGACACTCTTGGAACCGAAGTCGCAAATTTTGGAAAACTCGTTGAAAAGTTGTTCTCGGTATTTTGTTACTTTCCTGAATAATGTTCCTCTTCAACTGCTCTAAATTGGTCGGATTATTTTCGTAGACTACCGATTTGAGGTAGCCCCATAGAAAATAATCGCATGGAGAGAGATCGGGGCTACGTGGGAGCCATTCAATATCCCCCCTTTTTGAAATGAGTTTTCCAGGAAAACTTGACAAAGTTAAGTCGGTTATTGGCATCATCGGGTTTTAATTCTTGGACTATCTGAATCTTATAAGCCTTCAAATGCAAATCACGTTTCAAAATTCGTCGTAAAGTTGTTATTTTGACATCCAAAGACTGACTTCTCTTACGTGTTGACTGTTGCGGATTTCGCTGAACTGAAACACGAACACGCTCCACAATGTCGGCTGATCTTGCAGAAACTGGGCGACCACGAACCGTAATTTATACTGTTGAGCCGTTTGTTTGGAACATTCTGATCCATTTTCGTATCACATTGGCGCTTGGAACTTCACTTAAATCGTGTAAACCGTGTTCATGCCGATACAAACGTCGTGCAGTAATCACTGATTTATTGTTTTCGTAATACGCTCGGATACAAAAGGCACGCTGCACTCCCGTGTACGGCTTCATGACGACTAGATTTCCAGGAAGCGGCGCAGCGAACAACATATCCCCCCGCCACCCCGCGCCGTGCGTTACCGAGAAATTGAAGATTTAAACCGCCAACACCCTTATGGCCCATCCATTTGATACGACAAAATTGTAACACCCAGAAGAAATACCAAATATCTTTTGACAAAATCCGTTTCATTCCTTTTTAAGTCGATTGAGCGATGCCCATCTCTTTGGTTGGTTGGTGGATAACTTGCTGGCTGGATAACTGCCGTAAATCGTTATGAAACTTTTTAAAATATTGCACGGTTAAATATTTTCCTAGATCGTAGCTGGAGATTGTAAATGGGCTATATCGGCCCACCCCTTCTAGTACCTCCCACACAAATTGGCAAATTTGAGAAATTCAAACCAGATTTTTGTCCGTTGTATTGTTTGTAATGTAAGGCAACATTTAAAAAAATCGACCGATTGACACCACCACTTCTGATACCTCCAATACAAATGACAGATTTAAGCTTCTTGTCTTAAAAATGAAAACACGTTGTCAAACCCATTCTGGTGCCTCCCATATAAACTGTCTGACTTGTCGAGATTTAATCAATCCTCAGTAATTTCCAATTAGTTGTCTGAAGTTGTCCAAATTTTTATCCATTTCATTGTTTTGTAGTTCCCTACAACATCGGAAAAAAATCGATCAAGTAATCAGGTCCCTTCTGGTACCTCCCATAAAAACGACCCATTTAATCCATATGTTCTTACCTCCATATCTACCCCTCAAATTGTATCATCTGTATCAAATTCGATTCTGTATCAAATTTACCAAATATTATGCGTTTGGAGAACAAATTTGACTAGACATTACCACACCCATTCTAGTACCTCCCATACAAATTGACCGATTTGTGTAAGTTTGTATTTCATAATTCGCAGCCTAAAGTTGCTTAAATTCTTGTAAATTTTATTGCGTTATAATACCGAAAAAATGTAAAAAACTCGACGGATTGACTGCGCCTACTCCGGTACCTCCCATGCAAATTTCCTTTTTTGATTTATATATTAATAGATTCGAATGTTTTATTCAATTTAATTATATTCAGTATAATTGAGCTCATATCAGGTACTTCTTAAGTAAGGTACATACCCAAACGGGTGGTCCTTCTACATATCTGAATAGGAGAATTTCAGAAAGTTACAATTTTGCTTTTTATTGTGGTCTTTGCAGCAGCACAAATGAAAGTTGAGTGAAGGGACATATGCAAGTCAGCTCACCTGGCAAAAATTTCCGTACTGGTTCTTAAGAATTAGTTTTTCCTTGCTCTATCAAACTTTGACAAATTTTTTGACTTTACACCAAATAACCCTTTCGTTACGAAATGTTTAGCAGTTGTATTTAGACTTTATGATAAAGGTTCACATGCTTTTCAATTCCGGATCCCCTCCTATAATACAGGGTGTCCGTCGGGAAGGTATACTACTTTGTTTTGCCTCCATTTTAGTAAACATTAGTATTGACAGTTCATATTTGGCAGTCGTGAAGTAGACAAACAACGCAATTTTTGGGAGAAAAAAACGTGCGATTCGAAGAAAAAGGATTTGTAGCATAGACCACAACATACTGCAAGATCGACTGAAAACATTATCCATCCCGTGCTCAGGAGCTTGGTCTTCAAAGAACAACTTTGGGCACAATTTTTCTCAAGGATTTGCATTTGTTTCCATTTAAAATCCAGTTAACAAAAGAGCATCTTCCACAAGACCATTTATGCCGCCGTACATATTTTCATGAAAAAAATATAATGAATGACGAGGCACATTTTCATTTGAATGGATATGTGAATAAACAGTATAGTCAGTTCTGGGCAATCGAAACCACTCAAAATATTCGTCAGTCACCTTTGCATCCATTAAAAGTGACAGTCTGGTATGCAGTTTAGTCAGGAGGAATCATTGGGCCTTACGTCTTTAAAACTGAAAACGGCGTAACGGTAACTGTCAATGGGATATCGTGATATGAGTGAAAACTTTTTAACTTTACAACTGCCACATCGCATACAGCCAGGATTACAATTGAATTACTGCGAGACATCTATCTACAACAAGATATTTCAAGGAATGGTGATGTTGGTTGGCTTCCACGGTCGCCTGATTTGACTGCTCCGGACTTCTTTTTGTGGGGATATCTGAAAAGCAAGGTTTATGCAAACAAACCAGAAATGCTTGAGCAACTCAAACAAAATATTCGTGATGAAATTAATGAAATACCGCGTGAAATGTGTGAGAATGTAATGAAAAATGTGCTCGCATTTGTGAGGCTAACAGAGGCGGACATTTACCTGATATTGTACTCCATACATAATTGCCGACATTAAATAAAACATTTATCGATATAAGATCCATTCTCTTTCATTTAATCAAAAATTATAAACAAACAAAGTAGTATACCTTCCCGACGGCCACCCTGTACAAAAAGATATGTGATAAAACAAATGACTTCACAAAAACGTTACTCATATTTACTGAGAAAACTATCTAAAGTCGACAAGTTTCATCTTCTGTGGAACTTTATACAAAGGTCGCCACGTGTTTTAATAGAAAATGTTTATCCCTGAAAGGTGATTCACTTCCAGCAAGCAAGAGATGACAGCTGAATGTAAATAAAACAGATCTAGTGTTGAATCCAGCAGTGTCAATAAAATAACAATGTGTGCTAATTATCAATTCAAATATTAATGCTATGTAAGATGGTATTTTCAAAAATAAGTCGGTTTTCCAAACATCGCATTATAAAACCCCGTTCTTGTCATCTTTTTTTGCGTTTTTGCAAAATGTTTATTTTACTTAAATTTGCTTTACTCATTCTCTGAGGTATTGAGCTCAAATTCCTTTGAATGGTAAATATTCTTAAATAAAGTTGATGGTTCTACTGGTTCTAAATATCCTAAATTGTGAAATATCCTTAATTCCCGGAATTTCAAAACGATAAAACTGAAAATAATATTAATGGTATCAATCTGTTTCTAGAACTAACTGAAATTTATTTTTTTACTTAGAGATAAACTTGTTGAAAAGTAGCAACTTTAACTTAAAAAGGAGTAGGCATTTGCATGTGCCCAAGATTGAAATTTAATTCCAATTGTTTCGAAATAACATCAGTTATTTAAAAAACAATTTACGATTGGCTCAAAATATTATTTTTGAAGTATAGTAATGGTAGTATACAAATGGTAAGCAATTATATTGGAATCACCTGCAATTGGTTTACATTTTTGTTATTAAAATTAATTAAAGCAGTTAAAAACCATTCGGAAAAGAAACATGTTCGTCGACGAATCTCATAATGGAGCGATCCAACTGTACAAATAAAGTAGAAAACAAATCAATCAAAAGTGTGACTTTAGCTTTTTGAAGAACCGATTGACTAATTAAAATAGGTTTGTTAAACAGGGTTTTAAACCCGTTTTTCGAAAACATCAAGATACGGCTTTGAACGAGAAATCCCTTCAATAAAGTGACAAAAATTTAATAAATGTAAAATTTGTAAAACTAAATGTTTCGAATTTCTCCAATTTGATAGCTAATCACTTGGCATTAATTTGTTATTCAAGTTATAATATTTGTTACAATATTTTCGCAAAATTCCTGTCCAATTGTAAAAGAGAATCAAAAATTTGTCCTATATGCAGTACTTTTGTTACTGCTGTGAAGCCAATTTCATTTATATTGTTAATTTTTTGTTTGATCATTATCTCTATCAATCATTGCAAGCCCTCAAAAATTTTGAGCGGAAATTGAGTTTAACACATTAACTACCCAGTAATATAAATTCCATACAACATTACATTCATTCATAAAAATAACCTATAAAAAATTATCAACGTACAAGTTGGAATTCGCAGCGAATGCTAGCAGCGTGTATTTCACTTTTACATTGTAAAATGCCATGCGATTTGTACTCCTATTATTTCATTGTATTCTGTATATTTTATTATATAACAACGACGATATCTGTTTCAAATTGAAGCAAGATGTCTCTATGCATGAACAGTGTGAGAGTTATGTCAGAGAATTGAAAAATTAACTTATATTTGATAAAGTTATCTTTCGCCGTGTTTTCGCCGATTCACCGCAGTACATCACATAAAGTATTCATACTAGATATTTAAACAACCGGTTTCACATTTTTTATATTGATTTCGAGGATTTTTAATATATTGGAACCGTACATGGAATCAATTCGTTGGTTGGACTAATTGATTGACGATTTCATCACAATTATTTGAAACGAATTGTAAACATTTGTTTTCTGCTGCAACTACTTATTCACCTTAAACTACAAGTTAACAACGCACTTAATTTTAGAAAATTCGTCTAATTATGGTGAACAATATGTCAATATAAAACCGAAGAGGAAACTTCGTCTGATGACAATATACTGGAAATTTTATTATCTGGGTAATTTTCGTTATCGTTCAAAAGATTCATTTGGATATAACAGCACCTACAGTAAGCTGGAATATAACCTTTTGCATTACAATTCTTCGCACCATTTAAGAAAAAACCCGTCACGTACAAATTGAACGGTTTAGATGTAATCAATGTTCTCTCATTAACTTCTAAGTAGAAGGCTTCGGTAAGATCAACTTATGCTTCTTTTGATGCGCGGTAACTCTGAGGAAACCTTTAAAAAAAAAAACTGGTAATTCCCCAACCCCTTCTGGCAACCAACCGGTGTTTCCATTGAGTAGGATATATTAAAGGTAATAATAATTTAATTTAAAAGGTTTCCACGCTCCATGGCTAAATATGTAATTAGGACTTTTGGACTTTTGGACTTTGCTTGGAAACGATATTGTAATACAAAATTACAATAATTTGTTTGTAGGGCAGAAATATTACGATTTATGCGCAGATTTTTAACTTTGGTTCCATACGGTTCCATACGGTTCCATACGATAAAGTGGTCCAGTAGAGTAACAAATGTATGATGAGCAATGTATGAAGAGCATGGCAAAATTTAAACATTAAACAAATGTAGTTATTATACGTGCACGAAAACCTCAAATATTGGTTATTGAACAAGACATTTACTTAAATTCTGCATTATGTTTTTTATTCCTTTTCATAAGAGCAAATCATGAGCCAAGCTGAACAATATTGTATAAAACTGCACCGTAAAAACTATGTCACGTATTGAACAATCCGTATTCTGAAAAATTATCTTTGCAATATAAGATTTATTTCAATTTAACCTCACTTTTGGCAACATTTAGTTTTTTATTTAATAGGTTTATGGTTCCATGACGAAAACTTTGTACACATAACAACAATGACTGATTTGACTCCTTAAGAATCGGCGATGATAAAGAAAAGTTTTTATTGTTTAAGGAGTAAATATTTGAACCGACATTAGCTCGGAATGCCTTTCTGACATTATCCTTAAATATGATGAAAATACACCATTCATTAATGAAAATGTTATCCCAAGGCTAACAATAATTTTTATTTATTTATTGGATATTATTGGATAAAACTAAAGGATACAGTTCGGTTTTACTTGAAAAATAGTTAAATCGCGCAGATTTTTTTGATACTTTTCAACCTATTTTTAAATAACATATTCGACACAAAAAATAAATAAGTAAAACAAAAATACAACTTATTTTATAGAAGATCATATGAAATTTGAAATTAATTCAATTGGTTGTGAGAAGATGTAGGCATACAAATAGAAAACAGTAACTCAGCAACAGTACTCAGCGAGATGAAAAATTGGCAAGCTGTTAACGAATTTGCCCGATTTTCAAAGAGGAGTAAAAAAATCTAGATGTTCTCCAAACTATATTGCATAATATTGGTATATTGCATTATATTGGTATAAAAATTATCTGATTTAAGTGTAGAATATTTAGTTTCTAGAAATAATCAAACTAAATCAAGACAACGTAAAAAATTGAGTACATATTTGTTATGTACACACGTACATACACATGATATAGAATAGTTTTAGAAAATAAATTAGCATAAATAAGTTCAGTTTTGAAATACTCCAACGCTCTAGACATTGAAGCTTAAAGTCACTTGTTTGTCTGGTAATATGCAATTAAAAAAATTGGATACCCTACAACAGTGAATTGACACACTAGCAAATATGAACTATTTGCAACGTTAAGTGAAGAAAAAAGAAGTTTGTTTACGGCAACTGGAGTGTTAAATTCTAAACTACGTGAAATCCGTGTTAGATATTCGATTTCCATAATTATTTTATTAACAAAACTTATTCTCTCTCTGGTAAAACGCAATTATTTAATTGTTACTTTTAAGCCAGTTTAATGGAACAATATTGAAGTATCGAAAGAGTACTTACATCTTATGTCAATAAGTGAATTATGTTTGAATACAGCTTTCCTACTTCAAATTCTCTCGATAGACTTCTTTATTAAATATATATATATATATATATATATATATATATACAGTTTCCTTTGTTTTGCATTATCTATTAAGTTGCACTTTAGGAATCCGGCGTGTAATTAGAAATCAGCGATACTGTAGGAATACGCCAATTTAAATAAATTTTGATTGCACGAGTAACCGTTCATATGTATGTTCTGGCAAAACTGGCTCTACGGATTTTTAACATGCACGCTTGAAATATAATGTAGGGGACATTTTCTGTCAACATGAGAGCAACGCTTTGTTTTATTTATAATTGCATTCTGTTTGGTTTACTCTTTCAAAAAATAATAACGTGCGATGTTTTCAATATCGCCTATGAAACAGATTGTGCAAAGCTATTGCAATATACCTTAACAATTAACGCGATACAACAGAATTATAAAACAGTTATTTAAATAGCTGAAATATTATTTTCACGGATATTAAGTAATACTACAAATAAATTAATTACAATGCTTAACCACCGTGATAGCAGCGTTTTTAAACTTATTAAGTTTTAATTGTGGCATTAATTGCATATATTGATATTTTTTGTACATAACGTTAACATACAAAATCCTTATCGTTAATGTAGGAGAATACAGTCCATAAAGCAAGCGTCTATAACACCAAGTATCTTTTGACCAAATGTATTTCCTCATAAATTTTTAAGTCGATTGACAGATGTACGCCAGTCAGTCTGGCTAGCTGACAGGCACGAAAACAGTTGTAAAAATATTCTGGAAACCCCTTAAAATCTACCATAATTTTGTTTAGCTGTTTTTGGTGGTCGTTATATCGGCCTACCCCTTCTAAATTTCTGGCCATTATTTTGATAAAATGTGAAAAAGCAATGGGGAAACTTTCGTTTTTCATTACCTCTTATCCAAATGACCGAATTAACCCATTTATTCCTCGGTTCATATCGTCTATCCAATTGCGCCAAACTTGGTAAGGATTAGCTAAGGTAATATATATGAATGAAAATGGACCGCTTTACTACAACACTTGTGGTACCTACCACGAACTGAATTTTTGTGTATGGATTTGCTCTCCAACATTTGGCAAAATCATACTAATTACCGATTTAACTCTTATGTTTTTAGTTTTCTCTCATCTCTACTATTATACTTTCAGTCAGAGTTGGTACACATTAAGCATTTGCTGAGGTAATGTTCGAGAAGGAAAATGGAATGCAATGTCACGTAAAATTAATTTTTAATACAATTCTAATGATTTCCGCATAAAATTGGCTGATTTAGCGAGTGTTTATTTTTTCCCCATAAAAGTGCGTAGACTGCAGTAACTCAAATTGTTAGCAATAGCATCTAATGAGAATTACCTAGTTTATCCGTCCCTATTTCTTGATGCATATATTTTATTTAGTTGTTCTAAGTGCAGTAGTGTGATTTAATTCAGAGCATTTGTTGATAAAAACCCAGCGATTTACCGTGCACCGCTACGCATACTTTTGCAACAATGCAAAGATATGTTGAGTGAAGGTATATGTAAGTTAATTCACCTGTCTGAAACTTTTTACTTGTTCAGAAATGTTTTAATTGCCAGTACTATGATCAAAATTGTAAGGAATATCTCGATGCTACTTTTATTTATTTATTTATTTTTTTTTTTCAAATCGTTTATATAAAGATATTTCGCGCATAATGTAACTCAACAGCTACATTTTTGTTCCAAACGAAATAATAGAAATGAGAACTAAATGGTTGTTAATATTTCCTTTTAAAGCTTAGATTTGTCATTGAAAATTGCTGGAATTTGTTAAATTTTATCAATAAAAATCAAAACAACTTGCTTCAAAAACAATAATTTAAACAATAATTAAAAATTTATTACATGTAAAATATTTCACTATCTATTTGTCAAAATGTGTATAGTAACGTCATCCAAATTTGCACTTTGTTAATTAAATCGCAGAAAAGGAACACATTTAAGAAAAAAATGGCTTGTGGAACAATAGTTTACATTTTATGGATCAGCCAAACAGATGTTTGTTCCAACGTTTTCGAATAAATTTGTTGTCTATGTTATTTTCCAACATTCCCTTTAGACCTGTTATTGCAACCTTTGTAATATTTAAGCTCTTTAAGCTTTTGTAATGCTTTTTTTTTGGAATTAAATCGATATTTCTAATAAAGAATTTTGTTTATGCAAAAAATTTGTAACAGATATATAATATTTGAATGGGTGCATTTTACGATTATTTCCATGTGTTTACTATCAAAAACACCTTTATATAAAGTGTGCGCTTTATTCTGATGAAGGTATATTTTTTTGCAAAACAGCTTTAAAGTTCTGTACATTTCTACTTTGTCCCTTTGGCATGCCAATATTTCCAGGTGTTAGTAAATGTAAAAATGTACTTATAGTCCGAGAAATTCGCTAAAGGTTTTGAAATTCCTTACTACTACTACTACTACATTCGGAAACTCCAAATAAAAAAACTTAGTATGAAGCATCACATTTAAAACGACATTGTATTAAATTTTTAGAACATTTCATGCAATTTACAATCATAAATATATATAAGACAGCAGTCTGATCAAATTGTTACACATTTAACGATAGAAAGCTATTAACCGACTCCAAAATCCGGTTTCAAAGGTAAAGATTTCCAGAGAATCTGCTCATTGATTTTGAAAAAAACCGGATAATCGGCTTTTTGGTTTTGCTTTTGGCCATCTCAGTTTTGTATTGGAAGCTACGGTACTGTTTAATAAGTTTTTTGATATAACAACTTTCAAAAAAAAAAAAAAAAAAAAAAAAACAGTATAATTCATAAATTGGTAATTAAGTATAAAATTGCACAGTACGGAAACAGTATTTCAATTATCTTATTGCGTCGTTTGTTTTCTCACCAACAAAATTAAACAATCCATCATGCGGAAACATTCACAAAAACCATAGACGTTGCATTTCTATATTTATGGGTATCAGTATTATGAACACATTTCTATAGTAAGATTTCTTGACATAGAGTAGACCTCCCCTCACATTTAATGTTACATGAAGTTTGATAGCCAATAATTAATTTAAACATATCATAACTAATCTACAATACGAAAGAGATACCGAGATTTTTAAGAAATAAATTAGTAATATTAATGTAGTTAAAAAAAAAGAAAGGTTCGTATTAACCAATTTTGTATCAAGATTGCATTCGATTTAATAATTAAAATTACATTTTTACACAACAAATACATTTTTCCACAGATTAATTTCTCTTTAATACGCCTTATACGTTCTCATACCTAGCATATGCTAAGCTGTTGATATAGTTTTAAAACCATATTCTGTTTCTCTTAAAAATGAATAAAAAACAGCAAAGATTGATAAATAATAAAATAAAGTAAAATATATCAACTGTTATTGTGAAAAAATCATAATAAAAATGTATTTATTATTTGTTATGACGTAAAATAAACAATGGCTGCTTCTTCATCATATGGTTACACTCAAATCTAGAATTTAAATGACTTAATTGAAATTGAAGATGATTCATTTTTCTTGAATTTTTAGCCACAAATTTGAAAAAAAAAACTTAAGAAATATTGATAACAGAACTAAAGAAATTAAATCTTCAAAACGAAGATATTTTTTTTTTTCATTAATAGCACCATAAATTGGGCGGCGCGCCATTAAATTTAAGAATCTTTTGAGACAAGTTCGGAGACAAACTCCATAGTTTTATTTTGCTTTCGCGAATCTGATGCCTTCAAAGACCTGATAATTGCAGAAAATTTTCTTTGAAAGGAAAAATACATTAAGAAGGATTAGTTCGATAGGAACAAACTGAAATTTTCTTGGTTTACACATCGGCTATTGCTTATTGCTCTCGCCCAACAATTTCCGATTGTTGGCGTCTGAAATTTGGATCCCTTCGGATGCTGTGACTCATCTTCCTGGAAGCATACCATAATGGCCGTTGCCAAAAGGAATACAAAAATAACGAACTATTTATCTATTTTTAAACTGATTGAGGACATATTTTATTATAGATTTCTAAAGCTTAGCAAATGGCAGGTTCATAATGCGCAAAATTTCGTCACCTAAACTCAACAAACACTTTTTACTTAACTTGAACATCAAATTTGGAATAGGCTAATTGGAGTCCTAATTTTTTACCTTTCCCAAAATCCTCTAGCTACGCCCTTAATCCGTTATTTATTTTGGGATATGCAGTGTCGCACTAAAATATTGCACCGAAGCTTAACAATACCCCGACCTTAACAGATATGACGCCACCGATTGGGAAGATTTTGTTGCCATTAAAATGTCATTATAATTATTTCAAGTTGTTTTACAAAAAACCTATCAATCAGTATGCATAAAATTTGTTCAATTATTTGAACCAATCGAAACGAAATTGCGTCCAAACAATCATGTTTTCATATATCATATTATTTTGAAGGGCACGTGCCCGTTGCAGAAATTACAGCAAATTAGATTCATTCTTGACAGTTTTAAAATTTGCCATTGCATTAGTTCGCAATATTTAGATAATTAAATGCGGAGTTTACACAACTAAACCTTCAGCACCAGAAACAAACTCGTATTTAGGTAGCAGCGTAATATATAAAATTGCATTATGAAATTTCTTTCATTAGGAAATGCTACATGTTGATTACAGTGTGAAAATAACAGTTTTATATTACGTTGGCTTCCTTTTCTCAAAATGAATAAATCCGAAATGACATACTAACGGTGATGATTATTTTCAAGTTATCCATGTAATGTAATAATCAATAATTAATCACAAAAACCATTACCAAAAATAATGTATTTGTAAACAAGAGAAACTGCTTTCCCGTGCTGTATATTTTAAGTGAGTAAATTTAAATTCCAAACAGTCAATGTCGCCAGCGCCGAATTTTGCACAATTTGAAATATGTAAGCTATCTGTATTTATGTTGATGTTCTTTCGATATCATCGATATTGCACGAAAATCTTTTACATATACTTTAACACATATTGATGCTTTTGACAATATTATTAGCCTCCTTCATTCCAACAATGGGAATTAGATACTAGAGATGTGTGTGTGTGTGATTAATCCGTCAATACGGTTAACCAAGATCCGGATTAATTAATTAACAGATCAACCAAAATCCGGATTAATCAATTGAAAGAATAATCGTGCATTTGGATTAGTCATACTTATGAATAACCGATTAATAGTAATTCTGATTACTCAAAATTCATGATTAATTGATTAAGCGATCATTTGAATAATTAAAACTTGAAAAACGGAATATTTTTTAGTTCACTTTTAATCCTGTGTGCCAGTCAAAACGTTTGCAATTTTTTTTTTTTTTTTTTTTGACGCATAATAAACATGTTTCATGTTTCAATATTAGAATTTTGAATGAATTATTCAAAACTGATTAATCAAAATTTAAGTTATTTGGTTAAACGTATATCTGAATAGTCAGCACTTATCTATTAATTGATTTACTGGAATATGGATTAATCAGTAAGTATGATTAACCGATTAATTGCATACCCCTATTAAATACACTACGTTGCATTTGTTTTCAAACAAGCGTAAAGAAATCGACGATTAATCAATTTAAAGAAACATTCCTGCATACGAAACAAATAAGACTTCATCTGCTTAAAACCGCATACATGACGCAGCTTGGAGGGCTCTTGAATCGCACCCAATTTCAACTTTGGACCTAATTGCTGCAGTATTCTTTTTATTACACATAACAATGCACAATCAAAAATCTTTAAAATATGAGGAGGTCAGTTTGGAACTTCGTTTTGTATTTACGTACACTACATTTGAAATACAAAATTTTCTTTAATAAATCTCCAGTTTCAAGATTGATGTAGTCGGTGCCATTGAAAAAGTCTCCTATATCTGTTGTCGCAGATTATTTGTCAAATAAAGCCCTTTTTTCAAAGACGATCCTGTTTATAACAAGCCTTCACAATCTGTAAGTAAAATCTACAATCTGTAAACTGAAATAGAAAACTATGTACAAAGATCTCACTTTTTTATATGACAAAACAAACAATCATCACAAATATTTTCTAGTCGCTTAATCGCTGCCCATAATTTAAAAGCTGAATTGCATTTAATTCGTAATTAATTACTATAAATCAGTGCTAACAAGCAACGTTATGACATTTTGACTGTATACTGCTTCCGACTTAGAAATGTAACGGCGGTTGGTATCAAATATTTTCAACTTACTGTCTATTTATATATAAAAAAGTCGCTACGCCAAAATGTATCTTTAATATCAAATGTTTATATACATGTCATCATCAAATGTTTAGATACATGCCGGTATTCAATGTTTTTGTACACATTTATAATGCGTACGTAAAATGCTTAGGGTGGGTACTATTTTCACACTTGAAAGATTCTTGAGTAGAGTAGAATATTGAACTGAATAAAATATATTACTTTTGATCTTAAAATATTTCTATAAATTTTAGGATTTCCATAACAAATTAAGTTTAGCTTTAAGACATTAAATAACACATCTAAATACTTATTATTGTATTCCATTTTGGCTAATAAAAGTTTCTGAATTTGATGGTTATTTTCCAAACAAAATTCTCTATGTTGTCAATTATCGTTTATTTTTGTTACTCTTGGCGCTAGTTCCGTAAAAAATTTTACAGTTTTATACAAAGCGGAATAAATATTATATAAATATTATAACTTCCCTTATTAGTTTTATTTTTCCAATCGCTGTACAATATTGAAACATTTTTAAATATACCAAAAATATACCAAACGTATTACAAATACCAAAAAAAATGTTCCAATCGTTCGCCGATTTGTGGTTTACACAAAACCAAACTTCCAGAACGTGCTGAACGTCCTAAAACGAAAAATAGCAAAAGTTCAATAAGGCGTTTTCAAAATAGCAAAGAAAAGAACTGAAAAAATAACATTAATTGAAAGCAGATCATTTTTAGAAAGTGATATACAGAGATAAATCGATTTTGAAAATGTAAACAAATAAGTCTTTTGCATTTTTATGTTAGTGTCTTTTATGATGATATCCTTTTATGTGGATGTATTGTATGCGTGCATTATGAAAGGATATTCGTTTATGTACAGCGTATGAGGGCTGCACAATTTGTAGACAGGCCCTTATCGGCAAACTGGGGGCGACCCTCGGAACCAAAAATGAAACTTCTCCCTTAAGAGGTCATGCGTCTTCTCTTAAAGAGGTCATGCGTATATATCCAATAGCTTATAATCCACCAATGAATTGCGTGCATATCAAAGCTTGAAGCTTAAATACAAATTACAGGCGGCGCAGCTGTCTTGGAAAAGTGGCGTAATATGATCAGGCAGAACACTGTGGCGCCTTAGTCCGAGAAGCTTCACAATAATCAAATATTTGACAGAACCTTTTGGTAGAACCACCGAAATTCGGTAATTTTTCAGTCTGAAGGAGGGGGAGCAATCTAGAATTATACCCTTCTTAATAGAATTATAAGTAAACTATATAACCCATCATTGTCTTTTCGCTGTTGTTTGAAAAGTATCTTAATTTTCAATAACACAAAACAAAATGAGTGCACACACCATTAAGCTCATTTTCCCCTATTGGATAAAATGGATGTAAAAAGTGACAGTTTGTCCGTGGAAATATTATCTAAAAACAATTATTGTTCAGTATTAAAATTAACTTTTGACTTAATAAGAGTAATTATCGTGAGCTGAATACATAATGAAGACTAAATTACTTAATGTATGTAACATTAGAATTCTAATATTAAAAACGTTTAAAAATCATATATCCGCTATAGAAATAGAATATTTTATATAAATTATACATCTTATAATTATACCAAAATTAATACTGAAATGTGACAGAGAGGTCTCAAGTTCCCTGCGGGCCTAAAAGGATGTACTCATACTCGCTTTGAAGCTTAAGGAGATTTATTTCAAATGCTTTTTTAAAATTGTGTAAACGTCTCCACCACATCAAGAGCTATGATTTCTGCAACGGGTGTTAAAATAAGATTTTAGAAATGAAAATGACATATCTATTACATACATTTCAATGGACTGAAATGAAAGATACGAGTATTGTTTAATAAAGTAAACTCTATCAAGAAACCTCATATGGGAATACAAAATATGTGAGTTAGTAATAGAAAGACTACGATCTACAAAAAACAGGGAGGATGTTTCAGGGACGTTGTGCTCCACAAAGATATAGCACATTTGTGAATAATATTAGTTCTTGTACGGCGCAACCGATACCGCAGTCCACATGATTTTAGCAATTTGAAGCACCTATGTACTCTCGACCTAATCGGATTCAAAGTCTGGACATCCCAAAATTGAGATTATCACCAATTCGGTCGAAATGAGGCTTATGTTCTCTCCACTTTGGATTAGACAGATCAGATTATTGTGATGAATAATAATACACAGTGCCGCTTACATGAGTCGCACCCCCTTTAAATATTTTTCTAAGCTCAATTTTTTCCAAAATAATAATTATAACGAACTGGTTGTGCTTTTATACATCATATTCCACGTATTTGCTTTCGGTGTCCCGTAAATATGTCGATATGACTTTGCGACTTCTATTAGTTTTACTGGCCATTTGCTGAATAGAAAGTCCACACTCCTTGTAGGTTTTAATTTTGGATCTTTCCTCGGCGCTCAAGGATTTAGCTCGGCCCATTTTACTTAAAATCGATTGTTTTATATTTAATTATAACAATTACTGCCATTCGATCTGATTTATGAGGATCTGCAAAAGACTTGCACACTTAAAGTGATTACCACGTGAGGGGTTATATTCAAATGGATCAAAAAAGAACACATTTTTCACTCATTTAATAGAAAAGAGCGAATTAAAAAAAACAGGGCACTTCTATGGGTTGAAATTTTTTGCAGATGATATGTGGAAGTAGGAGAAACCAATAAGTAAACCCTTAACCGTTATGTGAAGTGTACTTTAAATAGTAGTTACTATTGTCAAATGATTAGGGGGCGCTATTCAAGTGAGCGGCAATATATTTAGTTTATGTTTTTTAGATGACCACAATATATCTCCCATCTTAGGTATAACCAACACATACGATATTTCCCGAATTTCTCATGTTACGATATACTGAAATCACAAAAACGAGGGTAATTAATATGCGTGAATTACAATCTAGCGGTTTCTTTTCGAATCTACTATTTCCGCTTTAAATTTTGGCAAACTTGTGTTAACTTATTTCTAAGTGAGTACTGTATTGCAACAGCGTTATAGTTAATGGATGCGCTAGAGAATGATAATAAGCAATTTTTGTGGCAAGAAATTGAAGACACGTTGGTATCAGCAAGATATAGCGATATGCCACTCAATTGATTATTACAGACTGAACTTGGTAATTGTGGAGTAATGCCGTGTCCAAAATTTAGGACCAGTTTTCAATTTAAATTAGTCGGATATATTGAATCTTAAAAATACTTTTTACTAATTTAGAAGAATAGTGACAGACATGTGTCTCAAATTGTTGATGTAAACAAATTTAATTAGTTTTTGTGCTATCTTTGGTTTTGTGTGATGCAAAAAGTGATGTCGTCTATTTTCACAATGTGTGATTTTATTCAGCAAAGAAGTTCTACCGCGGAAACATTTAGAAAATGTTGGGTGGTCCGACTTTGTCGTAGGAAAACCTTTGCAAGCGGCAGACATGTTTAAAAAAATGCCCAGAACGAATTGAAAATGAAAAGACCCCCAGACGACCATTGACCACTATCGACGAACGTCTCATTGAGCAAATCAGAAATTTGGCGCTCAAAAACCGTCAATTAAGGATTGCTGATGGTATTAGCATTACAAACGGAAATGTCTGCTCAGTTGGTGCTCAATTTTTTTAAAAAAGACCGTCGTGTTACATTTCTGATTGCTGGCAACCAGCACGTTATGAAACGCAATATTATGGAATTTGAAACTATGTCAGATAATGTTGACAATTTTCTTCGATTATTGTGGCATTGTGCAATTATTCAAATCCAAGGGGAATATTATTTGAATATGCATCTTTTGCGTGAAGTTACCATGATAATCTGTCATATCACACTGCATTGACTCTTCATATGCTCTTCGTCAAAACCAATATCGTTGCAAACATCCTTAAATTAGCTTGATTCACCGAGTCAGCTTGATTTAGCACCGAGTCACCAAAAGATTGTTGCCAGGACACAGTTTTGAATCGATTGAAGAGATTCAACATAAATCGCAGCGGTCTGATGACCATACCCGAAGGCGACTATTTGCCGCGTTTCGAAGATTAAAAAACACGTTCTCATGATTGTATTTTGTCCAAATTTTGAAGGTTTGAATTATGTTAAATATTATTTTTCCAATGCACTAAATTTTCTAAAATGTATTTCTTTGCTTAAAGGCTAGTATTGACCGATTGGATACTATTTTTATATTTGCAATCAGCGCATTTATCATGCACTTTTGTAAGTTAAGAAAACTTCTGACCTTCACTGATCTGTCTGGATTTATTTTACTCAACGTATTTCTTTCTTATTTTTGTCTGGATAAAAAAATGGCGCAATTACCAGACATTTGACAATATTATGCAAAATTTTGGTGCATCCTATAAAACCTGTGTCTTTAAAAATCTTCATATTATACATGAATTGGGCAGAATACGAATTCCCAGTACATACTTGATAAAATTACAAAAATACATCAAACATATCACCGATTTGAACTAAGGTGATTTTGAACCGATATATTTGTTGGTTTGTCAGACCCCAAATTTTTGGGCAATACAAAAATTATCACTAAAATAATAGTATAAGAGATGTTCAAATGATAGCGGCAGTAATTTTGGGAAATTGGTCAGTTCCAACTCTTCAATACAGAATACTAAACATTGCCAAATCCTAAACGATAAAAAATTAAAAATTATGAATGCTTTCATTATTCCACACTTTTCTTAAAATTATATTAAAATTCGCTAAATGTTGGATGAAATCACAAACAAACTTTTAAATTTCCTAAAACAAACTGTACCTTAAAATATATGGCATTTATTGCCAAAATTACAAAATTTCAAATCATATTTTATAATACATACAACATATTTTGATATCAGTTGTGGATTTTAGCATATTTAAAGTGTTGCCAAGAGCGTGTTAAGATTTACTTAATTATTTAAAATTATTTGGGGATGTCAATCCAATGAAATGAGAAAAGTTTTTAATTTCAGACATCTAAAAGGTTTATGGCAACAAAATTTGTGGATTTAATTAAGGAAAAACTCCAATAAATACTCTTTTTGAAAAAATGTTTCTTAAACCAATTGCATAAACTAGTTTTCCATCCCTGACATATACATATACTCACTGAATCAGGGAAGCTTCCATATATACCACCCATAGGATGAAAGCAAACACTTCATATAACGATTTTAATACAATATGAAATGTAGATTCTGATGGATTTTCAGTTCTTTCAATATGTTGTATTTTAAGGAGGTCATGTAAAATAAATAGTTTTGAGAAAAAATTAAAAAACCATTCATAAGAAATACAAATTTGGTACAAAAAAAAAACCATTCTATCTCTATTTCAAAACATTTTCTTGTTTCCTAATTTCTTCAAATCGACCGTTCAAATATTTGACCAATTCGTTGTGATTTTTATTCGTATCATATCTCTCGTGTGCAGACTTTTCATACCGCCCTCCAACAAATACTAGAAGCTCGACTGTGTATACCAAACATAGTATGTCTCTCGGCTATCATTGTTGATTGTGAGATAAATTCTAATTTAAACTTTTTTCAACTGATCTGATTTTCTTATCCGAAATTTGAAACTGCTATTTAACTTATTACATTTGTGGACGGGTGATCATATGCAAATTGAAAATTTCCTCAATTGAATGAAATAAAGAGTACTAATAGCGACATTCACGTTCACAACGCTCACAAAACAACGTTTTTATTATTTACATTGTGTCTGTTTTGGGGTTCTTGTGCAGTGAAAAATTCTCATGTTCATGAATGGCATGCATGTAGCTACATTACAGTGGTTAGAAAAAAAAAATTCACCTGAAATAAACTACATAAATTTATCATAAAAAAGTAAAAGATTTTAAGATTATGACCACAACATTTTAGATTATGTGAATTGCGATAGATTCACAAGTTACAGTACGCTCGACAAATTTTAAGTCTGCACTAATTTCAATTTCATATTATAGCCGAAAAACGATTTTGCTCGGAACTTGAGTGGCATTCTTATCTCATCCCAATTCGGTTGTAAACTAGACTGCGAAGTTCTAGCAAATTGGTGAGAACCTTTCAAAAATTGTAACAAAATCGTTACTTTATGATTTAAGACTGTGGCATAAAACATTCCTATGGGCCAAGCTTCAGATGGAACCTCTTTGCATTTTGTATGAGAGCTCTCCCAGCTTTGTTATATTATAGCAACGAATCAAAGTATGTAAAGTTTTTGTGGATTCGTGCATACAATCCAAAAGTTACAATATTTTAGGTTTTAAGATCATTTGAATGGAATAGCAGCTGAAGAGGTTTGATATTATACTGCCATGTTGGCTATTGTATAATATAACAGGTACAATACAAAATACAGTGATTGATGACAGACATTATTACCATTATATATAGGTATATTATTAACCATTATGATAATTTTGAAGGTAATTTGTGTTTGGGGTACCCAAAAAGTTGGGTTTATTTACCGCAATATTACTATTTTTATAGGGTTATCTACTTTTCGCTTTCAAGTAAAGTTAAATAAAACACACATAAAGCTAAGATTTCGATGAAACTTTTATTTCATTATAATGCTTCGAACTTGCCAACGGATCCTTTTGAGGATCCTCCAGCGTCATTTTCGAATGACTAATGACTGAAAGCCCATATTTGAATCACTGCTTTTGTAGTAAGTTTTAAATACTTTCACGCGTTCTTCGATTGTCCGTATTTGTAAATGGCAAACCTTTCACTTTTCACAGACCACTAAATGGATAACCCTATATTAACCGTCACAAATTGTTCGGAAATACAGTGTACCAACTCTAAATTAATTTTGTAAAAATTAGTTTGAAATATATCATGAGAGTTACTAAGAAAAATGTGCTGATTTCGCCAATTTTTTTTATCTAGAACTACGACTTTTAAAGTTTTGCCACTGGCAGAATTTCATTTGAATCAATACGGATTTACTCTAATTATCAGTAGACACATTCTGCTAGGGAGATAAATGAACGGACGCGAATCAATTAAAAAGTCTTGAAACGGATTTCATCTTGAGGTGTCTAAGGCCTAGTTCTTATACTTCAACGCTTTACACGCTCCTAATATACCTGTAGGTATATGTATTAGCTTTAAAACTACCACTTTTAACCCACGGTTATCAAGTACTTCCATTTCGTTGTATCTCAACGTGATATGTACGCAGTCACGCGTGTACCAATACAAGTACTTTCCGCATAAATAGTAGATTTATCCTATATACGAGTATACTTAGATTCATATCTTTTATGCAGTTGTACTGAATTATAACAAATGTCATGTGTCCATGAATGGAAATGGAGGCACTTGAATAGTCCAAGTATCCCCATGCTTTTTGGCCGATTTTCACAATTTTATACCCTCGTTTGCCAGTCATACGCTGCAGTAGGATGGATTCTTCCTCATTGTATTGATTTGTCATGCTCTATAAAACTTCAGAAAAGACGGCTAAGTAACCACGCCCTTCTGATGCCTTCCATACAGACAGATGACTGAATTCAGTTAAATTTGGCATACATCATGCGTTAATTAAGTTCTGTTGATGAAAGTGGAGGGCGTTGCTGCACCCTTTATGTCTCTTCTAATCTATACTCCATGGACTCCAGTATCTTATATTTTTAACAGATGTACCGCATTATGAGGCTCGGCAAGTTTGTCAAAGGCGACTGGGAACCACGCTATCTCTGGTAACTACCAAATAGATTATTTAATTCAACTCATATAGTCCTAGATTGGTATCTTTCATTCAATTGCACTAAAGTCCATATATTTAGCTCGCTCCACGCGTTTAGCAAATATAATTCTTCAAATGCATTGCTGTCATTCTCTTGGCGTACTTCAAATATCGATAAATTAGCCGAATTAAAAAAAATCAGTAGTTTTCCTATGATTTGTAAACAGGAGTCATAAGTAAGTTATGCTAATTTAATTCAGTGAGATATATTTTCACTGTGTTCATTGTGCAATAGCTCACGTCGGGTGATGGTATACATTAGTCAGTTTATCTGAATGAAATTTCTATACAAGTATGTATATATATACTTGTATACTTATATTTTGGAGGAAAAAATAATTAAGTCGTTTAAATTTGTCAAATTATGAGCTCTGTATTCTCTTAAAATCGGTTTTCTACATTCTGTTTTCTCACTGCATTCATAAATTTTCGTGGGTCGTTTTATCGTACAACATTAATCTAAACAAATTTTTTACATAAATATAACTGCAGATTATTTTTATACTTTTTTTTCCAAAAAAGCATTAACGTGTTAAAATGTTTCCCTAACCTGCTTTGTCAACAAGATGTATCCTTTTCATTAATAGTAAAATACTGATTCATTCGTGTTAGTTGTTTTAAAATGCTCGTAATACGAGTAAATACTTAAGAGGCTGTCATTATATGATTGTTGTTTTCAAATCGCAAGGCCTGTGAATACCAAATGACATCACTAAAGCGACTAAAAATTACGCATGTACGTTTGTTTGATAGGACTTAGCGCCATCACACTGAAACCAAAAGCCATTCAAGTCAATGTGCACATTTTCTGGTAGTGTAATTCGAAATATATTTTGGATCTAAATTTTCAATCTTTCCCAAAATTGCTTAAGTGTCAATTCAGTACCAAGAAGCTGCTGAGTTTCTTTCAATATTTCGAGCTTGAAAGAGCTTGCAATGTCAAAATAACGCATATTGTGTATGTCTTTCGATTAAATAAATTTGAACGAATAAGTATTTAATTTTATATTCAATTTACTACAACGCGTATACATGAATTTTATACTAGAAAATTTTAAATGTGTCCGAACTATTGTTGACAGCGTTTTGCACCACTGTGGCGCCACCAAAAACGGAGGATTTATTTCTGTCACCCACAAAGTAATGTATGCATATATATTTAGGCAATCACAAAAAAACAATTACAAAATTTATATGCAAGTTGGACAAAATTCAAACAAACATATTGACGTTATTCACCCCTATTTATAAGAATTTGGCTTAATTTAATTTAGACTTTAGACCCTTTCAAATTGTTTCCTTTAATTGTATTTTCTTGACATCTATTTTAATGGCCGATGATAAATGAAATTTGCCTGTATGCTAATCAGTGACGCAAATATGACAAAAACCAAAACAAAAAATGCATTTAGCATTGTAATTTGTATTGCATTTTTATTCTTTCCATTATTTCTTATTTGATTTGTATTACTTGGCAAACGTCCTATAGTTGAACATCATTACAGTTCTTGTTCTCTCTTATTGTATAAATTTATTTCTAAACACGATCGCCACGTATTTGAGTGTGATTATCACGGACCATGCTATGACGATAATTTTATCATTTAACGTGAATTTCCTTTAGCCTCGTTGTTTCTTTATGAAATGTTAAGAACCAAACTTTATGTTTGTGAAATTGTGAAAAGGTTTTTTGTTAGTTTAACTACTCAATTGAAAAGGTATTAGGAATTTATCATTTAGAAAGGTGGCTTGAAGGGATTGTTGAAATTTTTTGTAGCTAAGTTGGCACTAATGTCATATCATATTCGCAATGGGTGAAATATCAAATGAATTCCTAGCATTGAATTTAGCATTGAAAATGGAATTTTGATGAAAATATTTCAGAAGGCTCAGGGTGAATCGATTTCATCAAAAACACGTACGTATAAGTGATACAGTGCTTTTAAAAGCGGTCAACAGCGGTTGTGGTGGAAGATTTGCTAGTTTTTGTTCGCCGTCAATGTCTTCGCTTGATGTTAACATCGGTAAAGTGAAGAAAATAGTGACAGAAAATCATCGTTTAAGTTTGAAAGGGATAGATGCTGAACGTTCTGTGTTTAAAGCATTAATTCGTACCAGTTTACGCAATTGTGTAGTAATGAAACGCAATACCGCTTGTCGAATTCCAAAAAAAAACCTGCATTTTCCCCAAAATCTCAAGGGTTGCACATTCATTAAACACAGTATAACTGGTGATGAGTGATGGGTTTACGAATTTGGCATGAAAACCAGTCAACGGGCCGAAATAGACGAAAAAACTACGCAAAGATTGAGTTCTTGCCGGAAGATCAGACGGTAAATAAAGAATATTATGTGGGCGCTATACGGCATTTGAGAGAACAAACTAGTCGAAAAAGAGCAGATTTATCAAATAATAACTTATGGATTTTACACCATGTTAACACACCATTTCACAAGGCTAACATTGTCAGCATATCATTGTTAGCATATCATCGAACAACTACCGTACCTCACGCTGACTTTTTTCCCAAAACTCAAATTACTACTTCGTAGTAACCACTTTCAGTCGATAGAAGGCAAAAAAGAGAACTAGTGGCGAGAGGGATATTATTTCGGAAGGGGGCTACTTTGAGTGTTATAAATTATTATTATAATAAATTATTATTATAATAATAAGTATAACACTTTAATGAATAATATTAAAGTCATGAAATCAATATTTTGTGCTTTATTAAGCAGAACCAGATACTTTTTTGAGGGCTAGCTCTAGTTTCTGAGAAAGTTTAAAAACACCATTTTGGTCCTTTACTCTATCTGATTTTTACCAGATCTAATTATAGATGAACATGAAGGCTCTCGTTTTTACACATTTAGCGTATAGTAATTTCAAATAACGAGTTAATTGCTTCAAACTTACTGTAGATTTTAAGAAATTTTGCTTTAAAAGAGGCAACTATCGTGGTTTTTTACTAATAGCACATGTGAGGTCAAATGCAAATGTTCAATTTGTGATTAAGCAGTTTAAAGAGCAGCAGTGTTATTGACGCCAAGAAAATAACGTCGCTTGATCGCTTACTTAATGTGGACCCAACTTTGTTTTTCTAATAGCCTGTAGAGGCTTAGAATTAGAAAATTCAAATAGGAATCGGAAATTAAAATCATATTTGACATTTGGCCTTGGATTTTATGAACCTAATCCTGCAGATTAATCCATTTCATAATCATTAATTTTTATCAGTTTCCCACTCAAACGAGAGTAATTTTGAAAGAACATTACGTTCTGCATAAATTGCTCACTTAACATGCAAATATGCGCATGACATACTTATCTCCCTGTTAGTGAGGGGAATTGACAGAATGATCCCACTTAACCAAAATCACGACGCTATAAATCTGTGCTGCAGAGGTGTACAATTTGAATGAATGAAATTCCCTCGTCTTTGTCTCTAAAACTGAAAACACTATTCTGCGATCATGTCGATTTAAATTTGTTATTACGCTCTCAACAACATCAGTTGAGGTCAGATGATCCGGAAGACAACATCTTGTAAACGCTTAACTAAATAATAAAAATATCAACATTTGCAAAATTGCAGAGAATTTGCAAACAAAATTCAAAATCAAATAGTAAAAGATAAATAACAATTTGCGTAACTTTGAAATAGCGATGGAAATTGCTTGAGTCTATTGCTGTCCTTATCCTACTTTGCTTTTTTGGCGCTTAGAAAACGTCGGCGGTAATTTTAAGTCAAGCGATAGTCTGGATAAATCTCATAAAGCGTGTATGTCGCATAGTACTCATCAGTTTATCAGCAACAATCGTACTGTGAAAATCCTTCAAACTGAACTCCTCAAAACCTCCCATACCACCAAGTCACAAAGTCCCATTAGCAGCTATCACTCAGCCGGACGAAGACTGCGAATTACGCTCTTTTGCAGATGCAATACGAAAACATACCGCCAATTCACCAATAAATCGGTCACGTGAAACTCGGTTGTCATCGTCGGCGCTCAGGCGCCATCAGCTGAGGATGTCCTTGAAGAAAGGAGGACCACCACCGGCTCCTTCAGCGGGGGCAGCGGGTGTACAAATTAACATGCTGTCTCAGCCGGCAAATGTTAGTGGTAGTGATCTGTGATGTGTAGACAATTAATGTTAAATTTTGCGTTTCATACTCACAATTCGTTAAATATTTCGCTACAAACGATAAAATCAAATTTATTGATTTAGTTTTTTTGGTTTCCAGAGAGTGTCGTGTTCGATTTTTATTGACTTCTATTAAACGCAATTGAATGGAATTTTTAAAAACCCAAAATATCTCAAATGACACATAAGTGTATGTGTGTAGACATGTAATTGGTATCATTTTATTTTGTGAGAAATAATTAAGAAGATGCCAAAATATATGGGTAAATGGTTATAGAAATGACACACACATATATTTCTTACCGATACAACGCCAACGACAAATGCCTTCAGATATTGAAGAGGGGTACGCTTAAAGTGAACAAATAACAATTATCGCCAAATATCAACATCGTAGAGATTTTCAGTCTCGTGAAAACTTGTATAGTTCAAAGCACTCAATAGCACGCTAATATCATTTCCTCTTGTCATTCTCGTGATCTCGTTCAAATGTAAATATTTTTGCGCAATTGTTGCTAATACGCATCGCGTTGCGTGTTTATCAATGAACTTGAAAATTACCTAACAACGAGAGCTAAAGGCTGCAATAGTACATAAAGAATACCAAAAAAGTTATGTTTGATGTAAATAGAAATTTTGTACATTTTATTTATGATGATGAAATGATTTTTAAAGAAAATCAAAGAAAGTTATAGGCGAAAAAAATACATGTCACAAAGGGGTACGAGCAAATATTAATACCACCAAATTTAATATGCAATATATAAACAATCGACCAAGGCAGGAAACAAGTTATTATGTAAAGGCTACGAAAAATATCGGAAGCCAATGAAAAGTAATAGTTCCACAGTCAGGGAGTACATAACACTGGAGAACAATATTTGTGGTACAGCAGGGAAGTTAATAATTTTGGTTTGTTCATAGTTTCTGCAGGTCAACCATAGTATTCTTGCTATACTGTGACACAGAAGAACTCTACTCAGGTACTTTTTGTAGTTATATTTTCATAAAAACTAAAACTAAAACTCAAAAACAATGCTTTGGTTTGAATTTCTGAAATATCTACATGAACTTACAAGCATTATAAGCATACAATTAAGAAAGTCGTAATATTTTGTTTCTCATAACGTAGCTATGACGTGAAGGTAGTTCATGAAATCCTCATGAAAATTACCTTAATCCCTGAAATGTGCGTTTACAACTTTTGGAACATGCGCACGAATATAATTTTTTTTTTAACAAAATGGCGGATGCATTCAAAAAATATGAAAATATAAAATATAAATATAACATATTTTGACCGACATGGGCTAAATACAGTGTACTGATTCAAAGTTAGTCGAATCTGACATATGGATCAGCTACATATTTGTCGGATAATGTTGATACAATAAATGTCCGCAATTTCAGATGTTAGTTTGATGACGTTTCTTTGCGGGGTATTTGCTTTAACTATCACGCAATACGCGCAGCAAAGACAACAATTATAATTTATTTATTAATAGATACATGGGTTTGAAATCGTAAGCGATTTTTTGAGTGGCGCCAATGATGCTCGAATAGAGATACATTTTTTGATTGGGTACGATTTGAAGAAATTTAGCTTCTCTCGTCTGTCCGTTCAGTGTCTTTTGGGGAGCTCATTTTGACCACCCAAATGACAAAAAAAAAAAAAACAAAGAAAAAAACTCAAATTGAATGAAAACTATTGTATGTATTTATCTTTTGTTTTATGCCTTCCTTTCATTTCTTCTTTTTAGCAAATGCAAAAACAACTGCAATCAATATAAGTGATATTGAATTCTTATTGCGAACTATTTTCGATTCTATTTGCAGAAAATTCTGACAGTTACGCCGAGCTATGATAACGAAAAGCATAACGGCTCAAGGAATAATAACGCGTCTGTGAATCAAGCAAAGTATGTTTTTAAATTTATAGTTATTCTAAAATTTCGATTAGAATTAAAACTACAAGACTTATAATCGCTTTAACGTTATAAAATAATTAAATAAAAAAAGTAGTTGTTGATGTAAACTAACTTTTATTTAGTTAAAGTTTTTCGGTAACCCTATTCTATCGTTAACGTTAGAACTGTAGTGTTGCATTATTTAGAACACGATTAAAAAACTTTTCGTTTTGGAAAAGTGAAAACAAAATTCAACTATAATTAATGACAATGTATAGAAATATTGACAATGAATCTTCAACATCAATGTTTGAAATGTATACTTCTTCGGATAGATTCATACGCCCGGAAATGGCCGATGTTCCAGTACAGCAGGCGGCAGGCTCAACGCTACCTTTAGTCACATCGCGGAAAAAAGGTGGTAGAGATGATTCCGAAGATGTGAATTATAATCCATTCGAGCACCGGAAAGTGGAACATCCAACATCGTGAGTATTGGAAACTGTTACATATTTCGAGCAAATTTATTAGAGTTTGAATATAAGTAACACTGCAGAAGAGTGTTTTTGTTACAGCCAGATAGGAACTAATTATTTATAAATGATCGTTTCACGCTAGTAAAACTAATCTAGAAAGCATAATCCTTATATCTGATTTATTCAAATTTAATTGAATTGTTGATTAAATGGTGTTACGAATATCACCAAAATAATCTAAATATAATTCGTGAATTTTGTCAAAAAAATATACGCACTCAAAAATTTATTTAGCAGGGGCCGTCCAAAAATTGATTTGGAAGTATTTTTCAGTTTAAGAAGTATTCAGCTTCAAGCTAGCATAATTAAACTGCTGAGAAATTTCAAAAGATACCACAAAAAGTAAAATTTAAAAAACAAGAATGTTGTCAGAAGGCTTAGCTTATTTGTAATTTGTAGTATAAAGTATAAACCAATACAGGAATTTAACTCAGGGAGTTACATTATCCATGTGTCCCCCGAATATCCTTCTAATGGGTTGGCACCAGAAACACAGTAGGCTCGCTAATTCAATAGAACAATTTATTCTTGGACTAATTACAATTTACAGAATATTCTAATTTCTGAACATTTTTATATCACTTACAAAACTGTTGGACAGATTCAATATTAGACAGTTGAACACGTTTATCCTATACCATCGGATCCAAAATAGTCCTGTTAAAAGCTGTAGAATAAAGTTTTGAGACTTGTTTTTATGTACGTATAACACAAACATAGCCAATTGTCTAAAATAATCAAACACTTTGTGTCGGTTGGACGGGTAGAACCAAGGTTCATCTTGGCGATAAACTAAATTACATGCAATAAATTATCAAATTTCAATGGAACAAAACGTTCTGTGACTTCTAAAAGGTCTCACTTGTAGATATGTTGGAAATGTTGGCATTCAGTTCCACAGTTCCAATTTCATACAGACTGTGGAACGTTATGAGACTGCAAAGAAAATAGTCGATGTGTGTGATATCACATGATGTAGGTGGCCGGTTAACGGGTCTGAACGGTAAAATTAACTGTGCACCGAATTGTTCTGCCAATAGTGCCACGATTCCACGAAATTGCGTGGCAAATTGTACCAACTTGTTGAAACCAGAAGTTATTGTGGCCACAGGTTTCAGTCGGGCTGAGTATTGTGATATATCGAACAACATTGAGTAAAAAAAACATGACCGATTAATCTATCAGAAAATCGTTACAGAATTGATCATACTTAACTTGGACTATTAATTTCCACAGGAGCTATACTAAGCTTGGTCCGATACAGATAATTTTCAATAGGATACTTCTTTCGGACAATAAAAATGTAAATACCAGCTTTTACCCTAAAATTAATTTGTAATTGTAATTTGTGCCGTGTTTTTAAGTCACATAGACAGACTGACGGAAGTCTAAATTGAATTATAAAGTGATTAAAAGCAGATCGATATGAATAATGTTGGGTCTATTATTACACTCAGCTGCTCTAAATCAATATTCCGTGCACCACATGTAGCGTAGAGTAAAACAAATAGAGAAACTGCTGCAAACGTTCTGATTTCAGCACAAATGGTATTAATTTTTGTTTAATATGAGATCAATAGTATTTGTTTGTTTTGTTTTCTATAAATCTTATTCAAAAGGTTGGTTAAGAATAGTGGAAAATCATTTGCTGTTTCTACCCTATTCCGTAGACGGCAGTAACTTCAGTTATAATAATTTACAGGGTTCGAGAAAATCGACTGTTGTAATCTTATACTTCACGATCGACCAATTTAATCTATGCATTCTTGCATCCATCCGTTACCAATTATATTACGTTCACATTCTCTTATCGTTTATGGAGTGTACTAAATTTAGTACACGTTAGGCATTCGCCAAAGCATTGTCTCCGAATAAGGACGGAGCGCATTGCCAAAGCTCTTTTGGTACCTCCCATAAAAATTGACAGATTTAACTCGTATATTCTTGCGTTCATATCTTCCAATTATAATACGTAAACTAAATTCATCCAAATTTGGTTAGTATCTTTCGTCTGACAAGGCAAGTTTCGAGCACGAAAAAAGTCACGTTTTCACGTCCATTCTGGAAGCTTCCATAAAAATTGATCAATTTGTCGAAATTTATTTTATCCTTGTAATACGTAATTCGTAGACTGAACACACTTAAATTTTTGTAAATTACATTATATTATAGAGCTATGTAAAACATCTTATTTGGCCTATATATTCTTGAAAGGATATATTCAAGTGCAGTGAATTCTACGTAATTTAACATGCACCAGACATTTAGCCATACGAATGAAAATAAACTACTCATACAAATTGTTTAATTTAGAAAAAATCTGTGATCCCTCTATAATTTCTAAGCGGTGGACTTCAGAAAGTTATGATCCTGCTTCTTTTATTATACTTTAGTTCAGAATATTTTATGATGATAACCTACCAATTAATGTTTCATCGATTTTTAAATCGATTAAGTTGTGTTCGCAGAACCTGAGTGCCACATTTTTTTATAGCAGTTGGTGTTATGATAAACCGACTATGCAACCACTACGCCTCTCATACAAATTAGCTTTTGTCCTGTGTACCTAATTAACTTAAATTGTTTCATTAACTTAAATTTTTATCCATTGCCTTACGACGCTTAGCATAATTTGAAAATTAAGACCATGCAGGTTCATATCATCCATTCAATTGCACTATATTGAGTGTAATATAGCTTTGTATAGTGTATTCACATCTCAAATGTTAGTTTTTGAGTGTAAAATTTAAATCAAATGACTTGCTGTCACGAAGTTTGTAAAGGTTTCATTAAAGACAACATTATTTAGGTATAGCAAATAAAATAAAAATAATAAAAAAAATGTCATATACTCGTAGATCAGTAAAATGTACTTCGAACTAAATAACGCATGCATAATATGTTTCAACCCCAGGGACCTATCTATAATTATCAAATTGGCTGATATTTTCGTAGATCACAGAAAAGGAAAAGGACAATTTCTAACAAATTTTCATAGTATCCGCTATTATTATTTAGTATAACTTTAGCTGCCTACGTCAATATTGGAAATGAAAATACTGTGGGAACTATAAAGCGCATGAAAAGTGCACCGTCTGACAACGAATTCAAAGTAAGGAAGTTTAGTTAATATATGTCAGCAGGCAATCCGCTCGTTTTAAACCAATTTAAATTTCAATTACACACTAAATTACAACTGTCATATGGAAGGATCTTGCCTCTAATTTTTAAAAAAGAATAAAGTGTCACTATTTAAATTTGGAAAACCAACAATCACACGCACGGATTTTTTTCTTACCCGGATATATTTCGCTAAAAATTCATTTCTCCTTTAATACTGCTTCGGCAAGTGCACATATATTTTCACGATGGATTAAAAATCACTTTAGTGAAGGATTTCCGTTTTTGAAGACCAATCAGAAGTAGATATCATAAAGTCCGAAATTGGTTATACTACTAAAATGTTATAAAATCTAATCTGACTCGAACAAACAACATCCAATTCGACTAAAGATGAAAATTGCAATATCAGAAAGAGCGCTTTAAAGCGACTTTACGGAACAATTTTTTGTCTTAAATTTGATGAATTATCCCTCTTTTTAACACTAAAAATGTTTGCCCTCATTTTTCCGTTTTGTTACGTTTTTGGTCATTTAAAAATTAATTAAAAACTTGTATTGAGAAAATTGAGGTGTTCGTGATTTACATTTACGGATACACTGTTTGCTTGGTTTCGGGTTACTAGAAGGAGTGTGGTGAATTTGGTGAAATTACAGTTCAAAGATTGACGTGCTCGAATTTTGCAAAGCATTATAATCTAGAGAAAATTTAGATTGATACAACCCAAAAATTGGAAAGTGTAGGGGAAAGATGAATTTTAATTTGTATGGATGGCACCAGAAGGAGTTCTGCAATTCAAATCCAAGTTTACGGTATGATTGATATGTGTTATATTTTACCGCATTTAGTATGCGGTTACGCGATTACGATTTTTCACAATAAAAATAAACTGCTTACTTTAATATATTGTGCATGTATCTCGACCGAGTATCTCGTTTATGATACCACGACAAGGCACTTCTCGGTAGTGGGTATACAAGTTGCAGATGATTTGATCATTTGATGGCTGTACAACTTTGTGCTTATCAGCTTTTTAACTTTAGATTGAATTTCCGGTCTTCTTTCTCTGACACTGTCATTGGCAATTTAAAACAAGTGGACAGGCTCAAAGTTTTACATGCGCAATGTTAATTTAGGGATTTGAAACGGCACTTTTAGAAACATTGATACGTAATGTAAATACTCGTATATCAGATTTAATCATAAGCGCATAGTACTCGTATGTGAAAATTTCGTTGACCACAGGGCCTATAAAAGTGAAAACCCTTGCTTGAACAGCTTATACGAGTATGTGTGAAAGCTATAAAACATGTAAACTTATTGAAATTTGTAGCCGGGGACTGAGAATTGGCCATATTGACTTGCTTTTCAGATACCTTCGATAAAAATTGACCGATTTACCGAAATTAAATTTTTCCACTACAGTTTCTATTTGGCACGGTGCGGTAACCTAAATTGTTGCCCATTGTATTAACTTTCAATTCTCCATAAAACTTTGAAAAATCCGACCGAGCGGATAAACCCCTCTTTCCAGTACCTTCGAAACAAATGATTAATTTAAACCACACATTCGTATGTTCTTATCTTGTCATTTGTGGCTTTTGCAAATAACTCCAATTATTACTACAATTCGAAAAAGTAAATCACGTATGGAGGAAGCACGTTTCGTCACAACAGTCGAATCACTTGACCTCTCCGGAAATGGTAAGGCAGGACAGTAGGAGTATCGATGGATATGGACGCTAATATTGGTTTTAACATATCATTACCGACGTAAAGCTTCGACTACTGATTAATATCTATATCTATATAATGCCGATCTTCATTCTTCGAGTGAGGATACAAAAATGCTCTGAATTAAAGTACAATAAAGACACAAAATATTGACTTTTTGAGATCATCCCTTTGGGAATTGCGGGGTCCACCGATTTTTGCTAAATCGTACCATTATAAAACATTATAACGAACGAAAGCTAGATTTTTGCAGGTTACGTTTGAAGAGTTACAGGGAAGAAATTGATCAACAACATGTTAGACTGTGTAAAGTTTTAAGAAGTTTCACAGAGCTACTTGGTGCTTTAAACGCTTTCAAATGATTTACAGCTTCATTGCTCCGGGTGAAAGTGTCGAGAGGATTGCATATTGTTTTTATTTCTTACTTTATGTGGTATTCACAAGAATACAACCGACCCTGGGATATAGCATTATGTCACCAGTTATACAGGGTGACGCAATAGAACGTGCCTATTTAAAAAATAGATTAAAAAATAAATACAAAAGGTATGGTTAAAATAAATCTAAGGCATTGTAGAGTAATGAATGGAGTTTATTTTTTAAAAATAATATCATCTAAATGGTGACCCTCTCTACGACGACACTCCTCTAACTGCAAACGAAAATTATTGAAAACTTTCTTCAGTAATACTGGTGTAACGGCTGCCATTTCACCACGGCTATTCTCCTTGAGCTAAACGATGTTTCTTGGATTATTACTGTAGACTTTGTGTTTGAGGTATCCCCACAAAAAAGTCAAGAGGCGTCAAGTCTGGACTACGTGGGGACCATGGGATATCACATCTTTTCGAAATCAGTCTGCCAGGGAACATCTGCTTCACCACCGCCATGGAGTGAATTGATGTGTGACAGGTAGCTCCATCTTGTTGAAACCAAGTTCTGGAATTCACTATTCTTGAACTTTCAATTTCTGGAGCCAAAAATCCGTCCAACATATCAACATAGCGTTCCGTATTAACCGTGATGTTTTGGTCCCGCGCATTTTCGAAGAAAAAAGGACCAATTATTCCTCTGCCAGAGATTGCTGCCCACGCTGTCACTTTAGGACTATGCAATGGTTTCTGGTGTTTGATTTTGGGATTTTCACTGTTCCAGTAACGACAATTTTGACGGTTTACGAACCCATTCATAAGGAAATGAGCCTCGTCAGAGAAAATGATATTGTCAAAATTGGAAAATCGATTAAGCATTTCATTAGGAAATGCGAGCCTTGCTATGAAGTCAGACTCTTTCAATTCTTGTGTTAATTGCAGCCTATATGCATGCAGTTTAAGATTCAATGTTAAAATTCGTTGCAAACTTCGTCGCGATAATTGTAAGACAGACGATCTCTTGCGAGTCGGATTTGTGGATTTCCTCGTACTGACTGCATAACTCTCTCAACATTGTCTTCGGTCCTAGATGTTCTTGGGCGACCATTTGCTTGTGGTTTAAATGTTGAACCGGTCTCTTCAAAACGCTTTACCCGTATTTTAATTAAATTAGCACTCGGAGCTTCACTAATTCGCCGTAGTCAATATTCAGCACAATATAGTCGCCTAGTAGCAATGTATGAACGAGAGTTCTAGTAAAATGCGCGAACGCAAAATGCGCGACGCTTCCCGTCGAAGTGATTCATAGCGACTAAAACTCCATGAGCCCGCCCAACCCAACCGCTATTGTCAACATTTTTTTTGTTAAAAGCTGCCCGTTGCATATAAATGTTGTCATTTTAAGAGATTTCCGTATGCGTCTTCATATTTTTCGCATTGGACAGAATAGAGGAAGAAAATATAAAATGTAATTAATTCAAACGACAATTGTATCAAAATCAGTTTGGAAGCAATAACAATTGTATTATATTCGTGCCATAATGTTACTTCTTGTAAAGGTGCGCATAATTGGAAGATACTGCATAACTGACTCCAGATTTTGAAAATAACGAACTTTAAAAACCCCTACTCTTAACTTTATGATGACTATTTATGGTGCCGAACGCTAATTCCAACTTTTTTTTTGGAGAATGTAGCCAAAGTCTTATTAAATTTTCAGGAATTTCGTAACTTGCATCGCCGAATCAAATAAACTGTTATATAGTTTGGTATAAACCGAAATATATTATGAATAGCTCTGATAACCAGGTAGTAGGGCTGAAATGAAATGGAAGTATCTATATGAAGCGTTCTTAATTCGGCCAAAAATTGTCCAAGATTTCAATAGGCAAATTTTATTATATGCAATAGATGCAAATACGTCTCACGTCCTCCTTTTAATTTAGTACTTTGTGTACTAATTTGAATTACATATGTACAAAAGTATACGAGTATGTAAAAGATTTCACTGTGTGGTTAACTTTTACGATTCAGCGGAAATTTTCCACTTGGCACACAAAAATGCCAATGATACTTACAACAAGAAACTTGTTGTTAGAACGAAATCACAAACGGACACACGCAGAAAACGTTACATCTAAAAGACCTTGGTCATGAATTTGTTGCCAAAAATATATGTATATACATACGTGTTTGTACACTCAAAGAAAAGAATGATATGAACATTTTGAACGAATAGAAGAGAAAGCGGTTGCAATGGGAAGTGAATGATGCCGTAGGATATTACATTTAGTTCGCTATAAAAAATTGCAATACTTTTACAGATTGCAAGCAAGCAGGTCCGGGACCTGGAGGGACCTCTACCATCATTGAATACATATCTGTACGTCATCAGTGAACGTCAACAAAGCGCTCTTCCCACATGTATCGATTTCTGCAATTTTTCGATGAAAAGTCGTATTTTCTGTTTGTTTAATAACCACCAAATAGGTAACCATTTTATTCAGGTTTCGTCTAAGAGGCAAAATTTGAACTTAAGAAACTTCGCACTATTCTGAAAAGTGCAAATTACTTTTATTGAAACGGTTTGCAATAATCAAACCCATCTAGACAGTTAAGGAACGACCTGCCAAAGTTTTATTTCAATTAGACATATGGTAACATGAGTCTATTAGTAAACACATTAATATTTATTTTGATATGAAGCAGAAATGCATCCGGTACGGGTTACATTGGTTCTGGCTAGAAAATTTCAAATAATTTTCGTCATGCAATATCAAAACTCACTCATCTTTGAAGTGCTGTAAAAGTTTATAATGATTTCAATATGAAATATACAAGGATAGAGGCAAACGAGTTTAAGAAATTGAAAACTGCAGTACATCCATTTTGGCTTCTCAGAATTAAGCCAATATTTCTAAAATTAAATATTAAAGTGACGGCAAGTGATGACAGTGACTTGGTGAATAATGTGGACCCACTTTTAATGTATAGAGTTTTCTTATAAATATTACGCTACGTTACTTTTGTAGTTACCTTTAATTCATAAAATACTGCTTAGAGCAGTTTCATGATGAAAAGTGGCTGGTTAAATGTTATCAATTTTTACTTGTTCCACTATCTTCAGTATTACTACCATAAGAAATTGAAAAAAAAAAAACTTCATAAACGTTTTCAACATGAACATAGTTTTGAGTTGGTACAAGCTTTCAATGTATTTATTATAGCAAATACAAGCCAATGCCAGTTAATTACTTTTAATGTAGGGTTATGTTGCATAGTCGTGCAAAATCTAAGATTAAAATTATTGGAAATGGGTTCCTCAAAATAATATCGACAAATCTTTAATAATGACAATGCCAACTTATGAAATCGTGGCATAATCATTTAATTGACCACAACACAGAATCAATTTCCCATTGTTGTATGAATTTTAAGTTAATTTATTCAACAAAAATCTATTTTTTGGCATTTTTGACATTTTTTAAAAGCTGGTTAATCAAAAATGGCAGTTTTGAAAAAAAAAAAAACTGGTGTACGGTTATGAAGAAAAACCCGGTTTGCCTGTTTTCGGTTTCGTGTTTGAACACTCTATACTGACTACAACTGTGAGACAATTTTGTTCAAAATTTCAGCCTCCTAGTTGAGGAGATACGGCCTCCATCGTGCTTTCAACATGCTCGCGGACCGACGGGAATACTTAAACAGTACACATATTTTTTCGATAATCAATAATGCACATGCTTTATGGACTCTTAGATGTGCATTTCTAATTGTTGTAAAAGGAAGGACAACATCAACACTCTCTCTATCCTGTGGCTTAGGTTATACAAATGTCAGTTTAATGTAGAAGTGATGGATTATCTATCGTTACATTAATACTGATCTACTTACAGAGTACTAACAGACCAAAAGCCGGATATAAAAATTGGCAGTACATCGTTTTTGCACTCTGTAAGTGATATCTTCCTATATACGATAGATATCTTTACATGATATAAATGATATCTATACATTTAGAATAAATTGATTTATATTTTCGTTCGAATTAAATTAACTCGATTAAATTGTTTTGCCAATATTTATGAATTTATTGCTGTTTATTCTCCCACGTTTATTGTGTTATTTAAATATCATGCGCGACGTAATTTTAAACAAGACATAATTATTAATCGAAAATGAATTGAGACGTGTCGATAATATGGGCCTATTTCAATAGTCTGTGCCTATTATAATAGTCTGGGCCTATTGTAATAGTCAAATATTTGATATAGAGGTAAACCTTTTTTGGTTTTACTGCATTTATTGCAGGGTTTTGATGTTGCGTTCTGAAAGTGTCGGACTCTAAAAGTGATAAAAAAAAACTTACGGAAGCTTTTTCTCACTTATGTTTAGTTGACTGTTGTGTAAAAACTTCGAATGTGGGCTCATGAATATCCCAAGGAGAGAAAACAAATAGTTTATGCAGATAGGGTAACGATTGTAAATTCGCCATATTTTGTCGAGTCAGACACAAATGTTTCTTAAAGCAGTCATTTTTATGTAGGAATTGTAGCAAAGGCGCTTTTTCCAAAACAGAAAAACTCAGTACTTTCAGCGAATAATAACAAAATGTTTAGTTTTGTGATATATTT